>OX155903.1:27579968-28179968 GCA_944588485.1 Phosphuga atrata | reverse complement strand
AGGGCTCTAAAAGTGGGCTGTAGTATTTTATAATACGGCCCTCCAAACCGCTTTTTTAAGCGGCCCTTGTGGCACTTGCAGTTGGACAACCCTAATATATATATATATATATATATATATATATATATATATATATATATATATATATATATATATATTGTTAGCTTCTTTGAGAAAAACCCAAGAATATTACTGTGTCTAGGCTTGTATAGATGCGACAATCGTGGTATACAAGTAACTAAATACAAAATTATTTAATGCGGCCCGCGGACAAATTTTTATCAAGTGATGTGGCCCAAGAGCTGAAATATTTGCCCACCCCTGCTGTATGAAATGATGGACCACAGAAACGGAACTTCAAAAATCAAGTATGGACAAAACCTTCGAACCCAGAAATATTATAGACTACATGTTAGAGAGCAAGGAAAACTGGGACAAGATACACAAACTTGTCAAATTTATCATCAGCACAAAAGAAGAAGCCACGAAAAAATGGCACAAAATATATATACTTTGGCAAATATTGTGTAATTATTGCATTAAATAATATTTTATTATAATCAGCACGCCGATGTCATACGCTGTTTCGTTCCGGTGTGCTTGGATTACGTCTTATCTGGATGACGTCTTAAAAAAACTCTTATATGTATAGTCTTGTCGTCTCGTTTTGTTTTGTTGTGTATTTGGTCTTGTCTGTCTGGTCTGGTCTACCTGGTTTCGTCTGTCTGGTCTCATTTGCCTAGTCCTGTCTGTCTTGTCTGTCTATATTCGAACCGGCGAGAGAATGCGGCTGTACGCGTAGGTTAGTTTGAATTAAGAAATATGCGTTTGCTTTTTAAACATGCGGTGTCCATGTTTAAAAAGCAAACGCATATTTCTTGGGGCACTCGAAATAATGTGGGGTGGTATGCGCAGAACAATGCTAAACTCGTCGAGACGAGCTGCATTCTCTCGATGGTACGAGTATAGTCTTGTCTATCTAGTCTTGCCCGTATTGTCTTATCTGTCTAGTCTTGCCTGTCTACTCCATCTAATCTTTTTTATCTAGTTTTGTCTGTCTAGTCTTATATGTTTAGTCTTATCTGTCTAATCTTCTTTGTCTAGTCTCTTTAGCATTACCTTCACAAATTTAAAAATGCATTGTACAAAAAAGCTAGAGAAATTATTATCATAGGTTCTAATAAAAAACCAGGTCTGACAGGATTAATACATAATATTTTAAAACTTACCTATAATAGGTAGACTAGGATTTAATAAAAGTGGCCCGACTCCAATGGCAGCCACATCTAACGGTGTTTTACCCTTAGAATTTTTGGCATGTATATCTGCACCCCTTTCCACCAACAGTTTCACCAGCTTCATGTGTCCATTGATGGCTGCGTCATGCAGTGGGGTCTCATTATCCAAGCCCTTTGCATTCACATTCGCCCCTGCTTGAACCAGCCGAAACGCCACCTCATACCATCCATGATTACAAGCCTCATGCAATGGTGTCCACCCTATAAAAACAATAAATAAAAATGAATTAAAATAGAATTAAGAAGAAAAATTAGAAAAATATAACCCATAATTACTACAATCAATTTGAACTTTTGGTTCAGTATATTTGTTATACACTTATTGGTCGCAATATGTATTATAACAGAATATGTACATTATGTAGTGTTTCTAAATACAGGGTGCGTCAAAACAAATAGTGCAGTTTTGAACGGCCGGTACATCCTGTGTGGTGGAGATAGGAACCTGGGAGGGTCTCATTGTGTCTAGAGGATCGCGCCGCGCCGTTTTCATTCGTTACCATGGTTTGGTCCGGAAAATGGCCGCTCTTTCGCCGCCACTCAGTGTGCGTTCACTAAGGAGGATTTTGTATCTTGATTTATCATTCCACCCCTACAAGATTATGTTTGCCCCAGAATTTAAGCCTCCTCACTATGAAAACCACATGAATTGCTCCCAAGAAATGTTGAATCGGATCCATTCGAGGTCAAGTTTTTTCAATTTTCAAGGGACAAGGCCCACTTCCATCTCTCTGAAGCAGTGAATAAACAAAATTTTCAGTACTGGGCTGAAAATAACCCGGGACCAATAACCAAGAGAAACCTCTTCACTCCCCAAAAGCGAGGTGTGCAATTTCTAAATTTGGGGTGATTGGGCCTTATTTCTATGAGAATAGACGGATTATGACTGTCACTGCTAACCGTTATGTTCCCATGTTGGAAAAATTTCCTGAATTGGAAGAACTAACGGAAGAGACCGATCTGGGAGAAGTTTGGTTTCAACAAGAGGTGCTATGACCCATACCGCTTGAATTTCAATGGAGAAATTGCGACATCTGCGACAGATGTTCCCCTCGCACCTCGTTTCTGTGAGGGGTGATGTGGAATCATCATTTTCAGACATAAGAATTTGCTACTTTTTCCTGTGGGGCTACCTGAAGCAAATGCTTTTAAACGTCGCGTTGCGCGTTGGCCTCACACCTTGGAAGAACTCAAGGATCGAATTCGGGAAGAAATTGCCGTCATACCCGTCAGGATGTGCCAAAATGCGGCTGAAAACTTTAGAAATTTAAAAATCGACTTTATGAATGTATCGCTGTTGGGAGCCATCATCTTTCTGATGTCATTTTCAAAACATAATACATAAATGGCATGATGTACCAAATGAAATAAAATAAAATAAACCCCATTTCTGTCAGTTGAACCATTTGTTTTTAATAGCCCCTCAAAACTGCACTAACTGCTTGGCGCATCCTAAATATCGTCATTTATATTATCATGATTTGGGGGAGGTGATGATTTGAGGGTGGTTCAGTACTACTTGGTACTACTTGGAAAACAATAAATAGATGTTTTTTTACAAAAAATAGTTGCAAAAATACAAAATTCGGTTTATTCATACAAAGAGATTACTTCATCCAAAAAAAGGTTACTTCGTCCAAAATAAAATATAAACGCCCAATGATCGATTGAATCTTACAAATAATAATGGTTTAGTACAATAATTGATAGATTTGTACAAAATAAAATCAATTCACCCAAAAAAAGGTTTAACTGTACAAAAAAGGTTGGTCCATCCAAAATTTGATTGCTCTTTACAAACAATTTTTTTATACAAAATACAATTATATCTTCACAATAAACGAATTTTACAAACAAGGACTTGATTCCTTCAAATTTTATTTCTAACTAACGCGGCGTGTAACAAAAGAGAGATCGCAAACACATTAGTCTTACGACCAGAAGCACTGTATGCCGAGGAGTGTCTTTCCTTGAACCGAAGAGCTCCGGTAGAGAAATTGGAAATCGGAGAGAGGAGAATCATCAGGAAAATCCTAGCCATTCCCTGTAAAGGAAGATGGAGAATTCCAAAGACGACATAACTCTGAGCTCTACAAACATATTGAGAGGCTCTCTGACTGTGCAAGGAAAAGAAGGGTAGCTTTCTATGTCCACGTTGCAAGATTGACTCCAAACCGACAAACCAAAAGTCTGTTCACATTCTGGTAAAACAAGAAGGTTCGTACCACTTGGTTGACAGAAACCGAGAAGGATATTAAAGAAGTGGGAATAACAGATCTCCAAAACAGACAGTCTTCTGTGAGATGCATCCTGAAGAAAGTCCGTGGATTTCAGGAAATACACTGAAGGAAGTCCGTCGATTTCAGGAAAAACCCCGAAGGAAAGGTACCCCCTGGACAGAAGAGGTAAAGAAGCTACACCGGCAGAAGATGTGACATTACTGGACGAAGATCAAAGCCCAATAGTTGAACAAGGGTGGTCAAAAGTAGGGCTATTGGAAACAAGAAGAAGAAGAAGATAGATGCACTATATATAAGAAGCACTATATATACTATATATAAGCAGATAGAATAATGCAATTTATTTCCGAGCTAATCCACTCATCAATAAGGTGAACAGTTTTTTCCATTCAGTATTTTTATGCAAATAATAAAAGTGTGAAGATTATTAAATACACTCGTAAATTTGGATTTTGCATATAATAAGTAAAATAAAAAACCTTTTTTGGGTGACTGTTAAACGATTCAATCGATTATTGTAAGGAAAAATCATAGTTTGTAAGAAAAAATCAATTATTGGATGATTACATTTTAATTTGGATGAATTAACCTTTTTTTAGATGAAGTAATTTATTTTGTACGAAGTAACCGAATTTTGGATTGATTAATTTATTTTTGTATTTATCCAGCTATTTATTGTAGAACTTCATCCATTTATTGTATGTTGAGTTTTGTTTACTTCTAATCGAATATTGGATGAATAAATTTTATGCGCTTGGAAAACAAAACAAAGAATGTTCTTACAATATCAGTCTGATGAAAATTAATTCACGAATATCTTTTGTTTAGTCTATCTACAGTTTGTTTGTTTAGTCTATCTATGGTTTGTTTGTTTAGTCTATCTACGGTTTGTTTGTTTAGTCTATCTATCTACTATCTACGGTTTTTTTATTATACACTTAACTGTCACAATATAATAATAAATTAATTATCTGTTCTAAACATTATAGATAATATAGATTCCAGTATGCGAAATCGTCAATTATAACTATGCCGTTTCAAATCACTTCAAATTAAAGGATATTACTCCAGTAACATCGGACCCCTTATAGATAATATAGATATAGACTATTATAGAATAGGACAATTATCTAATAGGATAATTATCTGTTCTAAACATTATAGATAATATAGATATAGACTATTATAGAATAGGACTATTGTATTATAGAATAATCCATATCTATATTATATGATCAATTCTAAATTAAATATCGTATCTAGTCTACTCATTATATTTTATATATGTGATCTATATGTATAATGGATCTAAAATACATAAAAGTTAATAGAGATAAGAATATATTAGATATATACACTACATATGTAATGTGCTGATGTGTTTTCTTGCGGATTCCACATTGATGTTGAGGATTGGTACTTAACTAAATTTGATGCTTAACTGACCAAGACATTTACATCTCTTGAGAATGGTGAATATCAGTTCACCGAAATGTTGAGAAATTGGTTCTACTAAGTACCAATCCTCAACATCAAAAAACACATTAGCACATTACATATTATGTAATCTATCTATTTCATGTATTCTTATCTATGTTAACTTGTATGTATTTTAGATCCATGAGATGGATCTAAAAAACACATCATCTGTGGAAAACACATCAGCACATTACATATGTAGTCTATATGTTTTATATATTCTTATCTATATCAACTATTGTATGTGTTGTAAAGCTATTAGCAATTTTCTATTACATAATTTACCTGCAAAGTCAGCTACATTGGGGTCAGCTCGATGTGCCAACAGTCTACAAACTTGCTCCACATCTCCCTTAATAGCGGCTAAATGCAATGGTGTCTCGCCCCGTTCATTCCTGTCTCTAGACCGAGAACTCGAAGGACTTCTAGCATCCCCTTCGTTAGTCGGAGAAGTCATTTGCAATAACAAAGCCATTTGTTGCCTCTCCGACATGGGAGTTACAGGATTACCCCTTGTACCCCCTGAAGATCCTTTCTGCCTCACAAACGATGGCATTCCTTAATGCTAAAAAAGAAAATATTAGTGAGGTTTGTAAAGATATTGGGATGATATGTTTAGATTTGTTGGGGATGAGATTTTGGTTTCAAAGTTGTTTTGTTTAGGACTGGTTTAATTTATTCTTGGGGGTATTTAGGGCTTGAATATTTTGAAAAATTATTATTATTATTTCTTAACCTATAAGTTTATCGTCATGGAAACGGATACGCGCGGGAATGTGTCGACGGCGCAGATTGGTGGAAATCGTGATGTGGGTCGTCGGATGGAGGGTTTGCGGGTGGAAAATTCGCCGTTTTCCTCTTCGGTTTTGCACAGTTTGTCGAACTCTGTGAGAATTTCCAATTCAAAATTCAGTCACGACACGAAAATCTGGCACGGCCACGACCTGTTTTATCATTTGCGTCGTTTTTTTATTCGCGCTTCGCGGACCACACACACAGATGGCATCGCAACCAATTGGATTTTGCCTATTACAAAAATAGGATTCTTCAGAAAATAGTCTAATTGTAAGTTATTAAAAAGTTCTTATTAAATTCTTATTAGACACAAAGATTAAATACGCCAGTATTATAGGTCTTTTGGCCTAAAAACACGACTAAGCATATAGGTAGGGTTGATTAGCTGTTGATCACAAAAAAGGACATTTTTTATTAACAAAAAATAAAACATTTTAAGTACAAACTTAAGATCGTCCTTTTTGTTCGTCCGCTGAAAGAAAATAGTAAGATTACAAATTTGATGTCGTAAAGTTTACATGATAATCTACCACAATTGATTTTTATTCCAAATGATATGGCCCCATATGGGCCCTTTCGATTACATTTTTCATGACATGTGATAACATCAGCCCCGGATCTTCAACTTTTTGGAGGTGGGGCAAAAACTGAAAAATGCCGCCCTCGCTCGCCTATAGTTTTACCTTTATCATCATCATAATTTCAACCGTCAGACGCCCACTGATGGACATAGGCCTACAGGCAGAGCCGTCCTTAGACCGGGGCGAGCGGGGCCCAGGCTCGGGGCCCCGCGCTTTGGGGGCCCCGCAATCTTATGCGAACCGACAGGCACGAACGTGAGCCTGCACCAAACATTTAGGCTGCGCTCTGTTTTTATATGTTTCTTTTTGATCGAGTCAAAGGAGAAGTGGCAAAACAAGGGTTTCACTAGAGTTTCATAGTGAAAGGTTTCACTAGAGCGCAGTATTAAAACACACTGGCTGCACACGCAAAGTTAGTGTTAGTGGTGAGTGGGAGTGTCCACTGTTTCGTTGAGGACTGTGGTAGAAGTCTTAACTAATCCCATTATTTAAGATGTTTACCAATTGTCGAAAAAACTTGTCGAAAGTGGCTACTGTACTCATAATAAAAAAAATAGAGTATATTGCTATTACTGTTTCTTGTTTTTTCAACATTGGTGCAGGATCAGGTTTGGCCCACGAAGGAATTTGTGATTGGAAGCATATAGGAGACAGGCTGAAAGAACACGAAACATCTATGTCCACAATCCCAAAACAAATGGGTGATTCTCTGTAATGGGTAATTCTCGTAAATGGCTGTCCGGATCATTTTTTCAGTTAATATTGATATAATATAAATTAAAATATCACAAAACGCAATCTTAGGAATATTTCTTTTTGGAGCAGTTACATTTAGAATAGTATTAATTATATAATAATATTCTAATTGACAACTATTTATAACAGTCACACAGACAATGCCTACTCAAAATTTTCAAATTTGAGTAGGCAGTATTAATTATAGTTTTTTCGTAAAAAATCTCAGGCCACCAAAAAAACAGTCCCCTGTGCTGTCCCATTCCCAGAATTAACACTTTGCGATTTTATTTCAAGATATTTATTTATGATATAAAATGTTACGCGTAATGTTTAAAAAGATAATTAATTAACTTACTTGATTCCGAAATAAATAATACCTAAGATCAATTTATTCCCTTCCCATCATTTGATCAAACTTTGTCCAGGATTTTTAAGTACAGTCCCCTGCAATAAGTTCAATATCAAAAATAAAATTATCCACTGTGCCTCTTCGTGTTATCTTATGTAGTTATTAATCTAATTAGTTTGAAGTTGGTGTTAGTGGTGCTAGTAGTACTGTGTGATCATTTTATTCAATGTAAGTTCGTCGTTTGTTGCGAGAGCGTGCATCGGGGTCATTACGACGCACAGTCCTCTGCTAATTATTTTTTTAATAATTTATTTGTAGAATTTAAAATATTTTATGTAATTAGGTAAGGATTGATGTACATATTTATTAAGAACTCACAAAGTTCAAAACATTACAATAGTTAACTTGATATTTCACGATTTAACCAAAATACACAGTCCCCTGCCAACAGTTCCCTGGCAACAGTCCCCTGATTTTTATTCTGACAGGGGACTGTTGTTTATTCCAGGGGACTGTGTAGAATTGACAGCAGTCTCTCTTTTGTAATTGTTATTGTTATTTATATATCCTCATAATCAGAATAATTTATTACAAGTTCCTAAATTGAAAAAGTTATCCAAAGAGGAATTATTACAAAAAAAAGAGAGCAGAACGTTTGAGATATCACCGAAGAAAAAACGATCCTCAAAAGAGGGAAGAAATGAAAGAAAAGCAGGGGCTAAAATACCAGAGAAAAAAAGAAAAAGGTCAGCGAAAACTTGTCAAAGATATGACTCCACGTGAGCACAGAGCTGCCCTCAAGAATTGGAAAAAAGACTGTACTGTTTACCGGAACAAAAAAAAAAAACAATTAAATAGTGTTAACACTAACATTACACGTGAAAACATACCATTTTCAGATTCTGAACGCCTCACACCAGCTTCAGGACGCTTCACACCAGCTTCAGGGCACATCACACCAACTTCAGGATGCAGTACACCAGTTTCAAAACAGCCTCTTTTAGCCCCAAGTCTCACAGTCACGAGTGCAAATATGCAGCGAAGAAAAATGGCAAAAAAGCGAAGGGAGAAAGAAAACAAAGAGAAAAATGAAAAGATTAGAATACTGAAAAAAAAACATGAGAAGTACAAGAAAAGATTAGCTAGACTTGAAAGCAAAAAAAGAAAAAGTATTGAAGATACACCGAAAACTAAAATGCAAAAAATGTTAACTCAACCTGATGATAGAGAAGAAGTTGTCAAGAAGGTATTATTCGTTGAAGTTCTTAATAAACAGCTGAAAGAAAATTATTCTAGACTAAGTGTAAGGCGTATCGAAGATAAGCAAATATTAAAAAGAAGCTGTGTCTGGGCAGATGATTCAAAAGTATAAACATTGGATACCTGAAGATAGTGCTGCTATTTATAGTGGTATTAAGAAATCAGTACCGTACAATTCTCTATCCGTACCTAAATTACGAAGAGAGAGAGAGAGAGAGATACCCGAAACGTGTAGAACAGATGATTCACGAGTTTTATGAAGACGATAGTAACAGTCGTATGGGAGCAGGAAAAAAGGAATTTATTACCAAAGACAAGCGTAAGAAACAAAAAATGCTCAACCTATACAAAAAAATTTTTGCCCATAACTTCCACATTAGTTATCAAACATTCTGTCGATTGCGTCCTTTCTGGGTAGTCAAGCCTAATGGTAAAAATCGTGATACATGTCTATGTATAGTCCATAGTAATCTGGACATGAAGTTGAGCGCATTGTACGAAGCAAAAATATTACCTTACAATAATCATCAAAAGTTACTAGAAGATTTATGTTGCGATCGATATAGCATAGAATGTTGTGTGATGTGTCAAGAAGTTGTGTGATTTGCACTAGTAGGACTCCTAGTTTAAAAGAGTTTGATGAAAACTATTGAAGTATAAAATGTGGATTTTTGAGAGGCAAGAGATTCAAGATCTAAAAACCAAAAAGTCACGAACAGTTACAAAGTATTTAAAGAAATCTTTTGATGTCCATCCACGTCAATTAATAATACAATTGCATGAAGATTTGGAAAAATTCATTGCCCATGAAAGGAAAATTGTTCACCAGTTTAATGCGATGAAGTCTCTCAAAATTAACCTTCAAGATGATGATGTTCTTATTCACATGGATTTCAGCGAAAATTACTGCACAAAGTATGCAGAAGAGATACAAGCAATTCATTTCGGTGGATCGCGAGCTCAGCTAAGTCTACATACAGTAGTGATTTATCTAAAGGGATCAATACGTTCGTATTGTACAGTTTCAAAGAACATAGCTCATTCACCTGCTGCCATTTGGGCACATTTACAACCGATTTTTAAAGATCTTCCAGATAACATTAAGTGCGTACACTTCTTGAGCGATGGCCCCGATACGCAGTATCGTAACAAAAAAATGTTTTTTATAATGGCAACTAAAATCTCTGAAGAAATTCCAGGAGTAGAGGCTTTTACATGGAATTATACAGAGAGTGGACATGGAAAGTGTGCACCAGACGGTATCGGAGCAACATGCAAAAGAATGGCAGACTTTGTTGTAAACGCTGGTGGTGATATTAATGATATCGAACAATTTGTACAATCCATCCAAGAACGATGCCCTAGCATTACATGTATCGTAATTGATAGCCAAGTCATTCAGAAAATGATCGATAATATTGAAATGGAAGCGACGAAACAGAAGGGTTTTAAAGGTACCTTGAAACTTCATCAAGTCGTAGGTGTATTATCGAAGTCTAGCCTTGGTCCAACCAGCTGTGTGACTTTAACGATGAGAAGTCTCAGTTGCTTTTGCAACAGAAACACTTGTGACCATTTTAAAATAGGCAGTATTACATATGACTCAAAACCCAAATGGAGTGTGGATGAAGTATTTACTGAATCGGAAGACGATCTTCATTCAGCTGAAGTTACTAACGCAGAACATACTAACTGAACATACTAAATAAATGATTAAAATTGTGTATTATGTGGTTTTGATGTATTAGGTACAGTCCCTTGTCATACCGAACAGTCCCCTGCACCTACTCTTAAGAAAAATGCTCATATCTCAAAAAGTTGCTACAAATCCAATGGGCTTTCTATTCCTTATCACTAACTGTTATTTTTATAATCATTGTTAGGTTTTTTTTTCTAAAAAAAGAAAATTAATATGACCGGACAACTTTGTCCGGGCCGAAAACTTCTTTACAGAGAATCACCCAAATATATCGAATTGAAAAAAGGACACAATAAAGATCAAACAATCGTGTTGTTCAACGACAAATAAATGGCGAAATAGAGCATTGGCGTGGTGTTTTAAAAAGAATTATATTATCAATTGAATGTTTAGCTAAGCACAACGACGCTTTACATGGCTTCAATTGCACGATATTCACAAACATTAACGGAAAATTCCTAGGACTAATTGAAATGATTTCAAAATTCGACATTCGCATGGCAGAGCATTTAAGACGAATTAGTGAAACCAATGAACACTATTTAGGACCAAGAATTCAAAATCAAATTATTTAGTTGCTCAGTAAAAAGCTAGAGAGGAAATAATTTCCAAAATAAAAGAGAAAATATTTTTTCGTTCAAATTGTATGTAGTCCTGTACTACCAATAGAAGTCATATCGAACAAATAACATTTATAGTTAGAATTGTAGAAGTTAGTGTCGAAGTGAAAATCAGAGATTTTTTTATAGGTTTTAAACCAGTTCTAAAAAGTGCTGGTCTCAATTTATTCGACGAACTTTATTCCCTTGACAGACGAATAAAACGCGCGTTGACGTGTCCGTAGAATGCCATTTAATTTGGCTCAATAGTGAACTCTTATACAAGCTCAGAACTTATTTTTTTATTTGAGATATTATAAAGCATAACGCAAAATATGCTCTAACATAATTTTATATCATCATTTATTAGTGGACACCGCTCCTCCTTCATTTACGTTACCTTTCTCTTTCTCTGACTATTATTTCAATAAAATGATCAAAATACTTCTTTGAAAACACACAAAGGTTATACTCAATCTTCGTAAAACTAAACAACTGATACCGGCAGTTGCAGTAAATTGCTTTATATTGACAATATTTTATTTTTCTATCCATTCATCCTCTAAAAAATCTTTACTGCTCGAAATAGGTCATGCACGTTTACGCACATTTTGTTGAATAGAGCTCTCTAGCTTCACTTAAATTTGAAACATATCACTTGAATATTCAACATCATTTTATATCATCATTTATTAGTGGACACCGCTCTGCTCCTCCTTCATTTACGTTACCTTTCTCTTTCTCTGACTATTATTTCAATAAAATGATCACAAAATACTTCTTTGAAAACACAAAGTTTATACTCAATCTTCGTAAAACTAAACAACTGATACCGGCAGTTACAGTAAATTGCTTTATATTGACAATATTTTATTTTTCTATCCATTCATCCTCTAAAAAATCTTTGAAAAAATTTGATGACCATTTGCAATTTCATTATCACCACTAGGGACTTGCTAAAGAATATGGGATTTTTTAAAACTTAGTGTTGCCGACTTTTTACCTGGTGTAATTGTTGTTAATCGTCTTTGGCACTCACAAAAATTAAGCTTCTACATTGTCTACGTTGGTTCAATAAATATATTTGTGTTTTTGTTGAAAATAATTGTTGACATTTTCAAGATATATGACAGATAGTAGAGGCCAAGGTAACTAACTCGACGTTGCCATGTTTATTTTTTTATTAAAGAAAAATATCCCATATGCATATCAAAATATCAATACTTTTTTAGGATACCTAATCTAACCGGGGTTAATCCAACGGTCCTTTGTGCCACATTGTCCTATATTAGATCATGTTCTCGATCATGTAGGACAATGTGGCAAGGACCGTTGGTTTCTCCAACTCGGCTGTTATCACTTTCGATTCAAGTAATTTTTGAATTGTTTAATCGGGATGTCTTAAAATATTCTGAATATTCATAATAGACAAATAATTTCTGGAACCCAATTTTGTATATACTTTACACAAACATCATGTGACGCAGAAAAATTGCAATAATTTATATGTTGTCAAAATTAAATTTCGCAACGCTGACCCAATTGTATTTATATTATCAGTTATGTGATCAGTCATACAAGTGACTTATTTGGTTGAAAATGCAATTTTTTATTACAAAAACTTAAATGTTTCTCCAAAATAAGAAAAAAATATTTTTTACAAGCCCTATGTCTTTCCACTACAATGTGCATGCAATTTCTGTGGTGGTGGCGTTAATAAGTAGGTACCAAAAAAGCAACCAACCTTGAAGTATAGCCTCTACACAGTTTCAAGAGGCCGATTTTGCACTTGGAGCAATCAGACGACCCCTCAGCCGGGATCAATCTCCACTCAACCAAATTCTTGACGGTTTCGTCTGGATCCTGCAGAATCTGGTGTATATCCAGGACACTTAAATAATTAACTCGAGACAATATGATGTTTGTGGCGTGGCTGTTCGTTGCAATATGAACTTCAATACGACGCTTAAGATTGTATAGGTATATGTTGCCAAAATTATAGTTTTTCAAATAAACGGGCATATAAACAAAAATAAACGTGGCAACGTCGACTTAGTTGCGTTCGCATCTACAATCTGTCATCTTGAAACCGTCAACAATTATTTTCAAGAAAAACACGAATATTTATTGAACCAACGTAGACAACGTAGAAGCTTAATTTTTGCTTCCGGATCTTAGTTAAAGAATGCGAAAGACGATTAACAACAGTTACACCACGTAAAAACTCCGCAATACTAAGTTTAAAAAAAAACCGTGTTCTTTACCTAAACCCTATTTCTAATTTTACAAAACGAAATATATGCTACGGCATTCAGCGTTCGAGATCACTGTTATACTAACTACTGCTTCCATTGCGCTTCTTTCTGTTTATCTGTTTGCCCATGCGATTTTGTTACCGATATTATTGAGAGGGATTTCTAAAAAAAATATCATTGTTGCATGACCGATACAGATAATCTAATAATATTATACTGCCCGTTATTTTCCGAAGAAAATTCTTGACGTCTCGGAGACGTCAACGTCTACTATGGCACATGAAATACATGACGTCTTAGGGTCAAGTGTATGTCAAGGGGTTTAACACAATTACTAATTATGAATACTGATTTAAATGATTGTCGAGGATAATTATATGACAACTGCGCCAATATGTTTGGCAAAAACAAAGGTGTACAGTGTAGAATTTTGCAACAAAATCCTAGGGCGTTTTTTGTACCTTGCATGGCACATTCCTTAAATTTGACATTAGGCGACATGGCTGCAGTGTAGTAGCGATGGCCATGACATTTTTTGGTACAATTCAACGGTTTTCTACCTTATTCTCAGCCTCTGCTGAAAGATAGGCCATATTTTGTAAGCACATACCAGATTCGATATTAAAGCCCCTATCTGACAGCAGGTGGGAATGCCGACATGAATCTGTTAAGACAGGTTTCACATATTTTTACGAATAATTTTGACAATTGCCGTAACATCGGCGACATCGGAAAGGTGTTTTTCAAAGTTAAAATTAGTCAAAAATTTTTGAGAACTAGTGTGAGCCAGAAAAGACTAAACAATTTAACTTTACTGGTGTTTGAGCACGAGTTGAGCACGAGTGTGAAAGTTTAAATTTTGAGGAAATCATTAATGCATTTTCAGCAATAAAGGCACGAAAAATTATTTTCGTCTAGTTTAGTTAATTTAGGACAATAACTTTAGATATAGCTATTAAATATATGGTCAGATATTTAAAAATTTATATTTTATTTTTTATGATTTTATTGATCATATTTATGTTATATGTTTTGGATATATTTTGTTTTTGTTACAGTTTTGAATTTTTAATCTTGTAGTTGTTTAAATTTTGCATTATTTTTTGCTTTACTACTAAGTAAAGATAGATGTTTATTTTACTTTATTATTTTTCTTATGCAAAACAAATGAACAGTATTTATTATTATTGTTTTGTCATTACAATTAATTTTCAAAATCCAATATTATTTTGTAGGTTTTATATTATAAAAAAAAATTGTCTAAGGGGCCCCAACATTTTTTGCCCTGGGCCCCGCACTTGCTAGGGATGGCCCGGCCTGCAGGAAAGAACGCCACAAGAATCTATCTTGTGTGGCTCTTTCTGTGTTAGCCCTATTTATTTACAAATATACGTACGTACATGGACGTGTAGAACATTATTTAGGATAACATTATTTAGGATAACACAAGATAGGGTCTGAAATAAAACGTAAAATTAAAAATAAAAATCAATTAAGTATGTTATTGCATTGCAAATTGAAATTGCAATTTTACTCTTAGAGCCTTTTGTTCTGAAAACAAATCTATGGCCATGTCATAATTAATATCATGTGCAATTCGATTTTCTATCACTAAGATTACGATACTCGATAAACGTTCCTTCGTAATAGAGGACCGTTCATAGAGGAGCGTTCCTTGCTAATAGGTATCCTCCATATCATGCACATAGATCTGTTGCAAGAGATAGAAACCATTATTTTCTATACCTTTTCTATATAACCAAATAAAAGTGGAGCTTGCTATTTAAAAACGTAGAGTTCTTGGTAGCAGTGGCGCTTTTAGGAATAGGTGAACTAGGCGCGCGCCTTAAGCCTCCGATTTTTGGGGGCCACAAATTTCCAACTAAGCAAGGTCAATCCAACTTTAGGCGGTTGGCAGCAAAAAAAAATCAACTCAATTTAGAGAGTCAAATATAGGTGCAATAGATGAAGATCAGGCAAATACTGCATCTACTTCATGTATGAAGGAATCTATTACAAATATTAAAAATGTAGCTGACTACAAAGAATGTAGTTCATGTTCCTTCTACCACGTTGTCATTAGAGTCCAATATAATTGCAGTAGATGATAATCGGACAATTACTGCATCTACTTCATGTATGAAGGAATCTATTACGAATATTAAAAATGTAGCTGCCGAGGCGAAACAATCTCTTCAAGTGCATAGAATTTTTAAATTGGACATAGCTTTATGGCCAGAAATTCAGAAAAAACAGAATTCAGAATGCAGAACCAAATTATAAACGAAAAATCAAAAAATATTGGCAATCTTGTAAAAACAGGAATTTTAGTTAACCCTACACTGCTCGATTTTTTATTTTGACGCAAAAAATTACTTTAGTTCTATTTTGGGCTGTAAAATAACGGAATAATATTAAAAAAAATCTCCGAATTCAAATTTTCGATATTTTTTAGATTTTCGGTAATGTATCAGATTTGATACACATTGCATTTTGAAAACAAAAAAAATATATATTTAAAACAATCAGTAAATGTATTTATTGATGAAATTCGTTAAAAAAATTAGCGTCTTTGCTAAAACATTGATGTAATCTACATTTTGAACACTTTAGTTATGTTCTTGCAGTTAGGTTTTTTACAACGTGTCCTGGTGTCTGTATATTGGGGCCAATGCCCAATTGAATCGGTCCTCAAGTCTTTGGGCGGAACATAAGATGTCGGTCCTCTCTTTTTTTTTGGTAACAATTTGTTGTTCCATAACACTAGTGGATGGTCTGCCACGTTTATAATGACTCTGCATGTCTGCTTTGCATGAGCATTCTGCCACATCAATTCTAAATTGCAAGGCCATATTCTTTATGTTCTTTTCTTTGCATATTTTCCTGTACAGAATCCAACTGTTGACAATCGCTAGATCAATAAGATGGTAAAAAATTCGCATGTACCATTTTTTGGTTATCATTTTGATTTTATTTTTGCCAATGAGGCTTTCTAAAAAGTCCACTCCACCCATATGGCGGTTGTTCTCCTTCACTATATGAGGGCATGGAATTTTATTTTTTTGTTTGCTTTTTTGTCCAATCTTTCTACATCTTCGAGCGGCAATTCTCCTACGAAGCTGGATGTGAGAGTGACAATTTCGTTATCTTTCCACGATACTACTGATACATCGATTCCATTAGCATTGGTTACGTATTCCATCGAAGTACCTCTTTTTTCTTTTTTAAATCGCTGCTCTTGAGGCAATTTATTTTTTGGTATTCTGTTGCGTCTTATTGTACCCAAAGAATAAATGCCTTGAGTTGCTAAGTACGATACTAGGGGAATGTTAGTGTAGTAGTTGTCGAAGTACACTCTATAATACTCATTTTTTGGTAGGTTTCTTAACAATCTAACTACCACATTGGCACTAGCACCTAAGTCTGGTTCAGTGGGCAGCCGACTTTTATTTTCATTGCCGGTAGAAATTTAAAATTTATACGCGAAACCGGTTACACCACTCAAAACAAAAAGTTTGAACCCCCATTTATGTGACTTCATGGGGATATATTGCTTCAAATAGTGTCGAGCCTTTGTTGAGCATAGCTGCTCATCTATAGCTAAATACTGCTCATACAGGATGCTTTCAAACTTACCATTTAGATGGTCAATAATTGTTCGCAACTTATGCAGACGATCTACATTTGGTCGTCTCTTTGTCTTATATTCGAATTATCGGAAAAATTAATAACATTTCTAATTGGATCAAAATTATGTTGGCTCATTGCTTCTCTGATTTGTGATACGCCTATGTTTATCGACCAGTACTATCGCGTACTGTGTAACTGTATCATAGACATATATATTAGAATTCCCAAAAATTTTCTAATGTCATCTGTAACAATATTAGCGGGCGTTGCGGGATCTTTTTGTACGCTGTATAAGTTTGACTCTTCGGCAATTTTTAGTAGAAGAGTATCATCAAAAAAATACCTGAAAAACTGATAGGAACTTTCTAAGTGCCTAATTTCTGGAGGTTAAATAGTATCTCCTTTGTACTTAAGAACTTCTTCGTTCAATACTAAATTCTTCTTTTTCCATGAAAGACTTTTGAATTTTTCTCTGAATATTAGCATTTCGCGTTCATTTTCTACTTCTATTACCATATCATTGTCTAAATTATTGTCTGAATCTTGCAAAATATTATTATTTGAATAGTCAACGTTAGGTTCCATATAAACAATATCTTCCTCAAATAAAATTGGAATATTTTCCAAGTCAAAATCATCCGCAGTCATGTAATTAGGGTCTTCATCGTCAACTGAATCAAATTCATCCTCACTTTCATCCCAATTTTCAATAGTTTGGAGCAATTCATTGTCCGACAGGGGCAATTTATTTTGCCACTCGGCCATTCTAATAATACACCCAAAACGCGCGATGTACCAAATTTGATACAAACAGTAATTTAGCTTACCTTGCAAAAATACCTACGCTATATATATATATATGAAAATGGTAAAAATTGACTTCACAAAGTTGTATACACCGACTAAATACTTTTTTCTTCTTCTTCTTTCGAATAGGCCTACTTTGGACCACGCTTGTTCAACTGTTGGGCTTTGACCTTTGCCCATTATTGTCGCATCTCCTGCCGGTGTAACTCTTTTCTCTCTTCTGTCCAGGGGGTACCTTTCCTTCGAGGTTTTTCCTGAAATCCACGGACTTCCTTTAGGGTGCGTCTCACAGACTGTCTGTTTTTGAGATCTGTTATTCCCAGTTCTTTAATATCCTTCTCGGTCTCTGTCAACCAAGTGGTACGAAGCTTCTTGTTTTGCCAGAAGGTGAATAGGCGGTTGGGTAGTCGGTTTTGAGGCAATCTTGCAATGTGGCCATAGAAAGCTACCCTTCTTTTCCTAAATATGTTCGTAGAGCTCGGAGTTATGCCGTCTTCGGAATTCCCCATCTTCCTTTACCGGGCCTAGAATCTTCCTGAGGATTCCCCTCTCTCTGATTTCCAATTTCTCTATTAGACCCCTTCTGTTCAAGGAAAGACACTCCATGGCATATAGGGCTTCTGGTCGTAAGACTTAAGTTTCAGGTTGCGTGACAGGCATTTCTTATTGTAGGTGTTCTTAGTCAGCCGATAGGCTAGTTTTAACTTGCTGATTCTCTTGGATAATGATGCTCTTTCTGATAAGTTGGGTTCAATCCATTCGCCGAGATACTTAAATTTCTCAGTCCTCTTGATGTTTCCCTGTTCTAGTAACATCTCTCTGTTTGCTTCTCTAATGTTGGTGGAGAATTCTGTTTTCTCCAGCGACACTTGAAGACCCACTTTGGCAGCCTGATTTCTGAGACATTTTCGACTAAATACTTTTATTTTAGTTTATTCTACTTATAACACTCAAAATATGTAATTACTGTTTTTATAAACACTAGCATATACCAGTCACATGGAAATATAGGTTGGTATATTTTTTGCCGGTTAAATAAATTACTGTGGCAGCGCCACCTACATGTAGATTAGAGCTTCTATGTATCAGGTATGATATATTGCGCGAATAGCATAAAGATAAATTTACAACAAGTTTTCATAGGACAATTTTTGGCATGTATCAAGTATGATACATTGAGCAGCGTAAGGTTAAGGATCGCGATAGAACGTATATTCGTCACGTGGCAGAAAATAACTTTTATAGAATTAAATCTAATGGTTCTAAAGAAAAACTCTAATGGCTTATTTTTTAGCGAAACAAGTTCTTGAGTTTATTGCTACATTTGCAAAATGTTTTCTAAAAAAAAATCCAATTGTCTACAAGGATGCCACAACTGGAAAAATATATCTATCAAGATTTCCGAGCATGAAAATTCAAAGGATCATAGGTATTCTGTGCATTTTCTCCAAACTTTCACAGATTGAAAACCGGATTGAAACCGAAATGGTTAAACAAATTTAAAATGAAAAACAGAATTGAAGAAATGGTCTCAAAAGAGTGGTTTCAACCGTGAAATTTCTTTCTACTAACGGATTGACATTTCGTGGACATATTGAAAGCAAAGGAAATTATTTTGGTTGTTTGGAGTATCTTGCAGATAATCTAGATAAATATGGAAATCAAAGGTTCTGTGAGTTATTTATCAAACACAATATGTGATGAATATATTAATATAATGAGTGACAAACTACCTAGCCAGCGTTGAATGTTGCAGGAATGTTCCAGTAATGTTACTTTCGCAACGTTAAACATTCCTACAACATTCCTATGTCCGCCTCTCTGCAACGTTCAGAAATGTTGTGGGAACGTTGCACGGAACATTGCAGGAACGTTGCGGGAATGTTGCGAACATTGCAGGAACGTTGCGGGAACATTACAAACGTTGCGGGAACATTACGAACATTGCGGGAACATTACGAACATTGCAGGAACGTTGCGGGAACATTACGAACATTGTAGGAACGTTGCGGGAATAGTGCGAACGTTGCATTAATGTTGCAGGAAGATTGCGAACATTGCATGAATGTTGCAGGAATGTTAAAGGAATATAGTGAATATTGATAAATAGAAAATTATATTTTTAGTTTTATTCTCTTTTATTCTTCTCTTTATTTACATCTTTCACTTTTATTATTTTTTTTTTAATTTATGTACGGTTATTGTTATTCTCATGGGAGGAAACTTCCACATTTGCACATTGGCTCGACTCACTCTTGTTATATCTTTCTCTTCTCTATATCTTTCTTGTTTATATCTTTTCCGACCATTTCTTTCCGCTAAGTCTAATATAAAATATAAGTAAAAATATCTGGCAAAAATATAAAAATGTTCACTTTTAAAGAAATAAACACTGCAGAGTCAATTGGCTGAAACATCGTTTCTTATTCGAACGAGCTTGCCAACTAAATTTTAAGGCAACGTGTTTGTTGTACAAGTAGGTTATGTAAACCCGTTTAGGAGGGACTCAGCGTTCATACACTAATACACAACATAAAAGTGGAAGAGAGGAGTACAGAAAGAAGAGAGAGCGTAGATAAATACAGCAACGTTTCATTGAGTTATACAGGCAATGTGTATGCAAATTCCGATCCGCGGAAAATACACGCGCCGATCGGAAAAATAACTAAAAATATAATACTGTTTTGAGTATAAGAATTAAAAAAAGTGAGATGAGTAAAAATAATCACAGTAAAAATAAATGATAATATTAATAATGAAGAAAGTAATTGTCGCAGCCTTACTGGAATGTTGTAGGAATGCTGCTACAACATTCACATTGTAATATTGCAACTGGAATATTGCTGCAACATTCACATTGCAATGTTGCCACTGGAATGTTCAGGAATGTTGCTGCAACATTCACATTGTAATGTTGCAACTGGAATGTTGCAGGAATGTTGCTGCAACATTAACATTGCAACGTTGCCACTGGAATGTTCAGGAATGTTGCTGTAACATTCGGAATGTTGTGCAGCCTTCGGAACATTGCTGCAACATTCCTGCAACATTCAACGCTGGCTGGGTAAGAAATACCTTTATCGAGGAAATAAAAAGTGCGACATAGTTTGCGACATTATTTGTGATACACTCGCAGTAGAACTTGATAGTAGAATGAAAACCTATATATAGCAATTAATAAAAAAATTGCATTACTTTTTATTAATAATGATTTGTCTCATGACGAACTAAATTTAATGATTTAATGAACTATTATCTACATATAAAGAAGATATTATCATTAATATCTTCTTTATATGTAGATAACTCGAGAGTTGGCTCGGGACGCATTAATTCAGTTCTTGTCATATGCCAACGAAGAGAATCTTCTGTCACCAACAGAAATGTATCAGGCGTTAATACGTGGATTAAAATAAAGTTTCCTAAACGTAGAAACATTAATTTGCATTTATTTAACCATACCAATAAGAAATGGCCAGGAGACAGTCCTTTTTCGGCACTAAAGCGAATAGAAAACATATCTAAGGAATTCCGTTAAACAAAAGCGTCTTGCAAATTTAGTAATTCTACATATTGAATCAGTTGAAACAACGATATGTGATTTCAACGCTGTTATTGATAAGTTTGCTAAGATGAAATGTAGAAAATGTTGTATTGTTTACCTAAAATCACAATGTAATGTGACAAATTACGATATTGACACCAGTTAGGTAATGAAATACTTTACGCATAGACAGCGAATGGAGGTAATAAAATGTCATAATAATTCGCGATTGAAATTTTTACGTTTCATTAATTAACTCATGCTTAACAGTTACCAAATTATTACTTTTTTATAAACGTATTTTTATTGTGGATTTACTATGATCTCGCATATTGAAAATTGGGACTCCGTAGACTAGGGCCACACAGTTACGTTGCGTCTGGGGCCACACGTATAGTAAACGCGCCCCTGCTTGGCAGAATTCAACGACGTTTAAATCACGCTCGTATTCTCGAGCCAGATCTGCTGTATGCTTTTGCAATTCTTCAGTTGACATATTCAAAATTTCAGTACCATTGAGAAATGTAAAATTAAAATTCAGAATCTTCAACCACAATCAAACCATTTTTTATTTCTGATATGATTCAATCAAATACCATCATAACTTCTTTAGAAAAGAGTTGAGCAGGTTGAAGTGTTCGAGTTCGTCATCACACATCTCAATCAAGTTGGTTTTTGCATTTAAAAATTCGTTTATTTGGCAGGATAGGCTCAACGCCATTTTTTTCGGCAACTTGTCTAGCCTCTTTTATCCAATATTCAATTGTCTCATTACAATTTTGTCTCATTTTTTGCTCTCATGTTTTGAGCAGGCGATCCATTAAAGCGATTTGATCTTGTTGAATTTCGATATTTACTCGATTGATTTCGGGGAGAATGTTTGCCCAAATCGTCAAATTCAGAATAAATTTAAAATTCGTTATAGCAATTAAGAGATGATTTTCGTCGCACTTAGCTTCCGAAGCATGATAAGTTTGCTTAACTTCTTCCAAGGCATCCACTACTTTGAGCAAATTGTTTAACAGGGCATTCACAGAAACATGTTTCGCCGACCATCTGCCTGGCTGCTTCCTTTTAAATTGGTTTTAACATATTTTTTCATAATATCGCACCGAGCAGTGGAGCCGACAAAAAAAGCAATATATTTTTTGAATCAGTCCAAATAGGTTTATAGCTTCCTGGCATGATGCGGCAGAATGGTAGGTGTCCATTCTGCCAAGATTTAAGGAGTGAGCCAAGCAGGATACGAACTCGGCCAGCTCATTCCCTTCTGCAATCCTGGTTTGTACTTCTTTATAGATGCTAACCATATAAGACCTATTATCATAAGATTGGCCACGTTCAATATCTAAACTGTGAATTTTCTATAATCTGTTGAAAAATGTGCTTTCCTGTCTTTCCAGCAACTTCTATGAAATCAATGAAACTTTTATATTACTATTATTTTTATTATATAACTATTATTTCACACGCATCACCAGTTTCTTTTTTCACATATCAAATTACCTGGCTCATTCTGTGTGGGGTACATATTATGTATGGGAACAGATCTTGGTTCTCTTGATAGATAAGAACTAAACAGAAAACATAAATTGAATGTTTGAAACACAACACTTCCGTGGACGGATATCGACGAAGGAGTTTCCAAATATAGCTTCATCCTTTTCTCACGTACGCTAACCGCCCGCTCAAGTTACCAACCGGCAAGCGGCTGATAGTTAAATTTGTTAATAAATAAAAATATTAAAATACAAAAAATAAAAAAAAATAAGATGTTAATTAAAATATCTTGAAAACTATTGAGAAGTTATCGAGACAAATTAATATTTATGGGTAGGGAAATGCTTCGGAGGACGGCAAATTCAAACATGGCAGACAAATACAATGTTTTGTCTGCCATGTTTGAATTTGCCGTCTTCCGAATTTGCCGCCGGGGGCATGGAGCCCTGACAAAATTGTCTTTATTATTTGAGTGTTAATGGGTCGCTGTGGTCTCCAAAACCTCACGTCCCAATTAATTTGTAGTGAATTGTATTGAAGGCTAAAAATCAGACGCGCAAGCAAGTCTTGTCGAGTTATGTTCCCACAATAATCACTAAAATATATCGAACGAAAACAACACACGCAAACAAAAAACAACACGCAAACAAAAACAACAGTCATAGTGGCATACGGTCCAAATGAGAATGAGAGTGTAAAAAAGGACAACTTGTGGGATCAGCTAGCGGAAGCAATAGAGGGGGTTAAAGGAAGACTACTACACGGAAAAAACAGCTCTGTAAATTTTACAGAAAAGTCTGTAAAATTTATCGATTTTTATCTGTAAACTAATGTATGTAAAATTTACCAAACTAAATATGTTATTTTTACAGATTGATATCTGTAAACTTGAATCTGTAAATTTTACATATTAAATCTGCAATTGTTACAGACTCAGTAGGTAACATTTACATATCTGTAAATAATGAGGGAATAGGATAAACAATTAAATGTACTTAAAAATTTTTGAATATACATATATAATACAATAAACATAATGACAATATTAAATTATTACAAAAATTTATAAACTTAAAAATTATATAGCATGTCGAGTTGCAACATATCATTGATTAATTTTTTTAATTAATAAACACTGAACCATTTTAGGTACATCGTCGATACATTTTATTAAGTTTTCTTTATTACTTATTTTTACATTATAAGCGTAGCAATGCTCATCAAAGCTGATAGGTATTAACAAGTACATAACGAAAAATAACTTTTCAATTACCTGAAAAATACCAAAAAATTTTCCGAAAGCTGGTCCATCATTTTCGTCAATATTGGTCAAAATGATAGAACCAGCCGTCAATTGTTTACTATAAAATATAATATGTTTAAAAGACTTAATATTTTTGCTAGAAACATTTGGAAAATATGCAAATTCGCTCTCAGAGCAACTTTGAATTGGTCCATAAATAATTTTATTAACTATTTCATCACTACAGTAGGCTGAATGACATAATTGTAATTGATTTCGAATCGCTATCGTTTTTAATAAATTTTTTTTACTAGTCGTAGTTGTTGCACGGATTCTTAGTTCTCGATTCTTCGATTCATACCTCATTGACCAGTAGTAAATGAACGGTCCATTTTTTAATAGTAATCTAGCATAATGTACTAAAAGGTGAAATTTTGGTTTCAAATCACCAAAAAGTTTAATGTACAATGAATGTGTTCAGCAATCAAATTCTCTAAAATTTTTGAATAACTTCGTATTAATCGAGGTGATGTAACTATAGCAATTATTTGACGTAATTTTAAATATAGTTTCCACGCCTTATTCGTTCTAGGGATTAAGTCACCAATCATCAATCCTAGATATCTAGAAAAGCACATCATTTCTGCCGCCGACATTCTTAATCTATTATTCGACTTTATGTAATCAGCTGAGATCGGTAAAGGCATGTTGGGTTTTTCTAAGGGACTGTAATTAATTTTACATGAAATATTTTGTAAAATTTATAGAAGAAATATGTACTTTTTACATAACCTTCGTTGCAAAAAATACATATTTTATCTGTAAATGTTACAGATATTAGACTCTGTAAATTTTACAGACTTTTTTCTGCAAATTTTACAGAACTATTTTTTCCGTGTAATAATAGGAGACTTAAACGGAAGAGTAGGCAAAAAAGACGAGGAAACAGGAGAAGCAATAGGATTCCATGGAGAAGCCAGAAATAACAATGGAACAAGACTGATCGACTTTTTCATACTATACAATTTAATAATAACGAATACATTCTACGCGCACAAAGATATACATAAATATACTAGAGAAGTAAAGAGCAGAGGGGAAAGATCGATAATAGATTTTATAATAATAAACAGAGATTAAAAATTAGGTAAAGGATACAAGGGTGAAAAGAGGTCCAGAAATATATTCGGACCATCATTTAGTGTTGTTAAAAATACAATTAAAGTTAAATTAAAGAAACAAGCAAACAACCAAATAATACAGGAAAAATGCGAAACAAGACCAAAGGAAAAATCATTCAAAACATATGAATTAAAAGAAGAGGAGACATCAAAGGAATTTTAGCAAAAAGTATAAGCTGAGTTAGATAAATACTTAATTAACACATACAATGCAACGCTGGAAGAATTATGAAAGTATATCAAAGATATGCTATTCAAAATAGCAACAGAAGTATGTAGAACAAGCAAATTTATCGAATTTAAGAAGCAAACGAATTGGTGGAATGAGGAAGTAAAGAAAGAAGTAAAAATAAAGAAACAGAAATGGAAAGACTATTTAGGGAACGTAACAATGGAGGAAGTACAAAAAATACAAAGAACAGAGGAACAAAGTCACGGAAATGAAGAAGCATTCGGAGAAAAGATGGAAAGAGACCTATTTGGAAACCAAAAATTATTTTATAAAGTTATCAAGGGTCTGCGGAACGGAAAACCAGTTAGAGTCAACCATGCAAAAACTAACGGAAGTTAGTAAGCACACTTACGGAAGCATACTGGGAGACGAAGAAGGCATAGCGAGGAGATGGAAGGAATACTTCGAAGAAATGTTAACGATAGAGCAAACAAGAGAAATACCAGAAAGCGAAGAGAGGAAAATAGAGAGTAATGTAGAAACACAGGAACAAAATATAAAGATCGAAGAAGTAGTAGAAGCCGTGAAAAAATTAAAAAGGAGTAAAGCAGCAGGCCACGATAGAATAGCAACAGAAATGGTTAAGAGCCTGGGAACCAAAGGTCTAGATATATTAACGAGTTTGTTCAATACAGCATGGACAGAAGAGAAAATACCAAAAGATTGGGAGCTAGGGATAATACTACCACTCCACAAAAAACCCTACAGTAGAGAATGATATAACTACAGAGGAATTACTATGCTAAGCATAATATCAAAATTATATGTACGAATACTAGAAGGAAGGTTAACGAAAGAAACTGAAACACAACTAGAGGACTCGCAGTCCGGGTTCAGGAAAGGCAGAGGGGTGCACGGCCATATATTCTCCATAAAACAATTGATAGAGAAATATCGCAAGGACAAGATATTCGTGGCTTTCATAAACCTAGAAAAAGCATTCGACTGCGTTACAAGGAAAACTGCATACAAAGTCTATATGGGAATACAAGGAACATTGTAAGAACAGGAAACCTACAATCAGAGGAGTTTACAACTAGGGAAGGTTTAAGACAAGGAGGAATCCTCAGCCCAGCCTTATTCAATATAGTTATGGATGATATTTGAAAGGAAGTAAAGAGTAAAGTAAAGAAACTAATGGTCGGATATAAGAACATGCAAATGTTAGAAGTATCAGAGAGTGTATTTGCTGATGACCTGGTAATATATGCGAAAAACTAACAAGATTTGCAATATAACCTGAATATATGGAAAAATGCACTAATAGATAGAAATTTGAGAATGAATGCAGGAAAAACGATCGAGTGATTTGAGGGTCAAATTCATTGTAGAAATAAAAAAAATCGAAAACAAGTGTATTTTTTCAATGCCTCACTATAAATTAGTATATAAAAATTTCGCAGAAATTCGACCAAAAATAGTGAATTGCCAAATCAAATTTTATCTCAATTAGATGATATCTCGATTGAATTTCAATTGAAATAGATTAGCAAACACTACAGGAAAGGAAACATGTCATTCACTTGAGTTCCTCAATGTTATCTCCAATTGAATAAACTTATTTATTTCTTGCTTCATTTTTACTTTGTTAAATATTAATAAACCGTCGAAATCGGTTATAACGAGTTTAGAAGCACCGTCAAGAATAAAGCTTAATGGTATGTCCATACTAGGTGATAGGAAAGGAAGACTTGGAAATATCAATAAAATTAGATTCACAAAAATGGAAAGATCGACGCAGAAATAAATGATAGACTGGAAAGTGCTGCTAGGTTATATAATTCACTGAACAACGCCTTCATAAGGAAAAAGGAAATATCCAGCAAATCAAAAATTACGGTATTCAAAACTATTTTTAACCCCGTATTAACTTACGGAAGCGAGAGCTGGGTGTTATCCAAACAAGCAAAAAGCAAGAAAATGTATAGAATAGCATTTAATTTGCCACGGACCTTTTCCGATATTGAACTCGGAAGGTCGATGCTCTGTTCAATTATTTTTTCCAATATTTCCAAGGACTTGCACATAGGAAGGTTTTTAGTTTCTAGTCTCTTAATGACGCCGGGAATATTGCTGAAATGTGTTGCAATTAGAGCAATATTTTGTTTGATTAAAGGATCCTCAGCTGGCTTGAATTAATTGCACTGAACTGTCAAATTGACCAACTACTTCTTTTATGGCCTCAAAATTCTCAGAATAAACCATGTCCCCCATACCGTTAATATTGGTTCTAAAGGTATTGGTTCTAAAGGTTGTGCTAGGTTTGGCAATTGCTCTTTATATTTTTGTACGCGTGATGGTGCTTTTAAAAACACTTTCTTTGTAGAGGAAATCAATTTATTGACATTACCGAACTCTTTCCTGATCTCTTCCGCAAGTCGATGTAAACCTTGCGCTAGACAGGTGAAGCAAGTTTGGGTAAAACACTTTAAGAGCTTGACCAGCTTCCACCATATAAGGTGCACCGTTAGAAATAAAAATACATATTCTCGTCCATAGAAGAATAGAAAAATAGTGATTTGATGGAATAATTTATTATCCGGGCGATAGTTGAATAATTTGTTTTTTCTAGGACCTTGCAGGCAACCAAATGGGGGAATAGAAGGCTTTTGGATAATTTTCCAACAATCAAATTCGCTACATAAAGTCCACATGAATCTGTCGTTTCATCGGCCGAGATACATATTACATTTTTTGAAAGATCAGTGCGTATTTCACTTAAAACTTCTTTGTAGATTGTTGACTAGGTAGTTTTTTCGAATAGTGGATTCTTCAGGAATTATCTGATTAGTACAATCTTAAGGAATCTCGTTATTCAATTGATGAAGAGGAATATTGCACGCAACAAACAACTCGCATAAATCTTTGTTGAATTCTATTTTATGTGTAGTATCCGAATTAGAAGGCGAAATTTGAATAAGGGGTTGTTGACGACTTTTTGAAGATTTGCGTCTTGCAGATATATGGGAAGCAGTGCTCACATCAATCTACCGAAATAATAGGCAAAGAAATTGCTAGAGTCTAGCTCTTTCTAATGTATCATTTCGCAAGAGTTTTTAATAACAGGATTAACTATGAAAAAATGTACAGTTTCCATTAAAGACCGACTTCTAATTTAATGAAAATGAAAACTGGCTTAAAATTTTTGCATTGTGTGTTATTTGGTGTAGAATAAACCACAATCTTACGAATATTTCATTCAATCTTACAAAATCTAGTTTTTGCAACTGTTAATTTAGTCTTTTGACCGGATAGAGCCTTACTTTCAAAAGCAGTTTGTATAATAACATCCATTTTCTATACATTGTTTTTAAGAAAATTCTCTAAAAATACTATTTGCCATCTTACCATATTTCTTTTGATTACTTTATTACATATACTAATGCCTGCTCCAGACTCTCGCGGAGTAACTTCGGCGAGGATCCTCGCCGAAGTTGTTCGAGGCGAGGAACTACACGGAGTAGGCATCCACACTCTCGCCTTACTTCGCGAGGACTTCAGGGCCATGACCGACACCGAACAGGTAGTAGCTGCTGCTGCAGCCATTTGTGCTTTTAATTATTATAATTATGTTAATATATTTTTGAAGAAAAAAATTAATAAACCGTGCAGAAAGAAGAGATGGTGGATTTTTTCCTATACATAGAAATAGAACCAGGTAAGGTACATACGCTATAACGTAATTTTTTTAATAGGATTAAAAGATTATTAAATCAAAAGATAATTATATTTTATCTACTTTTTAAGGGAATGGATGGACAGACAAAGTATTGAACTACTTATTAATGCAATTTATAACTATGTTTCGGCTACCGTTAATAGCGGAGCAATGGTTGGACCTAGAAAAGGGATTTCAACGCAAGTTCTCACATGCAGTCGTTGCAATAGATGGAAAACATGTACAAGTACAATGTCCACGTAAATCAGGATCAGATTACTACAATTACAAGCGATGTTTTAGTATTGTTCTTCTTGCTTTGGTCGACAGTGACTACCGGTTTATTTTTGCTGATATTGGGACAAAAGGAAGAATAAGTGACGGTGGTGTTTTCAGAAATTCTTTGTTATGGAAAAAATAATTTCAGAAGATCTGAATTTCCCTACCCCTTGTCCTCTGCCAGGTACTAACGGTCCAAATGTTCCATACGTTTTTCTAGGTGACGGTGCTTTCGCATTAGGTACAAATTTAATGAAACCTTATCCTGGAAATCATAAAAAAGGTACTCCAAACCGTACTTTTAATTATAACTTGTCAAGTGCTAGAGTTTATGTAGAAAATGTATTTGGAATTTTAAGGAATTTTTTGAGAAATAGTTCTACTTCTAGAAATATTTACACCTCCCCTGGTACGACAGATATTTATGATGATAATGGTATACTGGTCGAAAGTGGCTCATGGAGACAAGAGGTAGTTAATAGCTGTGCTATAAGAAGTTTACCAGGAATGGGACGACGAACAAGTCCACCATAAGGGATACTTTTCGTGATTATTTTTATTCTAATGAGTAATATCTAACTTATCTTTCATAAAGTACATATAATTTTATATTTTTAATAAAAATAAAATTCATTAAAAAAATATTGTTATTTTATACTTAGTTCCTCTGTATTAATTGTGGCTCCACAGTTGTAAACAGAAACCAAAAACGGGTCCATTACTTCAAAGGCAAACCATATTGGTTTATAAACATCCCCCGACGCTCCAGATTTAATAGTACCCGCTATTTTCCTACAGTATCCACGATATGTGGCCAATAATGACTCTTTTTTCGATTTCAATTCTTTCACTGGTTTGCCAATTTCAGATTCAATTCTACTCCAGGCGTCGTGAATAATTTTTTTTATCTTTGTGGCTACCATGTTTGGGACCCCAAATAACTGGTTCCCTTTGAAAAGCCTCAAGGAATTTTAGAGTTTTTTGAGTTCTTTGGGACCAATCGCTCATAATTTACTATTTAAATTGCTATTAGTAAATTATTTTTGATATTATTTTAATTACTATTATAAAATTTAATAAAATCAAATAAAAATATTTTGTTTGTTGTGACGGTTGAAACGGTTGTGAACTGAGCCACCTGCAAACAGTTGACTAAATTAAAGGACCAGTAAACACGAGAGTGTAGACGTGATACTCCCCCTTCCCCGTACTCACGCCTCGTGTCCCTTTGACTCGGGCACGAAAAACCGCTTCATGAAGCGAAGTTGGCCAAGGCGAGGCGAGGAAGCACAAGGCGAGGCGAGTAACCTGACCACACTCTCGTTCCTCGCCCAACTCCGTGCTACTTCGCGAGTCTGGAGCGGGCAGAAGTTAGCCAAGGCAGGGCGAGGAAGCACAAGGCGAGGCGAGTAACCTGACCACACTCTCGTTCCTCGCCCAACTCCGTGCTACTTCGCGAGAGTCTGGAGCCAGCATAAATACTAAAATAGTTTGGTACGCCTTTCCGGGAGGGGGCGGGATAAATGCGTCAAATCGGGTTTGTAGAATGAAAACGCACGTTTTGAGTGATTTATAGCGCCGATTTTTTCCGCACAAAACTGTCATCTCAAATTTTCGAGTCTTTGCTGAAAATTTGGAGAAAAGTGCGAAAAACCGAAAAAAAATATCACAAAAAACGACCTTTTTTGACGTTCTATTACGAGCCGACCGCTGATAAGAACGCCTTCCCGTTTGCGGGTCCGGTTTCGTAGGTTCTTTCTCTCTGGGTCTTCGAAGAGGCCGTGCGATTTTTTGCAAAACTGGCCGTGCGGTAGATGTTTTTGCAAAACAGGACGCTATCGGCTGCTGAACCGGAAGTGGGTGGAATTTTGAAATTTCTTCTATACCGTTCGATGGAGGTCGACGGTATCTTGCGTACGATGTACCGATTTGCCGATTCTCAGAAACCACGAGGTCGCCACGGCCGATAGTAGGAAACCGGTAGGATGTCAATCCGCAATCGAGATCTACAAAAGTGCAAATGGCACAACTTACTGGCCTACAGTGGCAGATCAAGAAAAGACTGGACCGTGCCATAAGCTATTAAAAGTTGCAAAAAGTTCGCAACTTATTATTGTTATTGCAAAAAAACGAAATTCGTATTTTGTGTCCTAGCTGAGAGTCGCATGCGAATTTTTCAGAAATTTTTGAACAGTGTCCTTCCGCCGGAAATTGCCGACATTCTTAAACCAAGGTTTCACGTTTCGCTTGCACGGTGCGCTCTCCAGAGCCCTGAAAATTGTCGCCCATTTTTCGCGCGTCATATTTCATCCGTCTTTCAACTTTAGCAACTTTTACCGCGGCAATTCACAAAGTTCAACTCTTTTCTGCAAGGGTTGTAAATTTCGCTTCTTCGCCGACTGCGGTTCGGTGCGGGCGAATTTTCCAAAATTCCTCAAATTTCGGGTACGTCAAAATCGGAATTTTCTTACCACGACTTTTACGCTGCAACGAAGAACACCAATCGGTGGTAACACATTTCCGCACTTTCGCCTGCAAGTCCCATCGCCAGATGATTCGAATTTTCGATTTATTTTCCGCATTTTCTGAATCAAGAATTTACCAAGAAAACACATCGGCGCTACTAGCGAGACGCAAACACAAACGTCAGCCAAATGTCAGTCAGTTGAAATCTACTGCGACCGCTGAAATATTTGTTTTCGGACAAAACTCAGACTTTTCGAACAATTCTAACCGAGAAGAGACCCTTACGCAAATTTCGCACAGAAAATTTGGTTCTTGAAATCAGTGAAAATCATTTTGGAACATGTGATATTAGTGGAATTATGTGCCAAAATATTTGTGGTTATTTAAACTGTTTTTCTATTCCGAGTTTTTAATGTATTTAGTTTCGTAAAAACGTTTTTTTTTTTGTGACAAACAAATTAACAAGTATTTTATTTATCCTGGGTGAAAAATCTAAATCTTTGACCACGTTTCTCCATTTAAATTGAAGGCTGGTTTCATTCAATTTTTTTTTATAGGTTCTACACTATGTGGAACAATGAAATTGAACACGTCTCTAGAGAAAAAATCTATCTGTCTAACATCTCAATATCTAATATCATTTTCGAAAAATATTTTTTTGGCGGCGGATGCCGTAACGTATTGCAATTCTTTATTGACGTCTGGATTCATTTAAAAAATTATTTTAGTAACTGTCACACCACGCGGAACAAAATATTGCACACATTTGTAAAGAATTAATAATTCTATGTTATGACTCAGTTATTTTTACAAAATATTTTATCCGGCGGGGACCGCCGCCTCTCAAAGTCAACGAAGCACAGAAGGCAACCCATTCAAATTACTGTATTTTGAAAACTGCAACAGATGTATTCAAAAATCTTTCAATTCTACATAGCGCATACATTTATCTATCGAAATTGTCATTTTGAAATCTTCGTGGTCGATAGCCTTGGCACAGGATCTTTTATAAATACAGAAAATTGTTCCAATTCTAAATAGCGCATACATTTATCTATAGAAATTGTCATTTTGAATTGTTTTCAATAAATTCAGACATTTGTGTTGAAATTCTTCAAGTATTTTTTCTGTCAAACTTTCTGAACGCAGCACATCCTGTGCCAAGGCTATCGGCCACGAAGATTTCAAAATGACAATTTCGATAGATAAATGTATGCGCTATTTAGAATTGGAACAATTTTCTGTATTTATAAAAGATCCTGTACCAAGGCTATCGACCACGAAGATTTCAAAAGCAGATTTTCTTCTAAAAACCGTTTTTGGTGAGGAATTTTTTATGAAAACCTGCAATCACATTCTCCATTTAAACCCATGTAAATTGAAAATCGAAATTCTTAATTTTTTTTTTAATTTTATATTTTTTACTTTAGTGACTAAACCGAAGGTTTTTACAAAATTTCCAAAGAATGCTTTTTTGTAGACACCGACGTTCTACATCGGGATATCTCGGTTATGATTTTCTATTTTGAGGCGTTGACGAGATATTTGCAAAAGACAAAATAATTTTCCACGCCGTACCCATTGGACGGGGAGCATTCAAGTTTTGTCATCTGATACTTCTGGTGGATACTCACATTCAGTAAAAGTTTCATTGAAATCCTTACAGGCTTAATAATTTTTTTCGCAATTTTTCAATATTTAAAATTTTCTTCGTCTTCGTCTTCGGTTTGTTTAGATTGGAATTCGTGATTGACATGTCTGGATTAAAAAAAAATATTTTAGTAAGTTTCACACAACGTGGAACAATAAAATTTGACACATTTGTAGAGAATTAGTCAGTCTATGATATTCCTCAGTTCGTTTTGCAAAATACTCTATCTGGCGGCGGTCGCCGCCCCACAAACTCGGACTTTAACAAAAGTAATAAATTCAAATAACTATAAACAGAAAACTGCTACAGATATATTCAAATTTCTTTCAGATCTACATAAATTATACATTTTTCTATTGACTTTGAGGTTTTGGTATCTTCGTGGCCGATAGCCTTGACACAATTCTTTCTGTACCCCTTGAAAAAAAAAATGCATTTTATATTTTTTACTTTTGTGACTAAACCGAACAATTTTACAAAATTTGCAAAGAATACTTTTTGTAGTCACCGACATATGGAGATCAACATTTATATGTATATCAACATTTTCTATTTGGAGGCGTTGACGAGATATTTGCAAAAAATCATAAGCAAAAATAATCCCTCACACCGCCTCCATTGGAGACGGAACGTTCAAATTTGGCCAGTGGGTACTTCATGTGGCCACCTACATTCAGAAAAAGTTTTATGGAAATCCTTGGAGTGTTAATGCATATTTTGTCAATTTTTTAATATTTTGAAATTTTCGTATTCGGTATTGGTTGCAATTCATGCTCGACATGTCTGGATCTGTTAAAAAAATTATTTCAATAAGTTTCACAGTACGTGGAAGAATACAATTTTACAAATATGTAGTGAAAGGATCATTCTATCAAGCCATCTTAGGAATTTTGCAAAATATATTATCTGGCGGCGGCCGCCGCCCCTCAACCTCTAAGCGGCACACAGTGTAAGACATTCAAATTACTATAGCTTAAAAACTTTAACAGATGTATTCAAAATTCTTTTAGTTCTGTGCAGCTTATACTCTCGATGAAAAATAAGATACTGTGGCAACAAATGTTGGTGTTGGCATACAACTTTGATGAAAAAAAAGTGTGTCGCAGAGCTAATTTTTTTAACTTGGTTATGTTATTTGTCACATTTGACACAACAACTTGAATAAAACAATATATGTTGGTTATATTGATCGTCAAAGTAAACAATATCAGTGTCAGCTAATTAATTCATTGGTTATGGAGTTTACAGTTATATTTTAGTAACTTTTAAACCACAGCTGTTTTTTTTTGTGTTGTAAGACTTAGTAACTAATATCACATCGTTATTTACAGTAACTTTATCTTATCAATGCTGGTAGCTTTTCATTTCTAATATCACTTCTTTAAATATAGTAACTTTGATTCCAGACAGTCAGTAACATTGTATGAATAAATTCATTTAAAAACTGATTATGTTGTTTTTGATGTTGAGAAAAATATTTGTGTACATCAGGAATCAATTTGCAATTTCTCTTATTTTCAAACATACACAACCCAGGTGGCACTAAAAGCGCCACAACAGTCGCACATCCTTCAAACCTGCTTGATATACTCATGAAAAATTATGTGACAGGAACTTCAAGAATAGAATTATTTGTTTGTTACTATTTTATATATCGTTGTTACTCCTTTAATATTGTTGTTAGTATTACAAGTATTCCATCTACAACAATCGTTTCACCCTCATCAACTTTTCCACCCTATTCAACTATTCCATCCAGAACAACTCTTCCGTCCAAAGCAATACGATGCGCATGTACTAGTTTATTATGAAATAATAAAATATTTGTTTATTGTCATGTAATTATTTGACACAATCCCGAATAGTTGCGCATGCTATGGTGGCGTTACTGTCGTACACATCGCCAATACAAACAATAATTGATGTAAAGAATGTATAAAAAAACTGGCAGGAACTTATTTGGTTTTTGGGATGATACAAAGACAAAATAATACTTCTAGAAGGTATGATAAAGAAATCGTGCGATACGTTGATTTGTAAAACAATATTTATTTCTTCTTTCTCTTTCGAATAGGCCTACTTTTGACCACGCTTGTTCAACTCTTGGGCTTTGACCTTTGCCCAGTGTTGTCGCCGGTGTAACTCCTTTCTTCATGTCATTTCTTCTGTCCAAGGGGTACCTTTCCTTCGAGGTTTTTCCTGAAATCCACGAACTTCCTTCAGAGTGCGTCTCACAGACTGTCTGTTTTTGAGATCTGTTATTCCCAGTTCTTTAATATCCTTCTCGGTTTCTGTCAACCAAGCGGTACGAAGCTTCTTGTTTTGCCAGAAAGTGAACAGACGGTTGGTTAGTCGGTTTGGAGGCAATCTTGCAACGTGGCCATAGAAAGCTACCTTCTTTTCCTTGTACAGTCAGAGAGCATCTCAATATGTTCGTAGAGCTCAGAGTTATGCCGCCTTCGGAATTCCCCATCTTCCTTTAACGGGCCTAGGATCTTCCTGAGGATTCTCCTCTCTCTGATTTCCAATTTCTCTATTACACCCCTTCGGTTCAAAGAAAGACACTCTATGGCATACAGGGCTTCTGGTCGTAAGACTGTGTAGTGCTTAAGTTTCAGGTTGCGTGACAGGCATTTCTTATTGTAAGTGTTCTTAGTCAGTCGATAGGCTAGTTCTAACTTATTGATTCTCTTGGATAATGATGCTCTTTCTGATAAGTTGGGTTCAATCCATTCGCCGAGATACTTAATTTTTTCAGTCCTCTTGATGTTTCCCTGTTCTAGTAACATCTCTCTGCTTGCTTCTCTGATGTTGGTGAAGAATTCTGTTTTCTTCAGCGACACTTGAAGACCCACTTTGGCAGCCTGTTTTCTGAGGCAATTTACCTGCATTGTTGCCATCTCAAAAGAATCAGCAAACAGTGCCATGTCATCTGCAAAGGCCAGGCAATCTACAACCAGTCCATCGTTCTTACGTCCCAGGTAGATAGATACCACTCTGAGCACCCAAATTGTTCAGTTCCTTGCGCCATTTTCTCATAACCTTTTCAAACAATATTTATTTATTTATAAATTTTTATATTGCCACTTTAAATTTGTTCCTATTGTTATGCCACTGTTTATTCCAGCCCATAAAATACTTCTGGAACGCAGATTTTGGTATATCGATTAGTTTATCAAGTGATTTGGTTTTATTTCATCAAAGGTCGTAAAACGTTTTCCTTTCGTTGTTGTTTCATCTTCGGGAAGAGCAAAAAGACATGAGTCCAAAACTGATGAATTGGGTGGTTACGGTGTCATTGCTGAAATATATAGATCTATACCGGAGCTGGCGAGAGAAGGCAGCTTTACTGAGCCTAGGTATGAGGGGCAAGGGATGCGCTTAGGTACGCGCAAATTAGTTTGAGTAAAGAAATATGCGTCAGTTTTTCAAATACGGACAACTAAACACCGCGCACTCTAAATAAAGTGAGGGTATGCGCAGAACAATGCTAAACTGGTCGAGACGAGATGCATTCTCTCGCCGGCCCGAATATATTTGATTGAGCTGACGGAAAAAGTGGCCGATAAAAACACAAACTCATTCAGTTTTCTACATCACGTTTATAGGAAACAGGATACCTTGTAGATTGTAGATATGGTGGTGACGACTTGTACTGCGACCTTTATAGATCTATTGTACCCCCACCCTCCTCCTCCAAGCGTTGGTGTACTTTACCCATTTAGAGCGCCTCCTCTAATCCTGATTTGTTTAGGAATTTCAGGATTTGGGTGGGATTCAAGGCCTGCAGCTCCTCTGTGTTCAAGCAGTGAGCCCCGAGTTACATCTGTCTCTTGCGGAGTAGTGCTCCGCAGTTTTTGAGCAGATGTATGGGGGTTTCCTCTGCTGAACCACATAATCTGCATCCGTCATCCTCCTCTATTCCTAGGGCCTTGAGATGTTTCCTAAGTCTGCAGTGTCCCGTTAGGGCTCCTGTCAGAATTCTAAGCTTGTTCCTGCTTAATTTCAGCCAAGCTTTTGTTCTTTTCTGGTTAAAAGATCGCAGCATTAATTTGGACTGCCTGGAAGCCCTGGAAGTTCTTTCCAGGTTTTCATTGTGAATTGTGAATGGCGTTCACACTCATTCCGAACCTATAAAGGGACTACTGGATCTCTTGTTTGCTAGGTGATCGGCTTCTTGGTTTCCGTCTATACCAGTGTGTCCTGGCACCCAGTATAGCGTTACTTTATTGTTTTTGCCAAGCTTGTTTAGCTTTACCACACAGTCCCATACCAGTTTGGATCTGATGGTGTATGAGCTAATGGCCTTGATGGCTTCTTGGCTGTCTGACAGGATAGCAATTCGTTTTTTGCGATAATTCCTGTCGAGGTTAAACTGTGCACATCTTTCGATTGCGTGTACCTCTGCTTGGAAGATACTGGAGAATGTTCCCATGGATTTGAAGTATTTGGTACGAGGTCCAAACACTCCTGCACCAATACCTTCCTTTGTCTTCGAACCATCTGTATACCACTTGATAGCATTTTGCGCTCTGTGGTATGCTGAGGATTCGTCGCTCCAATCGGCTTTACTACTACACATTGCTGTGTAGTTTTTCTCGAAGTGATATTTGCATATCATTTCGTCTTTTGGTGCTTCCAGCCAGGGGATCTTGGTAGCGAGGCTGTTTCGGTCTCGGCTCCTGATTATTTTACCTCTGCCTGTTCCTTCCTTGCTGAACTTTACATTCGCCGATCTGGCGGCCCTTTCCACAACAAGGTGCAGCTGTGTCATCCAGCAGCAGCTCCATTGCTGCTGTCGGACACGACGCCACCGCCCCCGTGATGCAGACACACGCCAGTCTTTGAATCTTCTCAAGCTGTTTCCTCATAGAGGTCAGCTTTGTTCTACTTCCCCACGCAACTGCCTGCAACTGCATCGCAGGATTATTGGGTTACAATCCAACGTTTTTTCAACCCAACCTTTACCTACCGCTGCCTCAGTGTGTCTATTCCATAAGAGTTTGCTATCTAGTGTGATACCCAAATACTTTATCTCCTGTTTGTATTCTACTGCCCTCCCATCTAACAGTATGGGCTGTAGGCAGTTTAGTTTTCTCCTTCTAGTAAATGGGATCACCGTGGTTTTGCGCGGGTTGAGTCTCAGTCCCACTGTTTGACACCATCTGCTAGCTACTTTGAGGCCTCTCTGAACAATTTCACAGAGCGTTCCCTCAAACTTCCCTCTGGCCATTATGACTATGTCATCGGCGTAACATTGACATTTGATGTCTAGGTCGTTCAGCCTACCCAGTAGTTCATCTACTACCAGGCTCCACATTAGTGGTGATAGCACACCTCGATCCACACCACGAGATCTTAAGCACCCTCGAGTTGTGGAGAACAGGATATCCTGTGTATTCTCCAAATGTACTCTCCAAATATAATTATTACATTTTTCTATGAGAATTTAAAAATCATATTATGAATAAATCTAATCACTAAACCATTAGTGTAATATATCCTAAATTGTTGCTAAACCGATATGAAGATTAAGTTACTAAACAATGAATTTTAAGCAGTTTTGTAAGATACAAACAAGATGATAAATACATTAGAAAAACAAGAGTAGACTAGATAGACATAATAATATTTACAAATCATACAGACACGGTATTGGTAGTCAGTGGAGACTAAATAAATAAATTAGACAAGAAAAGATAAGAGGAGTATATGTAGAAAAGTCGGTTTATTAAGAATTATCCATATTATTCGCAAAATATTCAGTAAACTAAGTATTTTTTAGATTATATTATATGATAAACACTATATTAAGACATTGCGGCACTCAGCGTATGCCAAAGGTGCCGCGGGAATAATGAAGTATCAACAGATACAGGAGCAAACCTTCTGGGTCGAGTGATGTGAGGCTCAAATTAATTGTAGAAATAAAAACACCGAAAACAAATATTTTTTAACACAGTTAAATTGAAAATGCCTCGCTAGAAATTAGTATATAAAAATTTCTCAGAAATTCGACCAAAAATAGTGAATTGCCAAATCAAATCTTATCTCAATTAGATGATATCTCGATTGAATTTCAATTGAAATAGATTAGCAAACACTACAGGAAAGGAAACATTTCATTCACTTGAGTTCCTCAATGTTATCTCCATTTGAATAAACATATTTATTTCTTGCTTCGGTTTTACTTTGTTAAATATTAATAAACCGCTGAAATCGTTTATAACGAGTTTTAAAGCACCGTCAAGAATAAAGCTTAATAATCTTGAATTAATAACTTATAACTCGTTATGTCCGTGGTAACGAGTGTCACGGTTCATATCGCCACGTTAATTAAGGAGGTTCGAGCGAATCCCATGTTAAATATTTTTTTCAAGTTTAAGCTTTGAAACTTTTTATACATGAAGATCAATACTTTATTTATGTCCTTTCAAAATTTGAAAGTGATCCTCCGTTTAGTTTATCCGGAAAAAAAAATAAAAAATGTAGTTTTTTCGAATCTTATACACAGGTTTCTATGGCCAACAAGCTGCCGTCACGTCTTTATTTATTTTTTTCGATATTAATTTCCCAACTTTAAGGAATAAAAACTATATACAATAAACTTAGACATTATTAAAACACGATAAAATTAAAGTAATGTGATGTTCCCAATGTAATTATTTAAATAATTAAAGTTATTTTTTAATGTTTTGAATCTTGTTTATCGACAGTAATTCACATGATAGATGGTTTGGCAACGTCGCGATAACAGCTGATTGTGAGAGAAAAGAAAAACATGGAAACATTTTTAAGTTTTGAACGTCTGTGGAACTATTTCATAGAATACACTCCAGCTTATTACATAGATTATCTATAATTTTTTGTCTTTTGGTAATTCGAGGTTTTCGGCCAACATCTTGGGCTAATAAAATTCTGATCCCCTTACAACCAGTCGACTCATAACACTGATGTTTCCAGATACTCGTTGTTTTCCAATTACGGGAGCACAGTGCGATTCCGCAAAATGCCGCATTAGCAGAGGCTTTGTTGGAACAGATTAGTTTTCGAGAAAAATTTGTAGGTTTGGCAATCTTTATCGCATAAATAATGTGTGGTGTGTAAAACAGTGTAAATACTTCATCCCATTGTCTAATATTACTAATAATGCATATTTATTAATTTTTAAAATTTGTTTAAATAAAGTTTCAAAATGAGTTACAAAAAAATAATATTTTTTTTAATTGAATCATCTGATCCAGCAGATAATGATGATGATTCAAGTGATAATAACACTTTATATGAATCAAGTCATTCTTCATTAAGTGATATTGTTATGGAAAACGACGATGCAGCTGAGTATTATTTGCACCATTAATTCAGTATTTAGTGACAGGCAATAGAAAACAGCGAGTAGAAGATTATCTATCAATCGTAAATTTTCGCAATCCTTTCGCATTTTCACGAAGGATTGCATATCATTTAATAGGTACTTCTTTATATAAAATAAATATCAAATAAATTACCATGTAATCAAATATTAACTACTTGTTCCATTACAGGTGAATTAGAAAGATCAAATTTTATTCCTGATAATAATTTTGGAATCAAACCTATTAGTGCGGAAATAAGTTTTTTGATTTTTTTTATGGTTTATGGCAAATACAGAACCATTACGGACAATTTTAATATATTTGATATTTCAATTTCATCAACATTTCGTGTGATACGGCGTGTAACGAAATGGATTAAAAAAAACACTTAAAATTTCATGTTAACTTATTGGTACCATTTGGCATTGCACCCGAGAGCAGAGCTATTCCTTATGCTCGTCGAAAAAAATTCAAGCACTATTTTAACTCATTAGTTACGCTCGAACCTCCTTAATAAAGTAATTTCTAATAACTTTGAGAGCGACAAATCATTTCAATGATCCAGGCATATGGCCCTAAGTTACAAACATCAAAATTAGAGACTGCTTAGATAAAAATAATCAAGTTGAAGAGGACGTTTCTAAAGATAATTCTGACCGACGCAAACGCTGAAACAATAGGGTATGTAGAAGCTATTTAGATTATTCTAAATCATTTAATTCAGTTTTTTGTTACTATTGTAAGTTACTTCGTGAAAGCATTTCGCAACTTAGGAGTTAGTACAGTTGCAACGATTTGCAAACTTGAGCCATGTATCAAAAAGACATGGATTTAGTTCCGTCCATACCAAAAATGGTTAAAAAAATATAGTGAATTAAAATGTCAGAAACACTGAATTAATTTTATTCTACAAAGGCTTCATAGTGAAACGGACCAAAAATATTGCCAATCTGTTTTTGAACGATTAAACTATCTTCTAAAGGTTTTTCAAAATAACATATTGAGAAAAAATCGAATTAATTAACTCTAACCATTGCGAAATTTGATTCATTAGTGGCAGAACATTTGTGTCGCATACTAGCGTCAGCGAAATAAGATAATGCTCATTACTGAGGTGATCAAATTCATTAGGAAATCATTCATATTATATCTGAAGCCATCAACAAAAAATCTTAGAAATGTTTAATGAATTCAAATATTATTTATTAATTTTTGATACTATCCTGGACGTAAGTTACACCGAATTTAACTATTATTATTAGATATGTTTATCATAAGAAATATACAAACATCGCAGAAATACATGAATATTTTTTGGTGTATCAATCTGTAATCCATACTAGAGGTCAATGATTATTTGACTCATTATAAATCATTTAAAATAAAATGTAATTTAGCATTTCGGATATATGCGGATAAGGATATGACACCAGTGCAAATATGCGAAGTAAATATATTATTTAACGCGTTATACTCATTTTTTAAACTTGGTAGTTCATTGTGCAGCTAAGAAAATATTAGAAATGGCAAATTTCCTTGGAATAATACGGTTACTGTACAATCATTTTTCGGTAACCGTGAAACCTTGGACAATATTCAAGGAACATTTGATTTTCAAATCGCTTTCTGTAACCACGTGCGAAAGTCGAATTCAAACCACAAGACCGCTTAAAAATAACTTAAAAAATATATCAATCTCTTTCAAATATTACAGTGGATGATACTAACAATATGGATTGAATAGTTCAGGCAGATATTTTAAAGATAATTTAAAAAAAAATCATTTAAATTTTATTGCTCTATTTACATTTTGCACAATATATTACATCTCGTAAATGTCTGCAAAATAATGTAGAATCGTAAATTTAATATCATTTAACTTATTACAAGTGATTTGAAGAGATCAAAGTTTCGAGAATATTTTCACTTCTGCAACAGAAATAGAAAACCATATGGACATTTATCCTGGTTTTCCGAACGAAAGAACATATGAAAGACTCCCTATTTAATTATTTTAATTGACATATAGGAAATTATTAACATCTCATACTTCCGGAGTAATCGTAATAATTAACAAGAACTACCAAAACTAAAGTGAAATAATGTATCCCAAATTGGATTCAAAGAGCTAGGAAGACCTTGTTCTGATCAATATACTGAGGACGCCACAAAATAGCAAGGATGAATTTTGCTCATGAATATGTCGCATGGCAACTTCGACAACGGAAGTCTGTGCTCTTCACGGATGAATCAAGCCGAGTACGGGTTTACAGATGACCATAAGAACGCTACGCAGCTGCTACTGTCCAGGAAGTCGAAAGATTTGGAGGGGTGGTTCAGTTATGGTTTGGGGTGGGATTAATATCGACAGTAGAACCGACCTTGTTGTAATTCGAGAAAATCTTAACGCTAATCTGTATGTTGACATTGTGTTAGGAGAACATGTTGTCCCTGTGGCATATGGAATAGGTCCATTTTTTGTTAATTCAGGATAACGCAAGACCACATAGTGCGCGAATCACTTTAGACTACCTACAAGAACTGGAAATTCAAACAATGGTGTGGCTTGCTTTAAGTCCTGATTTAAATCCCAAAGAGCATGTCTGTACTATGCTTGACAAACGTGTACGTGGTCGCCCGCATCCTCCTCAGACCATTCAGCGGCTAACGGCGGCTCTTATTGAAGAATGGGACGCTATACCACAAGAAGATCTTCTAAAACTTGCGAAGCATGCCAAGACGGTGTAATGCCGTTATTCGTGATAGGGGAGCACATATTCGTTATTAAGTTACCACTTTATGTACAAAAGTTTGCATTAACAATTATTTTAAATTCCTTTTGCACTTTGGTTTTGGTAGTTGTTGTTAATTATTTGGATACTTTAAAAATAGGTGACATCCATATGTACCAATTAAAACAAATAAATAGAGGGTCTTTCACATGTTCTTAATTTTATTTGCATGTAATTTCATGTTTCATTGCCATTAGGTACTTTTCACTCGAAATGAAACGTTTGAACACAAAATGAAACAAGAGTGCGGAATGAATTCATTAATGAACCGATTCAACGATGTTGGATTTTGGCATTCCAGCATTCGGCATTTTCCACTCTACTCCCAATGAACAGTCTGAACACAGTGAGAACGATCACTCGGATTCAGTCATTTTGGCTCGCGTACTGTAACTAGGACTAGGTTATAAGACGTGGTCGTGACAAAATGGTGTTCAATTGGAACGATAAAAACGTTCCTGTTTTTGTAGAACTTTCCTTTGCGTAGAACGTTCCTTTGTTTACTTTAAATTATCAATGCTTTTGGCACCACAAGCTTGATGAATATAAAGACAGAACAATACGGGCAAACCCTATTAAATCTCAAATTAGTGATTTAAACTTAGAGATTACTGACAGAAGACATAAACATAAAATAAAGACGTTAAGGGCCCGCTATACAGAATTAACCAACATTGTATAAAGTAACTTGATATTGTATTTCGAGGTACTCTGTATAAATACTCTAAAGTTCCTATTATATAACTATTGATAGTAACAATGTATCTCAGTATAATTTGAAGTTTTCTTCGGAGGGGTATACTATTTCTCATTAAAGTGTTTTCTTTCGATATTAACGGAGCAACAAGTAGTAGAAGTTCTTCAAATTTACTTTTGTTAATTCGCAGATCTTTGTAATATGATACAGGATCTTCATCGGCTAATTCTTGAATTCAGAATTGTACCTGAAACTCCCAATAAATTTCTTTGTTTCTTTTTTTTGTTAATTCCTTAATTAAATTATCGCAAATTAAACTAATTCCAAGAGTTTCCATGTCTTTTCTTTCCTACGTCATTCCAACTCAGCCGTGTGAACATGGAAAGCAATGAAAATGAAGCATTCACACGAGAACTTTCATTGATGCGTCTGATTCCAACTTTACTGAGGCATTCGTACTGTTGAAAGAGCATAATAAGTACTAAATTTATTCATGAAATAAGTAAATTAATTATAAGTATAATTTAAGAATGGAATTATGAACAGTTATTCAAATACAATATAATTTCAATAATACCGACACATATGGGACCAGACAACCGCCGGTTTATCAAAAAACGATATTTGGGGGATATAAGAGAAAAAATGGGAAAGCGACTTCAGGAGAAGGATGATGATATTTGAAAGTTTGATAGAGAGTATATTAATGTATGGAGCAGAAATCTGGGGCTCGAAAGAACAGGAACAGGTTGAGAGAGTGCAAAATAAATACCTGGGTTTGGGTTTTAGGGGTAGACAGAGATACTCCGGGATACATATGGTAATGAGAGAGGAATGTAAGAGGGGCAAATTGAGAGTGAAAACCGGGAAGAAAGCAACTAAGTTTGAAGATAGAATGAATACAAGGGAAAAAAGGGTATAGAAATGAATGGAACCGAGAAACATTACCGAGTAAGGAAATAGAGAGCCTAAGAGCGGAAGGCAATTGGATGAATGGGGAGACGAGCGAAACAGACGAAAGGGACGAAAGCATGCAGGAAAGAAGAGAAAGAATAACGGAATCCAGATACAATATGAAGTATGGGAGATGTATGATAGAATGGATTCCAAAGTACCTAGGAAGAGGAAGTGTGAAAGAAAGTAAGATAATGGCAAGGTTCAGATGTGGAAACAAGGAGCATATTTGGAATGAATGTGTAGGGATGAAGGAACGAGAAGGAAGGAAAATAGAGGAAATACTGAATGATGTTGGAAGAGAGACACAGTGGATGAAAGAAGTATGGTAGAGGAGGGAAGGGTTGGATAGGGAAGTAAATTTATGATACTGTTTTTAAATGGCACATTAGGTTTATTAAATGTAAAGACAGGGATCCAGAAACCCCGTAGTTGAAATACAGATTTTACTACTACTATTAAGTTATTTAAAAGTATAAGTAATACATGAGATTTACGACTTTTTAGTAAATAATTTATATCTGGGATTATAGGTGGCAGCTTTAATCTACAGAGCATTTTTCCATGGACCATAAATGTAATCCATCTCTTAGAAAACAGGATTAAAAGCGATTACTTTTGTAATTTTAACCTTCTGATTATATCACCTAAAAGGGGAAATACGTAATTATTATCTAACAAGTATATTTAAAGCAGGTATCTATCAAAAAATTATATTTATAACTTACTAAATCTAAATAGAAAATGTTTTTGTAGTTATATAACTATTTAATACGTTTATTGCAATAAACTAACTTTATTAGAGAATAAAAAAATTGAATTAAAATATATTGAAGATTAATTTTTTTAATTAATTTGATACAAATCAACTTTCTAGGTATTCGTTATTTATTTATTTTTTATTACTCATGCGCATACACTCATAAGTACTATTTGGTAAACGTTTTTTGGTGCGACAAATGACAATGTTTTTGTCAATTCAATTATTACGACACACACAATTTGGGTAACGCACGAAAATATTCAATAAAACTCGCTAAGTTATTATTCGAGGTACTCTGTATAAATACTCTAAAGTTCCTATTATATAACTATTGATAGTAACAATGTATCTCAGTATAATTTGAAGTTTTCTTCGGAGAGGTATACTATTTCTCATTAAAGTGTTTTCTTTCGATATTAACGGAGCAACAAGTAGTAGAAGTTCTTCAAATTTACTTTTGTTAATTCGCAGATCTTTGTAATATGATACAGGATCTTCATCGGCTAATTCTTGAATTCAGAATTGTACCTGAAACTCCCAATAAATTTCTTTGTTTCTTTTTTTTGTTAATTCCTGTCCATGTCTTCCATGTTTTTGTCAATTCAATTATTACGACACACACAATTTGGGTAACGCACGAAAATATTCAATAAAACTCGCTAAGTTACATTAAAAAAAAACAATTGAATAAATAAAATAAACACAATCGAAACCTCAATATTAAAAATTAAAGAAAACGTTTTAAAATGAGTGTAAATTCTATGGTGATACCGGAGACTGATGAGAGTTCACACCACCGGGAATAATTGAAAAAGCAAATTCTTCATTTTTACTTCCTTTTTTTCATTTGGATGGCCCCTGGATCCCAACTTGTCCCAACGTCTCCAAGATACGCCCCTCGCATGAGTAATAAACAATATTATCTACAACTCGTGGGGTATTGCCAATTGTCCTCTTGAGCTAATGCCCAATTTCGCTCTCCTGGACAATTGACAACTTACCGCCCTAGTTGCTCAACATTCTATTACTTCACTGTAGATATTGTACTGTCTGTCGCCATTTTATTTTCGTGATTAGTCAGCCACTTATGACGTTCATCATCGCCATTTCAGCTGTAGCAGTATTGGAGACGATCTCCCGGTGAATGATTTGCTCAGATCCCAAAAGACATCACATAGCCTTCTGTAGAATCTAATCTTCACAGCCAGAGATCCAAGGCACGTCCGCTTTGAGTAGTTTATTGAGGAACGTGTTTTGCTCATTTCAGGAGCAAACATTCGTACTCGGTAGACCTTGTAGTTGTCTAATAACTCATTCGAGATCTATCCGTTCATTTTCAACAATTGAGGCGTTGAAGTGAAAATCGAGTTAAGTGCCAAATCTAATATTTTTAAGAATAGGATTTTTTCTTTAAATTTCGATGTTAGGTTGACACTCAATACCTTACATCTTTGATCTTTTTTCATCTACTTTCCAATGCATAGCTCGGTTTTCAGGTTGATGGGCTTGGCATTTACCTCACTTTTCGTAAAAAAGCAAGTAAGCAATATATTTTTGCAAGTTTTGCCTCGTACACGTTTTTTGGCCGTAACGCACTATCTTCATTTCGTGGATAATTAGAGGGTTTCTACAGTGGATTTCTTGAATGCCAGATTCCGACAGTTATACACTCCGGAAGAAAATATCGTCATAGATGAGTCCCTCATAATTTGTCCCTTCCAAACTATCCGACACGAGGCAGACCGTCGAAAAGTGAATGCCCAACTCGATTACAAACAAAACATTGGGCACATTTTCCCAACATCCTGCAAAACGATGTCATGTGTGCAATAAACATAATTAAAGAAGTGAAACGGCTTGAAAATGTAAAACAGGCCTCGCTCTATTACATATTCCCAAATGCTTTGAGATGTATCAGTACTAAATTATTATTCTATATTCTGTAGAAACCCTCTTATTATCCACTAAATGAACATAGTGCGTTACGGCAAAAAAACGTGTACGTGGCAAAACTTGCGAAAATATATTGAGTCTAATATTTTTCGTTTCGACCAATACATGTACTATTTTAGATTTTCTTGTTTGAGACACTAATTGCATAACGCAAAATACGTTCTAACTTCATTATTTGTTAGTGAACACCATTCCTTTTTCATTTTCGTTACCTCTACCATGTGTATGAGCTAATGGCCTTAATGGCTGCTTGGGTGTCTGACAGGATAGCAATTCGTTTTTTGCGATAATTCCTGTCGAGATTAAACTGTGCACATCTTTCGATTGCGTGTACCTCTGCTTGGAAGATACTTGGGGATGTTCCCATGGATTCGAAGTACCTGGTACGAGGTCCAAACACTCCTGCACCAGTACCTTCTTTTGTCTTCGAACCATCTGTATACCACTTGATGGCATTTTGCTCTATGTGGTATGCTGAGGTATTCGTCGCTCCAATCGGCTTTACTTTACTATTGCTGTGTAGTTTTTCTCGAAGTGGTATTTGCATACCATTTCGTCTTTTGGTACTTCCAGCCAGGGGATCTTAGCAGCGAGGCTGTTTCATTTTACCTCTGCCCATTCCTTCCTTGCGGAACCTTACGATCGCCGAGCTGGCGGCCCTTTCCACCACAAGGTGCAGCTGAGTCAGATCCAGCAGCAGCTCCAATGCTGCTGTCGGACAGGACCCCATCGCCCCCGTGATGCAGACACACGCCAGTCTTTGAATCTTCTCAAGCTGTTTCCTCATAGAGGCCAGCTTGTTTCTACTTCCCCACGCAACTGCCCTATAAGTGATTGCAGGTCTCACTATCATGGTGTACATCCATCGCAGGATAGTGGGGTTACAACCCCACGTTTTTCCTGACAGATTTCTGCACACTATTAGAGCGCGTTTGGCTTTACCTACCGCTGCGTCAGCGTGTCTATTCCATAGGAGTTTGCTATCTAGTGTTATACCCAGATACTTTATCTCCTGTTTGTATTCTACTGCCCTCCCATCTAACAGTATGGGCTGTAGGCAGTTTAGTTTTCTCCATCTACTAAATGGGATCACCGTGGTTTTGCTCGGCTTGAGTCTCAGTCCCACTGTTTGACACCATCTACTAGTTACTTTGAGGCCTCTCTGTACAATTTCACAGAGCGTTCCCTCAAATTTCCCTCTGACCATTATGACTATGTCATCGCCGTAACCTTCACATTTGATGTTTAGGTCGTTTAGCCTAACCAGTAGTTCATCAACTACGAGGCTCCACATTAGCGGTGATAGTACACCTCCCTGTGGGCACCCTCGAGTTGTGGAGATCTTAATGGTGTCTCTTCCCACTTGTGTCTCCGCTGTTCTAGTTCTCAGCATTTCTCCCATCCACTTTGAGCTAGTGCTGTCGATATTCCTTCTTTCGAGGGCCGCCTTGACAGCCTCGTGTGAGGTGTTGTCAAAAGCTCCCTTGATATCCAAGAAGGCACATATCGCTACTTCCTTTGTCTGTAGTGCTGCTTCTTTTTCGTTTGTCAGCTGATAGCGGTTTCTGTGGATTTCCCTGCTCTGTAGGCATGCTGCCTCCTAACTGACTCATTGTGTGCGTTCGCATCATATCCCAGGATGAGTGTCAGCCTTCTCCTAATACAGTGTTCCACCAGCTATTGTACTTCAATGGGTGGTATGCTGTTTCCATCGCCAGGGAAGTATGATGATGCGATCACTACTTGGCGGTGGAGACCCTAGGTCTTGATGAGGGCCTGAATCGGAACTAAATCCCGTGTTAAAAATTCTGAAAGACATAAGTAATTTAAGCCCTTCCTTACCATAATGCAAGTTCTAGGGGAGACCTCACGGCTGTCCCATACCAACTTACATTCCCTGTTGCTAAGGCCTCTTGTCTTACCTCCGTAGGTTCAGGTTTCTTGCAGCAGCGCTAGCCCTAGGTGCTGCTTAGTGAACATCCTAGCCATCACAGCTAAAGCTGCTTTGGCATGATGGATGTTCACTTGGGCTATTTTGGTGCGCCTGCTGGTCATTATTGTTTTGTGACAGGAGGCGGCAAGTCCTCCCCTGTTCCTACAAGAACATCTACCTCTGTCTCCGTAGACATGGCTGGACTGCTCATGTCTACGAGTGTGAGGTCAAGGTCGTCTTCCCGGTAATCCGGGCTGACTTCCTTGTTCTCTGTGTCGGTTAGGTCCCGCACACATGGATTATTTTTACTTTTGAAATTCATATAAACCCCACGAGTGGCAGGGAACTAAAGGTCCGCCACGTCAGAGCCCCGCTTGACATGTTAGGCTTGATATCCTCTGAGGTCGCCAGGTATCAGAGGGGCTCCGTTAGCGATGACCGGTTCCCTTGGCCACCAACCAGTCCTTTCGGCACGGGTCGCATGACACCTTGGATTAAGGGTTTGGAAGTTCTTGGTTGTTCGCTCTCCGCGAACCGCTCCGACCGGAGTTGTACTCTGGTCGGTAACGTCTAACGGTTTGTTGCGAAAGTAAGCCCTCACACCGTTACAAGGTGACTTCCAGAGTGAGGGTTCGTGGTCACTTACATAATATAATGCATTCAACTCAGACATATTGGGAGAACTATTTCTAATTACAAAAATTCAAATATATGGACGGTTTATTTTGAGTGGTGTAAGTCCATTTAAAAAAAAAGAAATATTACGCAATTTATGCTTATTGCAGTGTAAACTTTTTATTTATTACTAATAAGTATTTAATATCCTAAAAAATGCAAATGTTTTGTTCAATTATAATTGGCCAATATATGGAATTGCATAGCAACTAATATGTTTAACTTTAATTTTCTCGAAACAACAAAAAAAATGGACTTAAGCCACTTTCAAAATAAGCGGTCCAATATGCTACGGCAGTCGAGATCACTGTTATGCTAACTACCGCTTCCATTGCGCTTCTTTCTGTTTAGGGGCCGTTCATAAATTACGTAAGGATTTTTTTTGCCTTACGTAATTTTATGAGCACCTAGGTAAAAGACGAAAATAGGATAGATTAAAACCTTCCTCCTTGATATATTAAAACCTAATGTATGTAGTTCTTTAACTAAAACATCTAATGTTCTACATCTTCTTATCATTTCAGTACGTTGTTTATCATGTGCACCACATCCGAAACTTGTAATATTAACTATAACTTTTAATAGTTCAGATTGAGTTTCCTCTAAACGAGGACGACCAACCGTTTCGTGCACAATCAATTGTTGTTTTACTGCTGGGTTTTTGATAACATCTTTTAATAATGATTGTCCTTTTGTTCCAAAAGCTTTTTAATATTCAGCATTACGTTTTTTTTTTTGAGTAAGTAGTTTTTTAGAATGACCAAGATTTTTTTGCATTTTTTGTAATTTCTCGAGCAATTGTTGACTCTCCAAGGCCAGAATCGCGACATAAAATAGTTGTATCTAACTAAGAATTTTTTTTCTCAAGATTTTGGCTTTGAACGACATTTTGAACTTGAAATTAAATACTTATGCATAATTTTTTTGTTGTTTAACTACTTTAAGTTTTTTTCCAGTTTTGTTTTTCATTAATACCTCAGAAGTACATTCTTTTGAAGGAAGTTCGAATTGTCTACTTCTCTAATACATAATGCCATAGAAGAATCTCCGCCATTTTTAGCGCGGGAACAGTAAATTTTCCAATTCAAAAACTTACATAAGATCAGATTCTCTGCCCTCCCTTCCCATAGTAAGAATTAATAATATTTGGTTTATACCATCACCCCCTCAAATGTCTTGCGTAATTTATGAATGGCCCCTATATATGTTTGCCGATGCGATTTTGTTACCCATATTATTGAGAGAGGGAAAGCATCTTCGACTGTCTAAAACAAAAACAGCATTGATGCACGGCCGACACAGATAATCCAATATTATATTGCCCGGTATTTGCCGACAAGATTTCTTGATGTCTCGGAGACGTCAAAGTCTGGTGCAATAGTAAAAGTAGCAGTGCAACTTTCATCCTCTTCGACAGCTGCCAGAAGGGCCTAGTTATCAAAAACCGTAGATGGATCTTCCTGACTTCTCGTATAAGTTGGTATTTACAGATTTAAGATAATCTATTTACAGCAACTGCAAGAACCACTGATGTTCCTCAAAATCGTTATGCAAGTTAAGTAAAAAAAAAAACGGCCAAGTGCGAGTGACTCGCGCACCGAGGGTTCCGTACAAACTTGTATAGTATAGTATTATTATGTAGATTATCAACATATTATGTAGATTATAAAGAAAAATTAGACGAAATATAATATATACAGGATGTTACGGGATTTGAGTATGTCGCATGTCGGTTATAAACAAGCAAAATTTAGACATAATATATACCCTGTATTTATTATGTATATAGAGCGTACGTGATGAAATGCATAACAAATATAAACAAAGAAAATTCAGAATAAACAGCTTGGTGCCAACACATACTTTTTAACCTTCGGACCTTACTTGAAAAGGACCTAACTGTATGCAACTGGAGCCTGACAATACCACTACGACAACATTAGTATATTTTCATAAATTTGTAATAGTAAATTCGCATTTTTCTTGTAATTAAACTACATATTTACGGTTTTCGGATTTTTCCCTTTACATGTGCTGTAAGACACCGCTTCTTGCCAAATTTCATGATTCTAGGTGAACGGGAAATACCCTATAGGTTTTGATTCCCTTGTGAAATCGCAAAATATGCGACATAAACGGTCATATCTTTAGATCGCGTTGACTTACAAGTTTGATTTTTTCACAGCTGAAAGAGACCGCAGACCCGAGTATTTGATACAAATTTCAACTTGTTACCTTTACGCGTTCCTGAGAAAAAGGTCTTGACAGACAGACAGACGGACAGACAGACAGACAGACAGACAGACAGACAGACAGACAGACAGACAGACAGACGGACAACAAAGTGATCCTATAAGGGTTCCGTTTTCGGTACGGAACCCTAAAAATGAACACAATTGGAACGATAATAAATTAAATTAAATAAATAAAAAAATAAATTCAAATTTTATTTTCAGCACTGATTATTTTGACAAATACTCTATAACTATAACTACGCTTCATTCCTTGGCATCTTCCAAATGTTACAAAACATTCAATATTTGTTCGATTACATTTGCCTAATGTTTTCGTTTACTATAGACGAAAAAAATAATCTAAAAAATTTCCATTCATTTTGCAAACAATAATTATTTGTTAGTTAATGAATAGAAGATAATAAAATAATGAAGAAATAATAAATCAGTTCGTTAATGAATAATAAAAAAAAAATGGAATTGATAAGAACAAAATCTATGTTTATTGGAGAATTTCATCATCTGTTTAACAAACTCAAATTTTGTTTGACAAAACAACAAAATTGAGAGATTTGAACTAAAAATCTTGAATGAAATTGTATTTCCCATTTGAGCCAGATTGCACCATTTTTCCTTTAAATAGTAACTACTTAGGTGCTTCTTTTATTTACAATTACTATTAAACTAGATAAGTTATATGTTTCTCGCACGATTTATCTGTGTATGTTCTCGTAAAGGATTTTTGGAAAGAATTTTAATAAACCACATACAATTTCTTAGAATTCTATATACAAAAGCAAAAAATATTAGTCACATTAATATATCTTTGTCTCTACAAATTAAAATATAAAAGATATAAACATATCTTTCTTTATCTTGAGTACGTGTATATAAAGCGCCTCGACAGGTCTCTCTCAAGTTTCTAAATCGGTTTCGTTTCATCAAATAATTCGCAAATAATTTAAGTTCACACGTAGATTATCATGCGAATTTTATTCTTATTCGCTGCTCTTCTGGTAGCTGCCCTAGCGGCTCCCATGTCCGAAGCTGAATCCTGTACTCCGGAAAAATGCAAATTGCCAAATTGTCGATGCTCAAGCACAGACATTCCCGGAGGACTTAACAGCAAAGACATCCCACAAGTAATTATTTTAATAACATTTATAGAATTATTTATGATATTCAGTTTTGTTTGATAATCTTAGTTTTTCTCTAGATGCGAAACATAAATTAATTAATATACACGTTTAATATTACAATAGAAAATTGGTAAAGTAGCCAATTGCCTATAACCCAAAATGAGATATCATTCTCTTTCATAAAAGGCATCCGCTTTTTTGGGCCTTTTGCCTAGGATCCCAGGGAAATTTTGCTTGGGAAGCCAAATCTACCATCAATCTGTCCTTACAACACCACTAGGCAATAGTGTAATTTTGCTTAATCAAGCCTAATCTAGTCTACTCCTAATCTGAAATTGCTATTTTATTGAGAACAGTTAAGCAGTTGAAAGAGAGTCAATGCCTGATGTAGCAGTAATTTTAAAAATTGAATAAACTGTTGTCTTTAGTAACTGCAATGCATTTAAGATGCATAGAAAACTGTTCCGGAATTAACAGTTTTTTTTTTAAACGTATCTGATCCCAGCTTCAAAATAAATGGGCTATTAAACTATTAAGGAAGAAGATGGCAGATTATGTAATTATTGCTACATATTGCGAAACAACTAATAAATTTATCAAGTTCATAATAATATCACATGTTCCTTTATTACAAATTATGATTTATTATGATTTATAGTTATGAGAAATTAAAATTTCATTTCTCTTTCAGTTGGTTTATTTTACGTTTGATGATGCCGTGACTGCCATAAACTTCAAGCAGTACGAACAGGCCTTCTTTGGCAAGAACAATCCCGATGGCTGCCCAATGGCCGCCACGTTCTTCCTGTCCCACGAATATGCAGATTACAGCAAGGTGAGTCTCTACATTCTCGATACAAAGAAAGCGAGGATTAATTTCGCAGATTTATTGCCAAGATAACGTGGAATTTCAATGATACAGATTTGATATCAAACGCTGATAACACGGCAATTAGATTATTAATTATAGCTTTGTTGCGCAATGATTTATGCTGATCCTTACTTGACGAGATTAGACTAAATTAACAAATCTAATAAATGATGATAAACTTGACTAGCAACTAAGATGGTGCGGATATAAATTATTTTTGTTTCTATTTTCTGTCTATCTAGGTCCATGAATTGCATGCTAGAGGCCATGAAATTGCACTGCATTCTATCACCCACGCGTCTTCTACAGATTATTGGGTGAATTTGCCAGTTGAAACTCAAATCAAAGAATTTGGAGGAGAAATGGAGATTATCAGCCGTTTTGCCAAAATTGATAAATCTGACCTGAAAGGAATTCGTGTTCCACTTTTACAATTATCTGGTTAGTTTATCTATTAGTTTATGTCTAAACAGGATTTTAATCAAACATGTTTGCTATAAGTCAATTGAGACTTCAATTCCGTTTGTTTTAGGTGATAACAGTTTCAAGGCAATCAAAGAACTTGGCTTGACGTACGACTGCACTTGGCCCAGTAGACAATTCGTATCTCCGGGCATGTGGCCGTACACTTTGGACTACAAGAGCACTCAAGACTGTCCGATTGGCCCTTGCCCAACCAGCTCATTGCCTGGCGTATGGGTTTCACCAATGGGAATGTGGTTCGACGACAAAGGCGGCGCCTGCTCCATGGTTGATGCCTGCACAAACATGTAAGTAAATTAACATTCTACTGGAGCTTATGAAAATTTTGCCCAAGCAGCTTGGTATTAGATATTCAGTGTTGATTGCTTATCTAAAGATGTGAAACAAATTTGACTTAAATATTGTATTGTTTGCTTAGTTTTACGCTTATCTTTTTTGCGTCTAGTTTTTGTCTTCTATCCCTAAGCTTTTATACGTTCCCGTTATCTTCATTTACTTGATGTAAAATAGTTCCCTTTTTTTGTTGTAATTTTCTATTTGATCTTCTTGGAACGTATATATTTTTTTAGTCCAGACGATGCTGCTGGCATTTTCGAATTCATGAAGAGAAATTTCTTGGCAAGCTACGAAGGCAATCGTTCACCATTCGGTATTTACATGCATGCTGCATGGTTCGGTCAAAGGCCAAACGCCTTCCAGGCCTACCTGCAATTCATCGATTACATCCAAAGCCTAAACGACGTCTATGCGGTAAACATTCCCACAAAATTCGCCTCAAAAATCCCTTATTTGTTTTCTATATTAGGTTAGTGTGTCTAGGGGGTTGGAATGGGTTCGGAACCCTAAGAGTAAATCCGACTTGAAGGAGGTTTGGCCAACTTGTCCAAAGACTTACGAGCCAAACTGTTCGCCGTCGACTTGTAAGTTGTTGAAGGAAGGCCAGGAGGAACGATGGATGACCATCTGCGGCAGCTGCCCAAATTATTATCCCTGGTTGAATAATCCTTTGGGAGAATGAAATCGATTTACATTTAATATTATATAGATTTTGTAAAAACTAATTTACAAAAATTCTATTTCCAGGTTTGAAGAAAAACACCTTTAGTTTCTATATATTTCAATATATAGAATTTTAAACTTTATTCCATTATTATACCTCACATTATTAAAATAATATAGATTATACTAGTCACCACAAAGAATAAGATTGTGATGGAAGTAGAAGAACAATATTTAGCCTATTATTTTATTGGCATTAAACATTAACATAATTTACACTTTAATCGACATTTTTATGCTATATTATGACATTAAATTACCCTAACGACAATAACACTAGATTGATCCACTTTTGCAATCTTTCAAATTAACAATTTTTACAATGAGCGGCCAACAATGACCGCTTTCATCCATCAACGACTTCCTGCCCTTCCACCCTTTTCTCAGCTCTTTCTGCTCCGTCACACTCCTCACTTCCCAAGTTTCTTTAACCGCCCCCCCCCCCCCCCCCCCCATATTCGGCAGCTTCTTTCATTAGGCGTCATCCAGTACCTCCAACCCCTTTCTTCGCTACCGCACCTGAACCTGACAATCACTATTTGGGGTCGATTTTCGGAGGTAATGAGGTAACTTTCCAAATACCCGAATATTTCGATATTCGAGGGATGTGCGTTCCCTCTTCTATGCACTTTAATCTTTCCTGCAACTCTATCTCAAACATCCTATCTCCTAGCACATTTTCAAAATTGCTGCCTCTCTTAATCGTTCTCTTCATTTCCACCCCCGACCATCCGCCCCTTTCATATATTTGTCTCCTCTCACTCCTCCATTTAGTTATTCTTCTTCTTCTTCTATTGAATAGGCCTACTTTGGACTACGCTTGTTCAACTGTTGGGCTTTGCCCAGTATTATCTTTTCTCTTTTGTCCAGGAGGTACCTTTCTTTCGAGGTTTTTCCTGAAATCCACGGACTTCCTTTAGGGTGCGTCTCATAGACTGTCTGTTTTTAAGATCTGTTATTCCCAGTTCTTTAATATCCTTTTCGGTTTCTGTCAACCAAGTGGTACGAAGCTTCTTGTTTTCCCAGAAGGGGAACAGACGGTTTGTTAGTCGGTTTGGAGGCAATCTTGCAACGTGGCCATAGAAAGCTACCCTTCTTTTCGTTGCACAGTCAGAGAGCATCTCAATATGTTCATAGAGCTCAGAGCTATGCCGCCGTCGGAATTCCCCATCTTCCTTTACCGGGCCTAGGATCTTCCTGAGGATTCTCCTCTTTCTGATTTCCAATTTCTCTACTAGACCTCTTCGGTTCAAGGAAAGACATTCCATGGCATACAGGGCTTCTGGTCGTAAGACTGATGTGTAGTGCTTAAGTTTCAGGTTGCGTGACAGGCATTTCTTATTGTCAGTGTTCTTAGTCAGTCGATAGGTTAGTTCTAACTTGTTGACTCTCTTGGATAATGAAGCTTTTTCTGATAAGTTGGGTTCAATCCATTCGCCTAAATACTTAAATTTCTCAGTCCTCTTGATGTTTCCTTGTTCTAGTAACATCTCTCTGTTTGCTTCTCTAATGTTGGTGAAGAATTCTGTTTTCTCCAGCGACACTTGAAGACCCACTTTGGCAGCTTGTTTTCTGAGGCAGTTTACCTGAATTGTTGCCATCTCAAGAGAATCAGCAAACAGTGCCATGTCATTTGCAAAGGCCAGGTAATCTACAACCAGTCCATCGTTCTTACGTCCCAGGTAGATACCACTCTGAGCACCCAAATTGTTCAAACTGCAGCGCCCTTTTTAAACCCCGTATCTGAATTATCTCTATCTTTTCTACTTCTTTCACACCCCACACTTCTGAACTATATGTTAATACTACGCACGCACGCCTCCCATATTACCATTTTTCCTCTAAAGTTTTCCTTGCATTCACTCTTCCATACTCTACAGAATTTGTTAGCAGCCACCCAGGATTTCCTTACAATGTAGTTTCTCTTTTTTTTCCTCTTTTGAAAATCAACCATTTTCATCTTCTTCACATTAACCACCAACTTTCGTTTCACAAAGAACCCTTTCATCCCTCAATGACCTCTCTCATTTATGTATACGTGCTTGCTAAAACAAAGATGCCGTCAGAAAAAGTCAGACTCCACACTTTTTTTCCAATAACTACACAATCTGCCTGACCCTTGCGTAACACGTCCTCCAAATTTGTTATGTATATGTTCAATAGTAGAGGACTTAGTGGACACCCCTGTCGTAGCCCTTTCGAAACCTTAAAACATTCATTTTCACTTTCTCCTCCTCTTTCATTCTACAATATGTGCTCCCATACAATACTTTGCCTAACTGGATTCGCTTTTTTTTCTTTACGCACACCCACATTTTTTCACTGTTAGTCAAAGGTATATGGAACATGTTTGACTATATAGATAAGACAAGATTAGAACGGATATAATATTAGACAAACTAGTCTTAAAGGATAAAAGAAAAGACAAAGATGAACAAACCAGCCAGACAAACTGTATAGGCGATCAGAAAGTTTCGATGCAAATGACTAGGCAGTCAATATACGATAGATAGACTAGAGCAGATAGACAAGTATAAATAGAGAAAAATAGGCAGACAAGAGTAGACAGTCAAACTAGACAGACAAGCTTGGAAAGATATGTCAAATGGTAAGACTAAACACGCAAGGCTTGGCAAATAAGACTGGACAGATAGATTAGAAAGGCAAAGCTAGACAGACAAGACCAAATAGCAGTTGCATAGCTAGTCCTAAATGGGCCCCGTATCAAAATTTGTTGGAAGGCCCTTTTTACCCGACTGCGGCGAAGTCTAAATTTGTGCTTACACACGTCGGGGCACCTGTAGCTCGAGTAACTCGTATCACTGATACAGCTGGTGTGGCGGCAGCTACGCCTGAAACAGACAAGAATAGACAGACAAAACTAGACATATAACAATAAGAGAGATATTTAAAGTATTATATTCTGTGTCATATATGTATCTATAGTCTACAGATTAAACACTTTTGATATTTTATTGACATTGCACGCGATTGGTTCACGAGTACTTGCAAAAAAGCCCAATAATGTCCGCGTTTTTCACAAAAAGTCAACTACACTTATACAAATTTCTTGCCATACCCCTTTAACACGTCGCGACGTGTTAAAGGGGTATGGTCGTTCAACGCGACTCGACCGAGTTACTTGCGGCTCAAATTCGGCCTACTGCCCGCGCGCCAGAAAGCATTGAATGTGATACAGGGTGCCAAACATGAATAGCAAATACGTAATATAAGTAGGGCCGTGCCTTTTTTATTATAAAAGATACTATATTCAGTTCCTAAATGGAGAAAGAATAAGCTATTCGTCTAGATCTCACTGCAGTTATTCCAGATCATTCATTCAATCTAGAAGCATATATAAGTGACCAAATGGTGTCATATGCCACACAGATACGGAAAAGTATCAAGTGATCCGAAATTAGCGATACATTTTCTCTTGCAAATAAACTATAGTAAATGCTCATATCGTGTACCAGAGAACCACAAATAAAAAAATAGAAATAAGAAAATTTCAGGAACTTCTCGTTAACGATATTCTGGTTATCGGAAAATACGCTCCCAACAATAATAAAAACAAACAAAGAAAGTAATACGCCATTTGGAGATTCACAAGAATCGGCAGGACAAGCCTTTAAAATGTGCCCTATATTACCAGAAGAATAGGCAAACTGTTGAGCGCAAAAAAAGCCAGGGAATAGGTCTACTTTCCCAGATCTTTGCCCAATATTGTCGCATCTTCTGCCGGTGTATTCCTTTCTCTCTTCTGTCCACGGGGTACCTGGGTCTTTCCTGAAATTTTCCTGAAATCTACGGACTTCCTTCAGGGTGTGTACAGAGAAACTGTGTGTTTTGGAGATCTGTTATTCCCAGTTCTTTAATACCCTGCTCGGTTTCTGTCAACCAAGTGGTACGAAAACCTTCTTGTTTTGCCAGAAGGTGAACAGTCGCTTGGTTAATCGGTTTGGAGGCAATTTTGCAACGCGGCCATAGAAAGCTACCCTTCTTTCCTTGCACAGTCAGAGATCCTCTCAATATGTTCGTAGAGCTCAGAGTTATGTCGTCTTCGGAATTCTCCATCTTGCTTTACCGAGCTTAGGATCTTCCTGAGGATTTTCCTCTCTCTGATTTCCAATTTTTCTAACATACCTCTGCGGTTCAAGGAAAGACACTACAGGGCTTGTGGTCCTAAGATTGATGTGCTTAAGTTTCAGGTTGCGTGACTGGCATATCTTGTTGTAGATGTTTAGTCGATAGGATAGTTCTTTTGACTTTTTGACTCTCATGGATAATGATGCTCTTTCTCATAAGTTGGGTTCAATCCATTCGCCGAGATACTTAAATTTCTCAGTCCTCTTGATGTTTCACTGCTCTAGTAACTTCTCTGTTTGCTTCTTTCATGTTGGTGAAAAATTTTGTTTCTCCACCGACACTTGAACAGCTTCACTTTGACAGCCTCTTTCTGAGGCAATTTACCTGCATGGTTGCCATCTCAAGAGAATCAGCAATCAGTGCCATGTCATCTGCAAAGGCCAGGCAATCTACAACCAATCCATCGTTCTTACGTTTCAGGTAGATCCCACTCTAAACACTCAAGTTGATCAGTTCATTGCGCCATTCTCTCATAATCTTTTCAAGGACACAGTTGAAGAGAAGTGGGGTATGTCCAACTCCTTGTCTCACTCCAGTTTTTATTTCGAAGCTTTCTGAGATCTTGATTCTAAATTTAACCTTGTAATGGGTGTTGGTCAAGGTTTCTGGAATGAGTCTGCGGGTTTTGTTGTCTATCAATGGAATCGTAGGCCTTCCAAAAATTAACAAAGGTGACTACCACCTTGCGGTTTCTCATCTTGGAGTATGCAAGTACAGTTTAAAGATTGACGATCTGTTCAACACAGGATCGGGTTTTCCTGAAGCCTCCCTGGTATTCTCCCAGTTGACTATCCAGCTGATTTGCTGCCCTTGTTTGTAACGCCTTGGAAAGAATCTTGTATGTTACCGGGACGAGAGAAATACCACGGTAGTTGTTTAGATCAGTAAAATCTACCATTTAGGTAATTTCTCTGTTTCCCAGATGTCCTGGATGATCTCGGTTAGCTTGCGCACGGCATTGCTTCCAGCACCTTTCCACAGTTCATCAACGATAGAGTTATTCTTAAGAAGTTGAATGATCTGGCCAACTTCTTCCAATGAAGGGGGCAGCGAGTCCGGGTTTGGTGTGGTTTGTTTATACTCAAAGTGTTCGCTGGGTGGATCACAGTTGAGTAGATTTTTAAAGTACTGAGCTAAAAGGTAGCAGTTGTCCTAGTCGTTAAAAGCCAGTTTGCCTTGTGAGTCTCTGAAGTGGAGACTTAGGTGGCGGAGCGCATTTTCTGAGTGTCTGCTTGACGTGCTCTCATTACAGTGCGCATTCCATTAAAATTATTTTTAAAAACCAATTAAAAATCGTATTTAACTTGAACAAAGAAGAGCCTCGCCCAAATTTAGCTCAACGTGTTAAAAGAAACCCAATAGTCAAATGTAGGCTTCATACGTTCATTACCTATTCTAACTGAATGTTGTTGATTGATTGAATTATGATTCATTCCAAGGAAAAGAATTACTTGAGGGTGTAAACTCCTATCTTCTTCTAAAGGTTTTTACCTAAGGCGACCACGTTGGCCTATCTTATCCTATTTACTGCAGCTCGGAATAAGTCGGTTGATGTTAGGCCAGTCCATTTTCTAAGATTGGCCAGCCAGTATATACGCCTGCGTCCTGGGCCTCGCTTGCCCTCAATCTTGCCTTGTAGGATTAATTGTAGAAGTTGGTACTTATCATTACGTATAATGTGGCCAAAGTAGGCCAGTTTTCTGTTCTTTACGGTAGTAATAATTTCCTTGTCTTTTCTGAGCCTCTCGAGAATCGTGATGTTAGTTGTATGGTATGTGTATAAGACCCGTAGCATGCGTCGGTAGCACCGCATTTCGAATGCCTCTAAGCGTTTGGTGGCAGCCTCGGTAAGACTCCAGCTTTATACTCCATAGAGGAGAACACTAAAGACGTAGCATCTGAGAATTCTTATGCGTATATTGATATTAAGAGAGAGGTTGCAAAGGGCTTTCTTAAGGCGGTTAAAAGCGCTTCTGGATCTTTCAATTCGAGTTCTTATTTCATATCTATGATACCATGTATCACTGATATTACAGCCCAGGTAGCATATTTTTTCTACTCTTTTCAATGGTGTGTCGTTTACCGTAAACTGAGCGTTTATGTTGATGTTCTTACTGATAATCATTATTTTAGTCTTTTTAGAGTCTAGTTTTAGTCCGTATTCGTTGCTTGCTTCTACAACATTATCTATCAATCTCTGGAGACCCTCCGCACTATCTGCCAGCAGTACGGTGTAATCTGCATATCTAATATTATTGATAAGTTGACCATTTATTGTAATACCGTCTCCTGATTCATCCAAGGCTTCTCTAAAGAGATTTTCAGAATATATATTGAACAATGCCGGTGATAGTATGCATCCTTGCAGTAGCGTCGCTAGGGTCGGTCAATCAGGCGATGCCCGGGGCCTACGGGCTAGGAGGGGCCCCAAAGAGGCTGTACCCCCCCCCCATTTTGAGAACCCCCCTATTTTGCTGAAATTAAAGCAAGGAAAATAAAGTTCAATTTTGTTTTATCTTTTATATTAATATATTATATTTCTTCTAAACATATGTTCCTTTCCTGTATATATCAAAAATTAAAGAATTTATTTGTTTATTCACTTTCTTTATTTACTGGGGGGGCCACCTCAAAATATATGCCCGGGGCCTCAAAATCCAAACGACGGCGCTGCATCCTTGCCGAACTCCCTTTCCGACTGCAAATACGTCAGACAGTTCGTTTTCGAGACGCACTGTTGCTTTTTGTTGGAGATATAGGTTTGAGATTAGTCTTATATCCTTACCATCAAAATTCACGATGCTTTTAGAATGCCAATTAGTTTCCCGTGCGGCACTTTGTGAAATGCATTTTCGAAGTCAATGAAGCATGTAAATATGTCCCATTTGACGTCTCTTGCTCTTTGTATTAGTACTTGCAGGCTGAAAAGTGCTTCTCTTGTTCCAAGGCCCGCTCTGAATCCAAATTGCACTTCACTGAGGTGTTCTTCTAATTTGATGTAGATGCGAGAGTGGATGATATTTAGGAGTACCTTAAGTTACTTTAAGTGCGTGGCTCATTAAACTTAGTCTTAGTCTGTGGTCCTCGCATTTCCTGGCGTTAGTTTTTTTAGGAATTGGGATGAATATTGATAGCAGCCAGTCCTTTGGTAAGAGTCTAGTCTCATATATGCTAATAAATAGTTTGGTATGAATCAGGTCCTGGCGATTTCCCATCTTTGAGTCGTTTAATGGCCTTTTCAACTTCGTCATTTGTTATTTCTGGGCCGTAGGGGTTGTTTATTTCGGGTGGTATTCTTATTGTATCTTCGAATAACTCTTGCAAATATTCCTTCCATCTTTCCAGTCTGGTCTCAATCCTGGTCAAAATCTGGCCCTCGCTGTCCAGAATTATGCCGGTATTGTGTTATTTACTACTAGTGTTCTTTGTGCATGTGGAAGTCGTCATGTTCTTGTTGAAGAATTTTTGCTTCCTTTATTTTCCGTAGTATATTCTTGTGGAGTTTATTGTATTCATTGACATTTTTATCGTTGAGTTTTCGTCGTTCCTCCATCATCTTCAATATTTCGTCTGTTATCCATTCTTGTTTCTTTTCCTTTTTTGATTCAGGATTTTCAGAAGTTAGTGTGGTAAGATGTCTTCATTTCATTCCATTGTTCTTCTATGTCCTTGTTTTTAGCAATTATGGCGAAGTTTTCTCGAAGCTCTTCTTTGACTTTTTCCTAGATGTTATTTTCTTTCAATAGTCTTATGTCCTTTCTAGGAAACATTTTCTTACGAATTATTTTGAATCGTATGTTGACATTTGCAACTAATAGATTGTGGTCTGAGAACACATCTGCGCCTGGATATGTTTTTGTAGAGGTGATGGAGTTTTGAAACCGTTTGAAACTCCTATCACTAACTATAATAACTTCTAAATATATATTGTTCTACAGGAAGGTATAGAAGTTTGATAGGTCTCTATTTTCAGAGATTTATAGTTCAGTTTATCATATCTGAAGGCTTCCGCTGCACGAATGGCAAATAAAAACTAGTAGTAGTACTTTTAATGTTTCGTCAAAACCAGTCGTTGTTTACGTCGTATACAGTGATTTGTTCAGTTTTTATTCATCATTTCTGAAGGCCTCACGAATGACTAAGAAAATGATTAAGGAGTTCGGCCATTATGCGGGCCGAAAAAATAGGCTTTTGTGATTTTTTAAGGTATTTTGTAATAGCTTATATTTTGGGTCATTTCACACTTTGCAAGCGATCAATTTATTGTTTTTTCTCTAGTAGCATCGGACCTCGTGTTTTTTTTAAGAGAAAATATAAAATAAATCAAGTTTACAAAGGTAGAAAGCTTTTGTAAAAAAGCTTTTGTTGAAAGCTTCATGTGATTAACTGTAAAACATAATTTTTATAGAATAATTTATTTAAAACTGGCGATTGTTTCTCACATGGCAGCGTTTCTCACATGGCATCTCTATTTTGGAAGGGTCCACGGCCGTGCAAACAGCTACTGTCAATTTTTTATTATGATGAATCACTATTTTTTTATTATACATAACAACAGCTGGTAATACGTAGAATATTTTTGATATATTGATTTTTGGCCGCACTTCCAAAGTCAAACTTCGCAGCTTCCAACAAAATTCGCAGAAAAATCGCCAGAAAATTGTTAATAACAAATGAACTAAGCCAAATTAAAAAATCCTTTGTACTTATTTATATAATATATTTTTAAAGACCTACTTAAAATTTGAAGTGAATTGCGGCCAACATGAAAAAGATGCGGCCAACATGAAAAATTCAGTTTTGAGATAAACGCGTTGCTAATAATTTAGGGTTTCTGGTTCGGATATATCCGAACCGCAAAACCGCGGTTTTCGGTTTTACCTATTCGGTTTCAAAATCTGCATTTATTCGGAAAGCAATAGCTGGCCGGTTTCCCAACCAAATCTTGCCAAAATGTTTTTCAGGTGTTACTACCTTAATTCAAAAGGAATACGAAGAAAGAATGAAGAAAATGATTTTAAAGTTTCAAGAATTAAAAGCAAATGGACAAAAACGCAGTAGTATTACGCTAGATGAGTGGACTATAGTCCATTTTTTTAAGAATGCAGTAACTAGAAACTTGAAAAAAAAATCCTAGAAAACACTATGACAAATCTTCAATCTAGTTACAAAATTTGGCGCTAAATTCAAATATAGTTACTTGAATATAAAATTGGTAATTTATTCATGGTTTCATTGAATATCTTATTATTATTGATCAAATGCACCAAATGGCAACAATAGTAATAAAATACAAACAAATAAATGGAAAAAAACGCAAAAAATCTAAATGATACAAACAGATCAGATGATAATTTTGAATTTACACGGCAGCCATTGACAACTAACAGCTGCAATTGTATGTGAAAAGAAAGAGAAAAAGAGGTTGAGATGGAGAAATAAATATCGTCGGTGTGAACTTCTCCTCGATTTAAGCCAATCAGAGAACAAGGTCAAATAATCCCCATCTTGCCTGTACTGCATTCTTAAAAAAAATGGACTATAGTTTGAGACGCCGAAGATACTTATTTATAAGATACTTAATATATATAAACATTAATATTCATGGGGAAAATAATTTTTATTACAATTTAGGCTTTCTGCGAATTGAAGGAACTTGTTCTGCAAATAATATCGTAATAAGTGTTCAAAAACATTTAGATACATTCAGTATCAGTTTTAGAAATGATATTGTGGGTGACTTGAAAAAATTTCGCAACGCGGTTTTTAGTCGCGCTTTACCACAAGCTTTCCCTTCAGCAATACATCAAATTTGTTTCGCTATCTGCAAAATTGCGAAAACTACAGCGGAAAAACCACCGCGAGTTCCCGAAATTCGACCTAGATTAGCAAGTTGAACTTTGCGGCAACGTCGCGACGCCGCTGTCGAAGATTTTGAAACGACGTTTTCACTACCGCTTCCTGACAAGCTTTCCCTTCAACAAAACATCAAACTTGTTTCGCCATCTTGAAAATTACGAAAACAACGGCCGAAAACCAGCAGCCGCATTAGGAAATTGAACTTTGCGGTGGCGTCGCGACGCCGCTGTCAAAGATTTCGCAACGCGGTTTTCAGTCTAGCTTTCCCACCACGTTTTGCTGTAACGAAACGTCGAATTTGTTGCGGCAACTGCGAAATTTTGAGAAAACAAATGCAACCTATCCACGAGAGATTTAGCTTTGACGTCGCGGCGTTAGTTATTGAGCGATTTCAACGCGGTTTTCCAATTTCTGGTCGCAGAAACCTCAAAGTTTGATTGAGCCTGGAATTTATTGCTGTGGGATTATTATTGAGTAAGATACTACACATGACGATGCCCAGATAATTAAAAAAAAGTTTGCATTAACCATACAATTCATCTCGATGTATGTGACACTTTACAAGAAATCATCTCAAGTAGTAAACAACTGCAGCAGTGAAGATGAAGATTTATTTTCTGAAGAATCGCACGTAGAAAATGTGGATAATGAGTATTACGTCGAAGAAGATGCTGAAATTAAAAGTAATTTTCAAATGGTAAGAAAACTATAACTATAACAGAACTTCTGAGAGAACAAAAAGATTAAATATTTTGTTTCAAGCACTCTCTACAATTAAAGCTACATCCACCTACTCCGAAAGATCACTTTCCCTAAGCGCCAACTTTTGTACAAAACTAAGATCTCGTTTGAATATCAGACACTACTACCAAAAGTTCTTAAAAACCGAAACCGAAACCGCGGTTTTTAATTTTCAAAAACCGAAAACCGCAGTTTTGAATAAGTGCGGATATTTAGAAATCCTATAATAATTACAAAAACCTCAACCGCATACTTACTCTAGTCCCTGTTACTACTGTACTTCGAAAAACAAGTATCTACTTATATAGATAAGATATTTTCCTGTCATAATCTTTTGGGATATCATTTTTGAAGTCCCGAGGGACCATTTAAAACCAAACAAAATTCGAAACCCCATAAAAAAACTAGTAGTAGTTCTAATAATGTTCAAATTGACAAAATTGCTAAAGAGTAACAGAAGATTTCCGTGTCCCACCCTTGATTTAACTAGAAAAGCTGTCCCAAAGTGGATGTTATTATCACTTTTCAAGTAGTTAAATTTGTAGCGCTATATACAACGTAAACAACGACTGGTTTTGATGAAACATTAGAAATGCGAATTTGAAAGTATAAGGTTTACAGAAAAGCTGTACTTAGAGAAATGCTGTTACAGATAGGCCAGGAGTTTTTTTTTTACTCCATGTTGTTCCGCGGTAATGAAAATTATACAGTGTGGTGTTAAAGTTTGGAATCAAACCAATACTTTCTTTATTTACTGTTTTTGGGATAACCGCTCGGACTTGTCAATTATATTTTTCAAAATACAAAGTTATGACGTAAAAAAATTTCGTGACGTCACTGGTGTTTGCTCTATGACGTCATCAATTTTTTTTTTAAATGGCAACCCCCATTTTTTTATTCTTGATTTGGATAGACCTTTTAATTGTTTAAATGGTGGTGTACAAATTTTGATATGTTACATTAGAAAATTATCGAAAAAAACCGAATTATCCTCTAACAAGTCGGTTTTATTTTAAAAAAATACACATTTTCCAAAGCCCTCTTTTTCCTCTGCCTTTTTTTAAATTGCGATTCTCACTTGAATCGTTTGCTTTTGCTTCCGTTTAATAGTCAAACGGCGATTATAAAAAGTTAAATTAAATTTAACAGAAAAAAAAATAAAATTAAACCCAAATTAAAAACAAGACAAAAATTTACTTCGCCCTAATCAGAGACAAAAGAAACATTTCGAGAATCGCGATTTAAAAAAAGGCAGGGAAAAAGAGAGTTTATAAAAATGTGTATGTTTTTAAAATAAAACCGACTTGTTTGATGACATGTCATAAAATTATTAAGATTTTCTTGTTGTACAAACCCATTTTTCTAAACTGGCTAAAAAACTTTTCTTATGTTCAAAATTTATATCCATGTAGACAATTAAAAGGTCTATCCAAATAGGGAATAAAAAAATAGGGGTTGCCATTAAAAAAAATGTCAATGACGTTATAGCGCAAACGCCAAGGACGTCACGAATTTTTTTTACGTCATAACTTTGTATTTTGGAAAATAAAATTGACGGGTTCGAGCGATTATCCTTCTTAACGAAAAACAGTAAATAAAGAAATTATTGGTTTGATTCCAAACTTTAACAACACCTTGTATATGTCAAATGAATGAAAAAATAAAAGCGATTATCTATTGTAATCGTAGAATTAAAGAAACAGGTACTGTTACAGATAGGCCGCCACTTGACCCCCAGGGGTCCGCAGACCGCTAGTTGAAAACCGCTGCTACATAATATGTATTTTCTCTAATTTATCTCAAGAGCTATGAATAGTTACAATAGACAAGGCAATTAGTTGCAATAAAATTTAAATTACAGAATAGAATTTTGTAAACTTAAGAATTCTTATATTGAAATAAAATACATATATATTATATAAAAAACATTTATAAGAATTATTTAAATTTATCTTTGTTTTTAGTTTCTATATAAATATATAGAATTAGTATTCTAATTTACTCTTAACAAGTTACAAATTTAATGGTTTCGTTATTCATATCACAATTTTGCTGATTATGTGTTCCAGCGACCCTCAAACAAAAAGCGTTTTACATAATATATTGTAATATAGATTGAAGTGTATATTGTAATTAATTTTGTACAAAATCGGTGAAACTTATTGCTGCTGTTTGAAACAATTTTGTTTTAATTTATGGAAATTCTAAAACGAATTTCTCAAAATTGAAAGCATAATTTTTGCATTTTTTAATTCACTCGCACTATATACAGATAATTTTGTCTAATGATTGTTTCACCACAAATTTCAACCTATTTTGAAAATATTTTAATACATTTCATAAAGATTCATAATTTTGAGCTCAATAAAACGTGTGTAAGGATTTAGCTATCATCTGGATAGTGCAAGTTATTTAAGCAAAATCTGGAACAATTAACAAAAATTATATAAAACATTTTCGAAACATTCACAGCACTTTTAGATCCGAAACATAAAACTAAAACAATTTCGAAAACCTCCACACGGAAAAAAATTATATAAAATATAACTTAATTCAAATCTCTTACTCAATGATAATAAACAAACTCACTAAAAACAAGTGCAGAACTCATCTTGATCAAACAATCATAGTTTTTTTCCACATTAAGTACTAATTAATAATTGCGTAAAAGAAACAAACAACATGGGTATAATGGTTTAATAAAAAATAATTTCGCGTAAAAAGATTCCTTCCCTTGAGGCTATTGTTGGTCAGAGCTCTCTACAATTAGCATTATTGATTGCTGGGGACCATCGTTGGCAACCCCTCTCACACATTCCACTTGGTGCGAACCCCAATCTTTTCTCTGGCAGAACGTAGAACAATATGGAGTTCGTCTACACAGTGAACATTCTGCCAATGCTTCTCTATTACAATTCGCACACTAAAAAAAAGGAATATTCAGTATAAATACATAGATAATAAATCAATATTTATTAATCTAAATATTTTTTTTGGTACCTTTTTTTGATGTTCATTATCTAATGCGGGCTGTAAAGTATTATCATTTGCTTCGGGTTGTAACGCTGCCACTTGTGCTTCAACTCTAGCTGCCAGAACGGCTGAATCTTTATCTCTCTGAAACTTCTCCGCTTGTCGTCCTATAACGTCTTTGACTTCTTCCACGCCTCGCTTGAATTCGGACGAAAGCCTTCCAATGGCGTTCGCGATTTCCTCCAGGCGTTTCAGGATTGCTGTGGGGTCCGAGTTTCCAACAGGTTCCATGAGGTGGTACTCGTTGGAGTCCAGGCCTTCAGCTAAGTTTTGCCACGCTTCTTCTTTGGATGGGTGCCCATCTTCACTGTCATCTCCGCTATGTTCTCTTTTCTTATTTGATCCTGTTATACAATAGTAAAGAGTTATATGAATGGAGCAAAAACTAGCTATAGATCAAGAAATAATTTTTTTTTTTTGTGATTTTATACTTGTTTACTTCAAGAAATAATAATAAATATTATTACCTACTAGTTTCGGTTTTATTAAAAATTAGCCATCATCAGGGTAAAAATGAACAAATATATGAAAATAAAAAATTAAAACTTTCAAATTTGTTATGTCGATTGTCTTCCTTTTTTTGTTTTTTGTAAAAACTTTATTAAATTATTTAGGTGGTCATGTTTTGTCAATTGTCAATATTGTCAGTTAAATCATTGTCAATTTTGTCATAAAAAATTTCAAACATTGTTCTCGATCTAGCATCTAACTGTGAATTTAGGCAAGTTTTTTTAAAGTTCCGTCTTTATCTTGTGCTGTTACATCTTCAATATTAAAGAAACTATCTATTATCTTGATCCTAGAAGTTTTTGAGCAAATAAAGAATACATTGGTTTAACTATGTGATTAATATATGACTACGTATTTTAAAAAATATTTTTGTGGACCAGAAAATACAGAGCACAGGTTAAGAAGCATTGATTTAGCCTATAACAGCAAAGCCCTAGATGATCTAATATTACTTACACCACATTGGTTTATGCACTCTAATGACAGAAATGTAAAAAAAAAATTATAGACATTGAAAATGATAACAATGTCAAAAAGGACATAAAAAACATGAAAGAATGACACTAAAAATAAATCAGCTGTCTAGATAAATAAACTATATATAGATTTTAGATGAATAGACTTAGTCACAAATATTGTGTTGTAATATATGTTTATAATTAATATGGTTATGATTATTTACTTATAAATATTTTATTAAAAGGATTCTTATTTACCTTCGTTTTCCTTTCTTCGTTTTCTTTTGTAGGGTGTGAAGAGTCGTACTGGTCCAGTAGCTGTTTCATCATCACAACATGCTGCACAAGTACAACTTGTGGCATGAGGTAGGATAATGCCATCATCGATTAATGTCTGGAGACTTCTTCCACCGAATCGTATGCTTCTCTTCCAATCTTTGCTGGATGCTCTGCCACAGAGAGCTTCGAATTCGCTGGGTGTGTACCATGAGTTACCAAGTTTGATGCAGCGACCTCTGCCTCCAGATCCAAATCTGTTTTTGTGTAGTTCTGCAGAGGTGGTTTTACAGCGGATGGAGAGGATTGGAAGGCTGGCTGCTTCACTCCAAGAGCCAACATTTGTAGCTGAAACAGCGACGGGAGTGGAGGAAGCGACGTCTTCTTGGAGGACAATTGTTTTGAGCTCAGTGCCTGAGGAATCTGTGGCTATGTAACCATTGCTCATGCATAGCATGGGCTTGAAATCAGGGAGTTGATCTTGGGTGATGACATTGAAGGCGGATGTGATTAGGGATCCCACGGGGAGGGTGACTGGCACTCCACCATGTCTCACGGTTTGCACGGTGATGTGGTTTTTGGTCTCGACGGCGGTTTCGCCATTCTCGCCGCCGCCATCGTGCTCGTTCGCAAGATGTTCGGCTTCGGAAATGTCCGGCAGGACGACGCCTTCCGAGTTTGAGTTCTCCATTGCCGAAATGGCTAGTTGGTCGGCGGTTTTTCCGTCCAGTCTCGCGGAATTTTCGTGGGCGAAGAGCTATTTTGTAATGGGCACAGAGGGCCGACGCACTACCTCCATTAAAACACGGGCTGCCGGATGTCGGACGCAAACATGTCTGATGTACAGGGCGGCGTGCCTTCCTCTTGCGCATGACACGCACCAAATTTAAAATTCTAACAACCTAATCACCATCGCGTCAACAAAAACAAAAAACCTAATAGCTTAACTAACATTACAGATAATTTGAGACAAACAAAACTCAAAACTATGCGTAAAATATACATATTAATACTATTTAGTTAACTATTTTTCTAGGGCGCATGTTTAGTTAACTATCTCCACAATAATTGGAAGTCGTTTCTAGGAATTCATTGTAGACTAAGTACAGTTACGTAACAAGTTTACATTGCAGAATATTTAGAATTTTTAATAATAGGTTTTACCTCCAAGACTTATAATATATTTTTTAAAAATAGCATACAATAAGAATTTTCAATGAAGTATGAAATTAAATTGCTTTACAAATAAAGAAAATATCTATTTAACGATATATTATTTATTAATAGTACAGTCAAGAATATGCTATTAAATGCAATGTGCGTGCTTAACCCTTTCGTCAATGAATATAAATAATAATCTGAGAACAAGAAAACTCTGGGGATATTATTTGGCTCTAAAATGATTGATTTTCACCGTTAAAAAAATATTTTTACCGCGGGTGGAGAGGGTAGCATTTGGTACACATATGTACCAACAGGTTTTTATCTGGTACATATGTGTAGCACTAGGTGTGAAAAATAATTTTACAATAGTCGGAAAATATATATTTATATTATTATTGAATAGTGTCGTGGTACATATCTGTACCGATCGGGACGAAAGGGCGCTTAAAAAAATGCAGCATAAAAATGAAAATATGCTCTTAAATCTGAAATAAAATATTTGAAAAAATGTTAAATTTTAGGTATTAATAGTATGCATTTTATTATTACGATCGTTTTTTATACAAACAAGAACACCAAAAACATAAATACAAAAGAAAAATACAGCTACTCCATTAGAGTTTAGGATTAAAATTGATGGAACACACATCATTTATTTTAAAGGGTATAGCAGGATATATATGTGGAATTTGCTCCCGCGGAGTTTTCTCTTCGTATTTTGGGAATCCTTTTGTTACCAAATAAAAATAATTCTGATAAAATTTGAGATCTTTATATCAAGCCGTTATCGAGATATTCAAAAAAACCTATTTCTACGATTTTATTTTTTTCCCAAAGTAAAATTGAAATCTAATAAGCGCCGATTTTTTTTCCCAATACTTACGAGTAAAAGGCATGATTTTTTTTTTGTTGATTCCCAGATCGAAAGCCGATTTTTAAGAAAAGAAATAAAATTGAAACCATTTTTTTGACCGTATTTTTGAAAAGTGTCATCCGCCAAATTTTGTCAGAAAATGTCTTCTGTACTCCTTTATACTCAGGATTTTTTTTCATTTTTTTTGATGTGGTGGAACAAAGTGAAAAAAATTAAAAACGATTTTTGTAATCGTTAATCTTACATTCCAATGAACTAATATTTTATTATTGCAGAAAAAATACTTATACTAATACTTATTATATTCAATAGGTATATTGTAAAAAGAATTTACGATTTAATGTGTCAGTGCACAAAATGTAGGTCATACATAAAATAACTGAAGGATTAATATCTAAAAGACAAAGAGCACGATCTAATGATGTCTAACAATAGTACGGACAATCTTCAGTCACTTTTAGCACGTGAGTTCAAGATACTCCATGTGAGCCGTTTCGCTGCGTCAAAGCAAGCGACTATGAAACGGGCAAGACCTATAGTGTCAGGTGCTGAAGGCCTGCAGTCTTACAAAAAACTAAGAAGCGACTAAAAACTGGATGTTAACTTAACTATTGGAAGATTATCCCGGTACGTCCGATTCAATAAGTCCGATTATTCAATAATAACTTATTATATTTTTCGACTACATTTTATACTACCCAAAATAACTTTTAAAAAATCCTAAAACATCTAATAATGCAAAAATACATTTGAAAAAAGTCGTAATGTCACTCAAGCTCTAGTCATTTTTTTATTTAAAATAAAAAGTGGTAATCCGAAGGCTACAATATCTTCCATTTTTGGTTTGGCCCGTCAACAAATGGTATCTGACTACTGTGATGAAGTGATGAACTCGTTTGAAAAAAAACGTTTTACTATTGAATTTTGGAATTGACGCTATCACTAGAGACACTTTACTTTCTAATACTTGAGGATATTATAGGATTTACCTCCAAGACCTATAATATATTTTGTAAAAATAGCATACAATAAGAATTTTCAATGAAGTATGAAATTAAATTGCTTTACAAATACAGAAAATATCTATTTAACGATATATTATATATTAATAGTACAGTCAAGAATATGCTATTAAATGCAATGTGCGTGCTTAACCCCTTCGTCCATGAATATAAATAATAATCTGAGAACAAGGAAACTCTGAGGATATTATTATTTGGCTATAAAATGATTGATTTCCACCGTTAAAAAATATTTTTACCGCGGGGGGGAGAGGGTAGCATTTGGTAGGGTCACTAGAGAAACTTTACTTTCTAATACTTGAAACATAGCTAGAATATTATATGAACTATAAGATGATCAACTGGTATTTATTTGTGATGGAACATATATTCGCCATCAAAAAAGTACAAATAATGAATACCAGAAAAAATTATATTCTGGTAAAAAAAGTACATATGTGAAAATCATTTACAATATGCTTTATACAGCTAATATGAACGATGCTGAAATTATGAAAATCGTCTTGAGAAATCCTAATGGTCTCATTAAGTTACTAAAATAAGATGATATTATCGTAGTAGATCTCGAGGTGTTCGTGATATAACAAAATATTTAGAACTACTAGAATTCAAAATTTTAATTCCGGCTTTTAAAGAGAAACGAAATTAGCTTACTACAGTCGAGTCAAATCAATCTCGTTTTGTTACCAAAGTGCGTTGGGTAGTTAAAGCAGTTATAGTAATATCAAGCAAAAGTTCAAGCTTTTAAATCATAAACTAAACAATAAACTATTCCCTAAAACTATTTTCTTTTATCGACTTCCATGTTTTTCCAATTTGGTACGAGACTTGATTCAGATGTTGAGCTTTCGGAGGAAATTATTGCTGCGATGAATTAAAAAAAAGCTCAAGATAATATTTTGTAATACTTTGGCTTCAGAAGTAGAGACAAATCGTTGGACAAGACGAAAAGTTCCTTTTATAACCATTACATCAAACGATTTAACAGATTTTTCAGAGTTAAAGGCACAACTTAAAATTTTGCTTACAGGGTCATATCAAATGCCTCGAGCTTTATCGTATTTAGCTGAGATGATGAATGAAGAGGAAACAGTAAAACTTCAGCATGTTAAAATCTCACCTACCATTATAAAATTACAGGTGATATCTCGGCATATTACTTCAAAAGTATACCGTTGTTTTATTGATTATAAGTCAGACAAGAATGAAATTTCTGGTATTAGACAATATTGTTGTGATTGTGTTAATGGAAGGCGTACTATTGGATGTTGCTCTCACAGAGCAGCGATAATATATTATCTTTCCCATGCTCGATATTTGGCTAAAATAACAAGTCGTCTGTTTACAGAAAAAAATGTTAACGTTGTAGTAAATAAAGACAGTGAAAACATCGTTTTTAATTTTTTTCACATTGTTCTACCATATCAAAAAAATTGAAAAAATTCTTGAGTATAAAGGAGTACAGAAGATATTTTCTAACAAAATTTGGCGGATGACACTTTCAAAAATACGGTCAAAAAATGATTTTAGTTTTGTTTATTTTTTTTAAAAATCGGCTTTCAATCTGGGAATCACGACAATAGTTTCTTTTCATGCCTTTTACTTGTAAGTATTGGGTAAAAATCGGCGCTTATTAGATTTTACTATGAAAGATTTAAATTTTACTATGAAAAAAAATGTTGTAGACAAATAGATAAATTTATCGAAATTTCCTTCATAATGGGAAAACCATGCATTTTTTTAAATAACCTTTGTAAGTTTTTTTTCACTAAGTTGCTTCACCGTTTACGCAATTAATTAGATCCTGAGCATGTTCTACTACTTCAATCTCTTTAGCAAGCGGTAGCCCAGACATTTCAACCGTATTTATTGATGCGCTAAGGAATCCATAATTTGAGGCAATGAATATTAAGTCAAATCTTATTGCCCCGTTCCACTAAGCACCACTAAGTTCCACTAAGGCTGCGTTCCACTAAGCACTCTCAAGACCACTCACGCTCAAAACCGCGTTTTTTCCGTTCCACTAGCTTTAAAATCTTACGTTGCAATCATAAACTCAATGGAGTGGATTACGAAGCGTTTTAAGCGTCCATGTAAACATTACAAATGGCGAATTTGAAAATAAATCACAAACCTAAAGAGGTTACGCTATAATTTGTAAGCCTTGGTAATAAACTTTAATCTATTCGTTAACTTAATTTACATTAAAAAAATATACGATTTATTTTTTTATTACTCATGCGCGAAAAGTACTTCTTGACGCCCTTTTTTTAATACGAGAAATGCCACTTCACGTTGTATTTCCACATAACCTAATTACGCACGCAAATATTCAATATCACAAGTTACATTAAAAAAAAACAAACAAATAAATAAAATAAACACAATCAATACCTCAATATTAAATAAGTGACGAGAGTGCCAGAAATTTTTTTCATTACAAAATAATAATAAAAATTAAAGAAAAGTTTTAAAATGAGTGTAAATTCTGTCGTGATACCGGAGACTGAGGAGAGTTCTTATGACGAATCCGCACCACCGGAGACAATTGAAGAAGCAAATGCTTCATTTTTTATTCAATTTTTTTAGATGGCCCTTGGATCCCAAACTTGGAAGATACATCCCCTCACATGAGTAATATTTTTTGTAACACGGGCGGAATTGTGAATTGCCCTCTCCAGCGAATGTGCGCATTCACTTCCTTCGAGCCCAATTTCGCTCTCACGTCAAATTAACAACTTACCGCCCTAGTTACAAAATATACTATTATATTTCATTTTAGTGAGGTATTAAAGGGAAAGTGGTACAAAATGATTCCTCTAAGGCAGTGTTTCCCAAAGTGTGGTACGCGTACCCTAAGGGGTACGCAAATGGTTTGATAGGGGTACGTGAAGATTTTTCTTTTTTTTTTCTTTTTTGTGTGTGACAAAGCTAAAATTAAAAGACAAATTACATAAAAAATAAAGATTCATACATTACTGATTAGGTAGAATTAGTAAAACCATCATACGTTATAGATAATCATACAAACTTAAGCTGTGTTCCGTTTGTTTTAAGTTTGTCAAACATTACTGTTTATATAATGTTTGAATCCTGTGAATTAGCTGTTAATTTGCAATAGTTCAATCATCTTTCACGATAATTAATACAAATCAAAACTAACTTCTGTTTCTTCTGTTATTAAATTACTGTTTCTTCTTTTTTCTTTTATAATTTTCATATAACCATGAGTTTATTCTACCGACTAACTACTGACGACAAATTTGAAGATTGTTTTTACGTATTTAAAGGCAAGTAGAAACTCTCTTAAAGAAAAGAAGAACATTGTTTTCGCCAAAAAATTCTTATCTTTTATTTCCATTATCCATTCTGGGGATTTACTATATTACTATTACTTTTCTTACGATTACTATATTACGTATGATATTACTTGAACAATATCAGTACAGTTTCTGTTTTTAATAGTATATCTCAAAAATGTTTAATCTAGACCTCAATATTAAAAAAGTGACGTGAAATTTTTTTCATTACAAAATAATAATAAACATTAAAGAGAACATTTTAAAATGAGTGTAAATTCTATGGTGATACCGGAGACTGAGGAGAGTTCTTATGACGAATCCGCACCACTGGAAACAATTGATAAAGCAAATTCCTCATTCCATTTTTTGATGGCCCCTGCATCCCAAACTTGTAAGATACATCCCCTCGCATGAGTAATAAAAAATATTGTTTGTAACACGGGCGATATTGTCAATTGTCCTCTCACTTCGTTCGTGCCCAATTTCGACACTTTACCACCCTAGTTACAAAATATACAATTATATTTCATTTTAGCGCGTAGTTTTTCTTACATAATTCTGCATTGCATTGCAATATTTGGGACTGTGTATATATACAGAGTTCATAATTATGCAAGCAATAAATATAAGAATGTTGGTAAAATTATCCTTTTGGATCATTTTGCCCTCCTACGAGAGGATCATTTTACCCCAAATGCATAAATGTAAGAAACAACTCATAACCTCATGGTATTCATTTACAACAATCGATCATATTGTTAAATAACATTGGAAACTAACGCAAACACTCCTATTACATTATAATTACTTAAACTTAAACAACATCATATTGAATTAATGCTATCTTACATCAAACAACACTATTTTAATTCTGTTTCAATAAAATCTTACGTAATGCTGCCACGACCATACCACTTTCACAGAAAACCGTTGTTTTTTAGATTATTTATCACTCAAAGAACAAAGAACGAAGACTATTTTACTCAAACAACTAGATAGCGCTACTAAATTCGGTAAAACAGTTGATAATCGTTTTACCCCGATGGATTCTTTTGTACCACTCTCCCCTAAATAATTTACATTCGAATATAATCAAAAAGTCCTTCATTGCGGCAGTTGGATATTCATTGGAGCATCGCAAAAATGCTTCAGAAACTACTTTAACTAGTTCAGGTGAAGAGTGGAATGCAATTTTACAAAATCGCGATAGTGAAAAGGGAAAACTCGCGAAAAGGGAAAATTAATCGTTATTCAGATGAAGATTGAAAATGTTTAAGTTTTGAAAATTGCACCGAATTTCTCAACGTCCACTTCGACCCAGCTCTTTAGATGATGGGTCGTTGTGATCTCGACGTGAGCGAAAATAATGACATCATTAGTGACGTTTTTGCCAGGACCAAAACGACCGTGGTCGTTATGTGGAAACAAAAAACAAAACAAACCTTACTTATTGTTAGTAGAACCTTTCAAATTTTGTCTTCTTGGTCCAATACATTAAACACTTACAATTATTTCGAAGTTGGTGGCATAGTACACTGTGGCATTAATCCATGTTTCCCATCGAGTAGTTATTGGTTGCGGAGGAAGTGTGAGGCCAGGTGCCAAATCAGATGATCGCTACCCTTGACGGTGATTTGAATATAGTATGTTAAAGAACGATTTCAATAATCGCGAAAAAGGCCTTATGCACGAGTTATACTATTTACGAGTTATACTATTTTTTTTATTTTGTGCCTTTTATGCCTTTTGTAAATAAAATAATTGCCCATACCTAATTAGAAAATTGTATGGTGGTTGGTAACATTGACAATTGACATTTCAATTTGAAATTAGTTTGAAAATGTGTTGAATTAAATGTAAAATTAACTATATATTAGTACCATTAATTCATTAAATTTGTGTCAAATAACCTTAAAACTATCTCGCCGAAAATTTAGCACTTACAGGTTCATAGCTGTGAATTTCAATAGTGTCAACCTTGAAAATTAAATCATTAAAACACTCGGCGAGCCCTTAACGAATCCATGTGATTGCTTTAATGATTCCGTTTTAGACATAAAATAGAAAAATACTTTTTTCTACTGATATATGTGAAAATGGCATTTTTTTCCACGGCTTACCCTACATGAAAGTGACATTTTTTCATTCTAGAGATGAAAATATTTTCACATCTTGAGATGAAAATGAGCATTTTAAATTTATGATTTTCTCGATTAAAACACTAAACTAACCAAATTTGCATGGACTTTCTTGTTAATTACATCAATTTCAATGGAATATTATATGTGCAAACCTAATACGAGCCCGAAACTATTTAAAAAAACGAAATAAAATTAGGACATTTGACTTGAAAAGTATCACCTTCTATGAGAATGCAATATGTTACCATGGAAACGACCAAACCAACAATTAAATTTATATTGACAGTTCTGACAGTTCGCTTCGAATTGGATTTATTAAAGTCGAATTATGGATTCTACAACCGAAATCAGTAGAAAAAATTGCATTTACTATTCGAGATGAAAGTGTTTTTTTTTTGTTCGGTGTGATTGCTAACTCGCCGGCGCTCGTGAGCAAGCTCCCACCACAAAAAAAACGCCACTTTCATCTCTTGCTGTAAAATATACTATTTTCTACTGATATATGTAAAAATTGCAATTTTTTCATGGCTTACCCTACATGAAAGTGACATTTTTTCATTCCAGAGATGAAAATATTTTCACATCTAGAGAAGAAAATGAGCATTTTAAATTTATGATTTTCTCGATTAAAACACTAAACTAACCAAATTTGCATTGACTTTCTTATTAATTACTTCAATTTCAATGGAATATTTTATGTACAAACAAAACGAGCCTGAAAATATTTAAAACACCGAAATCAAATTAGGACATTTCACTTGAAAAGTCTCACCTTCTATGAGAATGCAACAATATTACCATGGACACGAATAAACCAACGATTACATTTGTATTGACAGTTCCGACAGTTCGCTTCGAATTGGTTTTATTAATGTCGAATTATGGATTCTGCAACGGAATATCAGTAGAAAAAATTGCATATACTACTCGAGATGAAAGCGTTTTTTTTTGTTCGGTGTGACTCTCATCTCACCAAAAAAGCGCCATCTTTCATCTCGCGTTGTAAAATATACTATTTTTACTCTCGAGCGAATGAGCTCAATTTCGCTCTCGTGGGTCAATTGGCAACTTACCGCACTAGTTGCACAATATCCTATTTTACGCCGGTTATTAGTTTATCGATGTTAGAATACATGCCTCGATTTTGTTCACAAACTCGATGAAGTGCAAGACGTGTGCAAGACAAGTCAGATGTGTTACTTTTGGGTGAAATATGTGTGTGTATGACCTAAGCTGCTTTTCCCATGTATAGAGCGGCATCTAATATAAAGAGTAAAACTTTCACTCAGAATTTTGATGGAATCATCAACAAGTCTTGCAATAGTGCTATGAGTTTCCTTGTTATTAGCACTGCAGAATTTAATAAAATTTTTTGCTCAGCGATCAGTTCATCGTGGCCCAAAATTCCAATAATGACGTTTGCTACGTATCTCCCAGTTATATCCGTAGTTTCATCGATTGAGATCCATAAAAAATATTTTTGACGCAAGTTTCTATATTCTACAAGTTTGTTCGAAGAGTGGTTTCTGACGGCACTTTGTACTCTGCATATTTTACTAGGAACGACACAACGCTTTTTATATACAACTCTTCTTCAAATAGAGTAGCTTGTGACTTAGAAGAAAGATTGTTTAACTTTCTTCTCATTAATACTGTTACCTGTTTACCTTCCTTAGTTCCACATTGATTGCAGTTGTTAAATGCTGCTTTACCATATGAATATTTTTTCGGACGATATGGACTTGTTACATCCTACTATCAGCCTTGTACGGTATGATACTCTCGTACATATTGCGACAATTTTTGTGACAAGCGTTTTTGTTTTCGGCATTATCTTAAAATAAGTAAAAATCATAACTAAACATAATCTTTTTAATTTTAATTGAATTGTTATACCTACTGTTACGAACGGAGAACTGGAATTCCGGAGACTCGAAATAAGAAGTGTTATACAAAATTCTTCCTGATTCAGAAAACTGACTAATTTAGCTCTTTTTAGAACTAATTTAGCTCTTAATTTACTTTACCTCCACCTTATCATTTCGGTTCTGAAGTGGGGTGACATTTCAAAGCGGGCCGTATGGTAAAACCTTCGATTAGTATTTTTAATCCCACCAAATTATAGTACATAAACATATGTACTCTCTTGGCCCGCGTCCGCGCGTCTTGAGAAGAAATCATATGAAATATATAAAAATATTTTAGTTAAACTAACACTGCACAATTTGCACTAAAAATATGCAGTTATTTAGAAAAATGTCCTATCAATATATGGACAAATATGCCATTAAATAGACTCTAAATTCATATTTTAGTCGGAAACAAATTCTGTCTAGTCCATTCCTTTATAAGTAGAATGAGAAAACATTATTTGGTTGCCCTATTTATTACATTTAATGCGAAATTGAGCTTTGTGTTTTTCTGATAACTTTTTATCTCATTTCTTGATCCAGATTTAAAAGTCTGGATCTTTTTTTCGTTTTGTATTTATTAGTATTTATCGATGAACGATATGGTGATTTTCTGATATCGTTGTGATCAGTGACTGCTACTTTTCAATCACGGTGATTTTGTCACGGTGACTGCGATTACGTTAGTGAATGCAAACTAAAATAGTCAGTAACTATTTACCTACTAATACGATACGATGTTCACTTCCACTCTACTTGAGTTGCTAATTACGGCATATGGCATGTAGCAACTACAGCAATGATGTAGTATTTTTATAATTACATATATTTCAATTTAAATACAAGTATGAGCTGGTTTACCTTTCAGATTTATTACTGTTTTGAAAAAAAAAGACAATGGTTTAAAATTTGCGATTTAAATGTGTTTAAAACAATATATAATTTACAAAAAATAATAATTTTAAAATATTTTTGACGCAACATACAAATATTGTGAATAAATCTATTTTTTATTTTTGTTGCAATTGTTGCATCCTTTGTTATCTAATTGTTACTTAAATAAATTTAATAAACCAAAGTGGGTTTTAAATGCGAATTACAAATAATTCGCATTTAAAACCCACTTTGGTTTATTAAATTTATTTAAGTAACAATTAGATAACAAAGGATGCAACAATTGCAACAAAAATAAAAAATAGATTTATTCACAATATTTGTAATTCACATTTAAAAATAAAATTATTTTAGCTTTTGCATCACTTTCATCTATTTGTACGTGCAGTTAAGACCTGACAAACTTTTAAAAAGCCAACCAACATAGCACAAAAGGAAAGAATCATAGATGGAATATAAATACTGTGAAGTGATAAATGTAGCTTCTAAATAGTTATTCGTATTGTAAGTTGCATCCGGTGGCACCGGAAATCACCGGTCACCGTGAATCACTGTAATCAGATTCTAACAAAAAATACCATTTTAAAGCTTAAAATTTCACAAACGTGATAATTTCAACATGAAATCAATTTTAGATTCATACGCACACGAAGAATTTTTGTAAGCCTTAATTGTATAGATTGCTCGCATGATTAAGTAACTCGCCCTCATAAAGGCCGATTTTCATATGCGCGACAATCAGCTACGCGATGAAATGTCGCGAATTGTCGCGTCGCTGCTAGGTATTCTCATATATGCGATATTCAGCTACCCGTATTGTTTGCTGCATGTGTAAAATCTGCAGTTTCTCTACATTTCAGGTTAAGTTATATTTTCAAAATGTCAAGCTCGTCAAGTTCCGATGATGATTTGTTCTCTTCAAATGGTGAAATTTTTAGGCAGAAATTGGGTACATCAGATTTTAAGAACAAGACTAGTAGAAGGAGAATTCCATACTCTCTTCAAACAATTACAAGAGGATGAATTGAAATTCTAGAAATATTTTAGAATGACGCCAGAAAAATTTTATCTACTTATTGAAATTTTAAATTTAGATCTTTCCATTGTTGATTACTGTAATTTTTATTTTGTATGTCATACAGTTCAATATAATCAGCCACAATTGTGTTTTTGCCACAATTCGTCATTGAAATCACAACAAAATGGTCATGCGACGTCGAGCGACAAAACGAAGAATGCTCAGGAAATAATCCCAGGGACAGCGCGTCGACAATTTCATCAAAGACGATAACGACGAAAAGATACGACGATTTCTTCAGGATATCGATCATCAATGATAGATCGAAATAAATTCCAAATGTATGTTGTTTAAAGAAGCCCTTGCAATAATCATTCAAAGCAAAATTCTTGCACAAAGCTTGGTAATTTCTCTACACAACAAGAGCTGTTCGAAGACCGCATGCTGTCCTGCAAAACACACAACCGATCAATAAAATTTCAACATCAAGTTCATTAGAAATCATATTTAATTCTCGTTGTTTTTTTCACTGCTGCAGTATTATTACGAAGCGAAACCCTGACTACTGCAGCATTATTGCACATTCAATCAATACATTTTTGTGGGAGATATATTCACCTAATATTTCATTTCTTAAGGCTTTCTTCATTTGAATACAAATTTACTCTTCGAATTTCTTCAAACAAAACAAATTTTTCACCAAGAAACATCTTCCCATTCAATTTTGCCATCTAATATAGTCCTCATTAAGCCATTTAATTCTTCGGTTGAAATTATAATCAAGTTCATACTTTATAATATAATCTATAAAATGTTTCATTTAAATTCTATGAACTTAAAACATAAAAAAATCAAGGTTTTACAACTTCTTTTACTACTTATCTTTAGCTAAGTAGACTTTACTAAGTTATGGTGCTAAGTACGGTTCTGATTAAGGCCGAGGCCGCACTACGGTTTTGTCCCGCGAGCGGTAACCGCTATAACCGCGAAACCGCTCAAGAAACACACAGTACGCTATGGGAAAAATCAGCCGCGGGAAAAAACCGCAAGTGAGGCCGCTTGTATTAATTTATTTGAGTCATAAAATCAAGCGGTTGAAAACCGAGGCGGTTTAGCAGTAGTGCGGCCTAGGCCTAATGTCGCATCATTGAGTCTCAAACAGTTTTGCGATATTTTTTAAGCGTACCCATACATAGGCGACGCCAAACAAGCACCGATTGAACGGTTCTACCTTTGTAATTTTTGTCTACCTCTGTTTTCTAAGTTTGCAGTGTCCCGTTAGGTCTCCTGTCAGAATCTAAGTTTGTTCCTGTTTAGTTTCAGGCAAGATTTTGTTCTTTTCAGGTTACAAGATCCCAGCATTACTTTGGATTGTCTTACAATTATCCCTGGAAGCTCTTTCCAGGTTTTCATCCATTGTTCTCTTATTTCTTTATCTAAACTTTTGTGGATGGTGTTCATACTCATACAGCAAAGGGGTTCCGGACCTATAAAGGGGTCCCTTATTTGCTAGGTGATCGGCTTCTTCGTTTCCGTCTATATCCGTGTGTCCTGGTACCTAGTATAGCGTTACTTCATTTGCTCTGCCGAGCTTGTTTAGTTTTCCCACACAATCCCATACCAGTTTGGATCTGAAGGTGTATGAGCTAATGGACTTGATGGCTGCTGGACTACCTGACAGGATAGTAATTCGTTTTTTGCGATAATTCCTGTCGATGTTAAATTGTGCACATCTTTCGATTGTATGTACCTCTCCTTGGAAGATTTAACCCAAACAAGCTATATACTATTTAAGCATAGTATTTTTAGTTTAAAAGAACCTCCTAAAATTGATGAATGAATAAAAAACAAAGCTTAATGGCGACAGTAATAATAATTTGGGCTTCTGAAGAACTCAAGAAATATGGTCGAGGTGCAGAAATATGTCAAAAACGCACAGTTTTTCTCAAAAGTGGTTGGTAGGCCATTATTGCCATTTTCCATTTGTTCCGCATAATTGTGCAGAACTATTGAAATTTCGCACAAAGTACTCTAGAGCTATTTCATATCTAGCAGGAACACTGAAGAAATATAATATTTTTGCAAATTTGGTTGCTAACTTCATAGGACTCAATAATGATAAGTAGACAAAGCTACCTGAACAACTAAAATCAAAATATAGAGATATAGATCATGGATTAGTGAAGAATAATAATAACTAAATAATAGTAATAACTAAATAATAATAATAACATGGTTATTCAAATCATGAGGTCTTAGAATATATCTGGAAGGGGAAATGAGGTACGTAAAGTGATTATGCCCCTGCATTTACTAAAGCATTGAAAGGTATAAGGATGATGTTAGTGATCAGCAGGTGTGGACGGTGTAGGCAACGTAATGTCGACAGAACAATTGTCTAATTGTAAGTGAGAAATTACCTCCATGTACAATCCATGTACCTCCATGTCAATGGTACCAATATATACTATACTATACTATAATAAACCAAAGTGGGTTTTAAATGCGAATTACAAATAATTCGCATTTAAAACCCACTTTGGTTTATTAAATTTATTTAAGTAACAATTAGATAACAAAGGATGCAACAATTGCAACAAAAATAAAAAATAGATTTATTCACAATATTTGTAATTCACATTTAAAAATAAAATTATTTTAGCTTTTGCATCACTTTCATCTATTTGTACGTGCAGTTAAGACCTGACAAACTTTTAAAAAGCCAACCAACATAGCACAAAAGGAAAGAATCATAGATGGAATATAAATACTGTGAAGTGATAAATGTAGCTTCTAAATAGTTATTCGTATTGTAAGTTGCATCCGGTGGCACCGGAAATCACCGGTCACCGTGAATCACTGTAATCAGATTCTAACAAAAAATACCATTTTAAAGCTTAAAATTTCACAAACGGATATCTTAATCGAAATATTGTTTACATAAACCTATAATATTTTTGAAAGACCTTTCCAACGACACCTCACACCATGGGGTAGGCGAGAAAAAAAATCCCCACTTTACGTGTAAAGGAGGTACCCTACAAAAAAATTGTTTTGAAGATTTTATTTTACCACTTTGTCGTCATAACTAATCTGTATATCCATGTCAAAATTTGACATATCCATGTCAAATTACAGCTTTATATTTCTAATAGTCTCTGAGCTAAACTGCGGACAGATGGACGGACGGACCCAACCACTTAAATAAAAAACTTTTCCGGAAAAACTGTGCGTTTTTTCAGATGTCCAAATTATTATTACTGTCGTAGTTTAGCTTTCTTTCTTATTCATTCATCAATTTTAGTACGTTCTTTTAAAATAAAAATACTCTGCTTAACTAGTGTATATGTATTGTGTATACACGACGTATTGACGTACATGGAGGTAATTTCTCACTTACAATTAGACAATTGTTCTGTCGACATTACGTTGCCTACACCGTCCACACCTGCTGATCACTAACATCATCCTTATACCTTTCAATGCTTTAGTAAATGCAGGGGCATAATCACTTTACGTACCTCATTTCCCCTTCCAGATATATTCTAAGACCTCATGATTTGAATAACCATGTTATTATTATTATTTAGTTATTACTATTATTTAGTTATTATTATTCTTCACTAATCCATGATCTATATCTCTATATTTTGATTTTAGTTGTTCAGGTAGCTTTGTCTACTTATCATTATTGAGTCCTATGAAGTTAGCAACCAAATTTGCAAAAATATTATATTTCTTCAGTGTTCCTGCTAGATATGAAATAGCTCTAGAGTACTTTGTGCGAAATTTCAATAGTTCTGCACAATTATGCGGAACAAATGGAAAATGGCAATAATGGCCTACCAACCACTTTTGAGAAAAACTGTGCGTTTTTGACATATTTCTGCACCTCGACCATATTTCTTGAGTTCTTCAGAAGCCCAAATTATTATTACTGTCGCCATTAAGCTTTGTTTTTTATTCATTCATCAATTTTAGGAGGTTCTTTTAAACTAAAAATACTATGCTTAAATAGTATATAGCTTGTTTGGGTTAAATCTTCCAAGGAGAGGTACATACAATCGAAAGATGTGCACAATTTAACATCGACAGGAATTATCGCAAAAAACGAATTACTATCCTGTCAGGTAGTCCAGCAGCCATCAAGTCCATTAGCTCATACACCTTCAGATCCAAACTGGTATGGGATTGTGTGGGAAAACTAAACAAGCTCGGCAGAGCAAATGAAGTAACGCTATACTAGGTACCAGGACACACGGATATAGACGGAAACGAAGAAGCCGATCACCTAGCAAATAAGGGACCCCTTTATAGGTCCGGAACCCCTTTGCTGTATGAGTATGAACACCATCCACAAAAGTTTAGATAAAGAAATAAGAGAACAATGGATGAAAACCTGGAAAGAGCTTCCAGGGATAATTGTAAGACAATCCAAAGTAATGCTGGGATCTTGTAACCTGAAAAGAACAAAATCTTGCCTGAAACTAAACAGGAACAAACTTAGATTCTGACAGGAGACCTAACGGGACACTGCAAACTTAGAAAACAGAGGTAGACAAAAATTACAAAGGTAGAACCGTTCAATCGGTGCTTGTTTGGCGTCGCCTATGTATGGGTACGCTTAAAAAATATCGCAAAACTGTTTGAGACTCAATGATGCGACATTAGGCCTAGGCCGCACTACTGCTAAACCGCCTCGGTTTTCAACCGCTTGATTTTATGACTCAAATAAATTAATACAAGCGGCCTCACTTGCGGTTTTTTCCCGCGGCTGATTTTTCCCATAGCGTACTGTGTGTTTCTTGAGCGGTTTCGCGGTTATAGCGGTTACCGCTCGCGGGACAAAACCGTAGTGCGGCCTCGGCCTTAATCAGAACCGTACTTAGCACCATAACTTAGTAAAGTCTACTTAGCTAAAGATAAGTAGTAAAAGAAGTTGTAAAACCTTGATTTTTTTATGTTTTAAGTTCATAGAATTTAAATGAAACATTTTATAGATTATATTATAAAGTATGAACTTGATTATAATTTCAACCGAAGAATTAAATGGCTTAATGAGGACTATATTAGATGGCAAAATTGAATGGGAAGATGTTTCTTGGTGAAAAATTTGTTTTGTTTGAAGAAATTCGAAGAGTAAATTTGTATTCAAATGAAGAAAGCCTTAAGAAATGAAATATTAGGTGAATATATCTCCCACAAAAATGTATTGATTGAATGTGCAATAATGCTGCAGTAGTCAGGGTTTCGCTTCGTAATAATACTGCAGCAGTGAAAAAAACAACGAGAATTAAATATGATTTCTAATGAACTTGATGTTGAAATTTTATTGATCGGTTGTGTGTTTTGCAGGACAGCATGCGGTCTTCGAACAGCTCTTGTTGTGTAGAGAAATTACCAAGCTTTGTGCAAGAATTTTGCTTTGAATGATTATTGCAAGGGCTTCTTTAAACAACATACATTTGGAATTTATTTCGATCTATCATTGATGATCGATATCCTGAAGAAATCGTCGTATCTTTTCGTCGTTATCGTCTTTGATGAAATTGTCGACGCGCTGTCCCTGGGATTATTTCCTGAGCATTCTTCGTTTTGTCGCTCGACGTCGCATGACCATTTTGTTGTGATTTCAATGACGAATTGTGGCAAAAACACAATTGTGGCTGATTATATTGAACTGTATGACATACAAAATAAAAATTACAGTAATCAACAATGGAAAGATCTAAATTTAAAATTTCAATAAGTAGATAAAATTTTTCTGGCGTCATTCTAAAATATTTCTAGAATTTCAATTCATCCTCTTGTAATTGTTTGAAGAGAGTATGGAATTCTCCTTCTACTAGTCTTGTTCTTAAAATCTGATGTACCCAATTTCTGCCTAAAAATTTCACCATTTGAAGAGAACAAATCATCATCGGAACTTGACGAGCTTGACATTTTGAAAATATAACTTAACCTGAAATGTAGAGAAACTGCAGATTTTACACATGCAGCAAACAATACGGGTAGCTGAATATCGCATATATGAGAATACCTAGCAGCGACGCGACAATTCGCGACATTTCATCGCGTAGCTGATTGTCGCGCATATGAAAATCGGCCTTTATGAGGGCGAGTTACTTAATCATGCGAGCAATCTATACAATTAAGGCTTACAAAAATTCTTCGTGTGCGTATGAATCTAAAATTGATTTCATGTTGAAATTAAAAGAATTTGAAGGAACAATGTAGGAAATTAAAATCAAATTTCGCAAATTAGCACGAAAAAAATTAATAAACCGTCCTGTGATATAATGATACTTTTAACAAAACCATTTTAAACTATAATAAGAAATTGTAGAGAGCTTGAATGATGTGGAAATGAAAAACATTTTTAATCTGTGTTATCCTAAAACGTGAAGGACTAAATTTGACGAGTTGTCCCAAAGCAACTAATTGTAAGTGAATTCTTGTTTGTCTTTTTCTTTGGTCTTTCTTTTAGACCTTTCGTACACAAAAATTTGAAAGACAGAGGAGAAGATACACTTACAAATTCTTGATATTTGTTCTTTTTTTTTCAATACCCAATATATCAAACGTTAAATAACTTTATACAGTTAAAAAAAAACTAACACAACTAATTTAAAAATATTTTATTCTCCATATAAACTAGATAACGACAAGCACCAAGAACTAAAATCGTAATGAATTACACCCCATAATAAAATCCGTTTAAAAGAATAGAAAAATAAAACTCTTTAAAAGATATTACAAATTAGCATGCATGCGTTTGTGTGCACTTAAAGCTCCAGCCAATTTTGTTCCCAAAGCAGAATCAACTTGAGCGATATTCTTAATAACCCTCTCTTGGATAAAATCGGACGCATCCTTGAGATGTCCGGCCATGTTAACCACCAACCTTTCTCGTTCTTCCTTGTTAAGGGTCTTTAGATAAAAGTCTTTAGCTTGGGAGAAGTTATCGTCATCACCAGTATCGTAACGCAAAGCGTCTCCAACAACAGGGAAGGGTTTAGTAAGACCTTTAGCTCTTGGACATTCCTCTGGACCATCAAAACTATTAGGATGGTAATTTGGTGCACCTCCTTGGTTATCCATACATTGTGGCCCATCTCTTTGATAATTCTTGGTGGTTACTTTGTATGGACAGTTAACCTTAAGTTGTAGGTAGTTAGTTCCAAGACGATGTCTGTGAGTATCTCCGTAAGAGAAAAGACGTCCTAACAACATCTTGTCAGGAGATGGTTCGATTCCAGGTACCATATGAGCTGGACTGAAGGCGATTTGTTCAACATCAGCGAAGTAATTGGTTGGATTCCTGTTCAAAGTAAATTGTCCAACCGGGATCAATGGGTATTGACCATGTGGCCAGACTTTGGTCAAATCAAATGGATTGAATTTAGAAGCTTCGGCTTGTTCTGGAGTCATAACCTGAATGTAGAAAGACCAAGATGGATAATTTCCTTTGGCAATGTTGTTGTAAAGATCGCGGAGGGAATAATCTGGATCAGTGCCGGACAATTCCTCGGCTTTCTTAGCATCAAGATTCTTGATCTTCTGGTTAGTCTTGGAATGGAATTTACAGTAAACTGATTTGCCGTTAGCATTGACCATTTTAAAGGTGTGCGAGCCATATCCGTTCATGTGTCTGTAACCGTCTGGAATACCACGATCAGAGAACAAGAACATAGTTTGGTGAGTAGTTTCAGGTCTTAAACTAATGAAATCCCAGAACATGTTTGCATCCTTGCAATGAGTAGCGGGATTCCTTTTTTGAGTGTGAATAAAGCTAGGGAACAGAATTGGATCCCTAATGAAGAAAATTGGAGTGTTATTTCCAACCAAATCCCAAATTCCCTCTTCGGTGTAGAATTTAATAGCGAAACCCCTTGGATCTCTCACGGTATCAGCGGAACCTGATTCACCACCGACGGTGGAGAATCTCACGGCTATATCGGTCTTCTTGCCGACTTTCGAGAAGATTTTGGCGGCGCAGTATTTGGAGATGTCATGGGTAACTTCGAAGACTCCAAAAGCGCCGGCTCCTTTGGCGTGGACCACACGTTCTGGGATACGTTCGCGGTCGAAGTGGGCGATTTCTTCAACGAAGGCCACATCCTGGAGCAGGATTGGCCCGCGAGGGCCAACGGTCATGGTGGCATCCTTGGTTGCTATTGGTACTCCATGAGCTGTTGTTGCTGGACCCTTATATTCCTGTAAAACAAAAATAAATTTGATGTAAAACAATATTTGAATATATTATGAGTACATATTGTATAAATTGAAGAGTTATATACTAGTAATCAATATGTTATTTACTAGTAATATACTAGTAAACTAATAATCTAGATAACTAGATCTATTTAGATAACTAGATCATCTACTACTAGAACTAGTCCATCTAGATAACTAGATAAGTTACAGAAGATTATATCGAGCCACTTCAATTCACCTAGTTTGAAACTTATTTAACTTTGAGCTTGTCCAGCCCGTTTAAAATTCCAAATAAATCGCTCTAATTTTTAATAGATACTAATTAATTTAGATGATTATACCGTCAATGTAGCTTGAAAAATCTATCTAGATAACTAGAGGAGTTACGGAATGTTCTATCGATTGTGCCCCGGGCACCAGTTATGTTTGCTAAGCCATTGGATAGAATCGGCTAGTTTGAGATAGGTTTTAGTAGTTTTTTCTTTTAGGCCTTTCGTATTTAAAAATTTGAAAGATAGCCAAAACCTTAACGGGGTCCAAGTTCGGCAAAACCGAGTATTCGGATATTAGCAGAATATACCCATGCCGCCGAAAAAGTAATTATAAATTATTCTAAACTAGACCTTTACTAATACTTTATTGGTATTTGGACGAAAGGCTTATTTGGTTTGGTAATAACTTAGATTTATTTTAGTTGCTATGTTTCGGAGTTAAATATTTTAGGAACTAGACTAAGAGTGGGGAAAATCTAGAAATGTAGTCTTACAAGGGGGCCCTGTCAATTTGTCATCACCGATTTGGTCCAAATTGACAGTATATGTAGGGCTTGACTATTAACTAACTAACTCATAAGTTAGCATAAATTTCAGATCGCTATGTTAGCATAAATTTTAATGTCCGGTCAGCGCAGCGATAAGAGCTCGGGTTCATAGTACGAGGATCGCTGGTTCGATTCCCCGTGGGGACGCTTTTTTTTAATTTACAATTTTTAAAATGACTTTCTTTTATTATTATTTATTATTGTTGAACTTTTTAATTGTAATTAATAATTTGGCAATTTAATTATTTTATTAGTGTTAATATTTAATATTTGTTTCTTTATAACTTCAACGGTTAATTCTTAAAATTGCTTTCTTTTATCATTAATATTATTGTTATTATTCTTTATTTTATTTTTACGATACTTGCGCCACAAATGAACCGTAGTAATTCATAATGTAGTTTAACCTTTTCAAGGTAATTTTTTCAAGGTTTCAAGGTAATTTTAAAAATTGTAAATAAAAAAAAACGTCCCCACGGGGAATCGAACCAGCGATCCTAGTACTATGAACCCGAGCTCGAACCGCTGCGCTGGCCGGCCATTGAAATTTATGCTAACATAGCGGACTTATGAGTTGTTCTGGAGTTTTTTAACGCTTGGCCATCTGGCCCTCCAGCTTGCTTCACTTTGATTTATAGTCAAGCCCTACATATACTGTAAATTTGGGCCAAATCGGTGATGACGAGTTGACAGGGTCCCCTTGTTAATCTATAAGAAATTGCCTTTAATTTCAGGTATTCATTTAGGTTGTGGAATAACTCATTGAGGCACGGCTGTATTAAAAGGGTCCTTTGATACTTAAATATGCATGGTGGAATATTTAAAATTATATAAAATTATCGGGGTAATATATAGGCCAAAGCTGTAAATAATGTAAATATGATTGTAAGGTTAAGACACCCTGTAGGGGAAATAAGTATTATTATTACATAAGGGTCAGCTAAATTTTTCTTTTGGAAAACGAGGATTTGTGGAAGCTTTGGTCAAAATCTCGAGAACTGGACAAATTAGTGCAAATCTAGAAATATCGTCTAAAAATAGAAGAAATTATTTAATACTAAATTAGACTAATCTTAATAATTAAATTTTTTGTTTCAAGTTTTAATAGACTACGATTTGAATATCCAATCTGAATGTCGAGATACTAAATCTTAAACAATATTTTGTACATCGCATGTAGCATTATTTTTATTGATCCAATTGTGTAATAATAATCCAACAATCAAATATAATAAATATGTCTTAAGTAAATACATGTTAATTATCTGTAATATTAATTATGCGCTTTACTAATGAAGTGATACATTTAAAGAAGAATAATTAAAACGGCTTAAATTAACCAGAACAGCTCTAAAATTACAGTTAAATCTCTATATAATTAGCATATGACCTGACACAAATTTTTAAATCTACATTATTTCGTCTAAAAATTAAAGAGCTTCATTTAAATCTTCCTCCACTATTAATTTCCGAACTGGACTGGATAGACAATATTAGAGAAACAAGAAAACTATTAAAATAGTGGTTTTTGGGGAATCTCTCACTAAACGCCCTTTTGCACAAGGCGGACAAGGCGGAGAAGAAAACGACTGATTTTTAGTCTCTAGTCTTGTCGTTCTAGTCTTGTTCGTTTAGTCTTGTTCATCTTGTTTTGTCCGTCTACACCGTCTTGTCTATATAGTTTGGTTCAATCTAGTCTTGTTCGTTTCGTCCTTTCATCTAGTTTTGTCCGTCTAGTCTTGTTCATAGTAGACAGGTAAGACTAGACAGTCGGTACTACACAGACAAGACTAGATAGAGAATTGTACGTTTAGGCTTGTCCGTCTAGTCTTGTACATCTAGTCTTGTTCGTCTCGACTTGTCCATCTAATTTTATTCGTCTAATCTTGCCCATCTAGTTTAGACGACAAACAAGACTAAATAGACAAGACTAGACAGACAAGACTAGACAGACAAGACTAGACAGACAAGACTAGACAGACAAGACTAGACAGACAAGACTAGACAGACAAGACTAGACAGACAAGACTAGACAGACAAGACTAGACAGACAAGACTAGACAGACAAGACTAGACAGACAAGACTAGACAGACAAGACTAGACAGACAAGACTAGACAGACAAGACTAGACAGACAAGACTAGACAGACAAGACTAGACAGACAAGACTAGACAGACAAGACTAGACAGACAAGACTAGACAGACAAGACTAGACAGACAAGACTAGACAGACAAGACTAGACAGACAAGACTAGACAGACAAGACTAGACAGACAAGACTAGACAGACAAGACTAGACAGACAAGACTAGACAGACAAGACTAGACAGACAAGACTAGACAGACAAGACTAGACAGACAAGACTAGACAGACAAGACTAGACAGACAAGACTAGACAGACAAGACTAGACAGACAAGACTAGACAGACAAGACTAGACAGACAAGACTAGACAGACAAGACTAGACAGACAAGACTAGACAGACAAGACTAGACAGACAAGACTAGACAGACAAGACTAGACAGACAAGACTAGACAGACAAGACTAGACAGACAAGACTAGACAGACAAGACTAGACAGACAAGACTAGACAGACAAGATTAGACGAGAAGACTAGACCGATAAAACTATACAGACAAGACTAGACAGGCAAGACTAGATGGATAAAACCAGACAGACAAGACTCGACAGACAATACTAGACGGACAAGAAAAGATGAACAAGACTAAACGGACAAGAATTGAACGATAAGACTAGAGACTAAAAGTCAGTTATCTAGTTCTATTCTAAATATGGTCTAATCTTGCACATCTAGTCTAGAGTAGACAGACCAGACTAGATAGACAAGACTTGACAGACAAGACTAGACAGTCAAGACTAGATAGACAAGACTGGACAGGCAAGACTAGACATACAGGACTAGACTGGCAAGATTAGACAGCCAAGATCAGACAAATAAAACTAGACAGACAAGACTAGATAGACAATAGCACACAAACAAGACAAAATGAATAAGACTAGAACGATAAGACTAAAGACTAGAAAATAAAAGTCACTTGAGTCTTCTTTTCCGTCTAGTCTTGTCAGTCTAATCTTGTCCGTTGAGTCTTGTCAAGCTAGACAAGACTGGACTGATTACGCCTCCTGCATCTCTTTCCATGTGGTTTTGTCTTGCGCGAGTTGGATTCACCTGCTCCCCTCATGTCGTTTTATGTTGCATGTTCCGTCCACCTTGTCAGTGATCTTCCTACACTCCGCTTGGTTTCATTAGAATAATCTCGCTGTCCATCTACCTTGACGTTGCCTTGCCGCGTGTCCTGCCAATCACCATTTAAGTTCTGTGATTCTTTTTATTACATCCACTACCTTTGTTCTTCGTCTGATTTCCTCGCACCTACGTTTGTCTCGCAACCTGACATCCTATCATGGCTCGTTCCATCGCTCGTTGCATTGTCCTTAGATGGTCCGTACTTTTTTTTTACCAGTGCCAATGTCTCCAAGCCGCATGTTGTTACAGGTGTTACGCACGAGTCGAAAACTTTGCGCTTAAGATGTATTGGGATGTCCTTGTTTCTGAGGATATGGCTTCTACCCGTATTCCTTCCTTCCTTTCTTGCTTCCTTGAATCCCTGAGGCGTCCTTGTTTCATAGTCACATCTCCGCTATCCCTTCCAGAAGGAAACCTTATTTATTGATATGTGATTGCTTATGGTGGTAAAGCCGTTCATAGAAGCGCCACTGGGCTATATTAGAAACTAAAAATCGTTGTTCATTATGCCGAGTAATTAAATGCAAAACTTCTGAACGAATTTCCACGCGGTTTTAATTGTTTATTGAGGTTACACCCTACACTGATACACTTCGATACGTTTTACGTGCTTCCACTTGCTTTTCGATAGGATTCTGAAAGTCCCGATTGTACCTTTTGGTGCATCGAAATCTATTTTCATTTCCTATTGGAATTTCTTCAAAATCATCATCAAACTCAATATCAAAATTGTTTAAAAAATCATTGTTCATTTTGGGTTTTTATTATTTCCTGAGGTTAACCAAAATAAAAACTACGTTGGGATCGAACCCAAATGGTTGTGATACATGTCAAAACTGCATCGACGCCAAGCGCAAGCTTCATAGAAACGCAACAGCCAATCACAGTGCCGAAGGGAGTTCGAAACCTTCTTTGAGATAAGGAGCCCATTAAGGTTCCTTGTTCTGTCAAGGAAGGTCTATGAAACGCGAAATGAGGAAAAAGGAATCCTTGTTCCTCAATGAAGCACTATGAATACGGGTATAAGTCTGATAAAGGCAGCCCACGATAATCTTGATCTGTTCTTTATTTCAACTGTCTGGCTTCCCTTCCCCAGCTTATTGACATTTCCAAGGCAGCTGTACTCTTCTACTACTTCTATGGTGATGTTATTTATCGTGGTGCCCCTTTTTAGGTTACTCATTATTTTTGTCTTGGACAGGTTCATCTTTAGGCTTACTTGGTTGGATTTTATGCTTAGTTGTTCTAACATGGCCTCTACACTTTTTTTTTTTTTTTTAAAGTTTGGTTCGATGTGAATACCGGGTTTGCCGACCCTTCGAACACGTCGGCCTATTGGTAGCCTATTGTATTCTATCACATTCACTTAGGCCCAGAAACCTGTTGTTATTGTAAATTGCGCTAATAGCCATTTTACACATTTGTCTTCTGGAACAAATGCGGCCGGCGCTGGGGATAGAACTCGGACCTCTATACCTGTCAGTTAGCGCTCTAACATGAGGCTACGAGCGTCACCACTACACCACTCGCGCCGGCCGCCTCTACACTTAAAAAGTACACTTTAAAAATTACAGTATCAAATAGTAGCAGCGCCCTTACGAATTTGAAATAGTAAAAACTACAAATTGCTTTTGATAAAATTACAGTTTCCGATATTATTAGTAAATAAGTTTTAAAAATTACAGTGTGCGACAGCAATCTTTACAAATTTGTATTCGTAAGGCCGCTGCTACTATTTGAACTGTAATTTTTAAAGTGTACTTTTTTCCGTGTAGTTCTTGCCTATCACTGCTAATGAGGACTATGTCATCTGCAAATCGCAGGCGCTTCAAAAAGATGTCGATGTTTATAGCCTTATTGTCCCCATACCCTTATTGTTAGTTTTGGAGATATGGGGTCTCCCTGGCTACCCCTCTTCCGATCTTGATGCTGTTTGTCGTCAGTTTCTCGTTTATTTTTACTTGAAGGGTTGCGTTTTCGCATGTAGTTTTATAATTTTTTATATTCTGGCGCCGTCGCGACGCGTCGCATAGATGTGCACGGTTATAAAGAGCTTGGTTCATGGATGTAACACATATATTTTTCTAGTAACTCGAACTTTATTATGTTTTTATTTTTTGAAGTTAAATCAACCTGAAATTGTAATTATTTCCGTAATAATTCTTACTTATTCCGTAACTAAAATTGATTATTTTCAACTTGTTTACTTTAATTTAACAATTTAAAACAAACAATTTAAATTAACAATTATTGAGATTTTGGAAATTGATTATTCCAAATACAAATAGCTTATTCCTTCAAACAAGTTCAAACTGAATATTCGTACTATGAAAATTGGAAGTCGTTAAATCGCAATTTGAAATTGCGTTTGACTATTCTAAATTATAATGTAAAATGTATTCTAACATTTTCGTAAATAATATATTTTACTGTTATTAACTTATTATATAAGGTGACATGCATATCCATTGGTCCACCTAAGCAAACCTTATTTGTTTTTTACTTGATTTGTGAGGGCCCCACAAGACAATTTACTTAAACATATGTTATAAGGATTTTAACACTATAGTCATTCTAAAACATCAAAAATGCATAACATAACTTGTTGAACCAATTTCGAAAATATAAGTTTTTTCGCATATTTTTTGAGAATGTACCCATTGGCCCTTCGGTGATAGTTTGCACAGTCTTCTCACAATCATTGGGCCAATGATGAGGTGGGCCACCTCACAGTGGTTGGAAATCCCAAAAAGCTGGCCAAAGGTAGAAACAAATATATTTTTTGTAGTGACTTTTAATGGTTGGAATAGTTGTAATGGCACACCTAGTATGTATTATGGCCTGTACCGGTATACAAATAATGTATTATGATCGTCAGTGCCGCACGCATCGGACCTGCCGCATTGTCTGCTCATTGCTCGTCCAAAGTAACACAAAGTTCAGACACGTGTAGAATCGCGAAAACTTTACGGGTAGATACTTTAAACTTTACGGGTAGACTTTACTCCAGATAATAATTACTAATTAATTGAATGTGTTTCTCGAAATTATTATTAGCAATGTACGAAATAATAAGTTATGAATGAAAATAATGGCATTTTTCTTGGTCACATTCTATTAAAAAGCAATAAGTCAAAACCCTTGTCGATCGGGGCTCTTAAACCGAATGGAAATTGTTGCTTAGACTTTCTTTAGAACATATCCAAACAACAACAAATCGAACAAATTAGCTGCAACTAGCTGCGACTTCGTTTTCGGTTATAATTTTTATGTTATGGTGTGTTGTGCACTTTCTGCAATTTTTCGTAATTTGTGCGTCTAAAATATTGCTTAACGGAAATTGGTCTAGATAATAAAAAAAATCATATTAATGTTATTCTTCCATTTTCCAAAGAATCTATAGGTAATTCCAAAGAAATTTCTATCAGAAAAATGGAAATTTCATATTTATGAAATCTGTATTAACCGGTCAAATATGTATTAAACGTCAACTTTATAATTCTTATTGGGTTGAAAAATTATCCGCCATATTGTATCCGCCATTCTGAATTTCGAAATTTTGAATTCAGTTTCATGATTAGCGACCTCAAAAACACGAGGAGAGGAAAAATCACGGTATTTGAATGAATCCTTCATATTTTAGCCAGGTTTTTGGGATCCCCGACCACTGCACCTGGCAGAGGACACATTTTTTTTTTAATTTGTAATTTAATCAGATTGTATACTTCTTTCTATGAAGGACAATAAATGAATTAATAATAATAATAAAACACCAGTAACTATCCGAGGGCCAATCACTACACACTTTACCCTATTGCGGTTTCTGTTAATATCACATCATTCTATAAACTGACGATTATTAAAAGCCGGCATAGTAATAACGGATATAGCAAGTAACGGTTATAACGAGCAAATTGTGTCGTACCTTAAGTTCTTGTTAAAACCTATGGGCCTAAAGCACAAGTCTAAGAGAACGAGTTCTAAAAACACGAACGGTTCTTAAAAGATCCGTAAGAACGATATCGATCACTAGTCATATTTTTAGTACTTAATAAATAAATTACGTATTTCAGCACATAATAAAACAACATATAAAGACAAACATAAATCGGTTTTATCTATTTCGCTATAAATAACTCAATTTCTAATTTGATGTTTAAGCAGGTTTTATGTTAAAAAAAACCAAATTAGAGATAATTTAAAACGACATTTCCACTCCAAATAATTAAAAAAAACCAACGCAAACAAACTCACTAAATATACCATATTTTCCACTTATTTATTTTTTAACTAGTTGTAACAGATAAACCAATCGACCAAATTAATAATAATTTCCTAGATTAGATCTAAATTACGTCCTCATAAAGTATAAAGTCAACACGAACGTAAGCAATTAGTAAAAACTAGAAAATGCTCTTTAACCAATGATATTCATTACAGGAAAGACAAACAATTTTATAATAACTGTATTATTGATTCCATTGGCTACTTCGCAAACAATAATAACTTGTTTATCTACGCATGTTATCTAATAAATTGTTATTATACACAAAGGTTACTTCATGCATTACTAAGACAATCTCAAAATAGTTTGTTTGGGCTTTCAAGACTACACATAGACGATTTAAGATGAGCTAATGCTAAATATAAATAATTTTGCCTACAAAATCGCAATTGAAATTAGCATTATTTGCAGCAACCATTTATAAATTTGTTTGCTTACAATTAGACTTGAATAATTTGTTTACATAAAGCCAATTTGAATTTTAAATGCAATATGCATAAGAGCAAATATTCTTAAACTAGTCTGTTTATACAAGGCATTAGCATGCTGAGGCCCGCGGGCCACATACAGTGCATTTTCTTCGCTATGAAAATTACTCACCTGTTCCAAATTTTAATAAATGGGATTAATATGCCTGCCCTACTCTATATCGCCTTTGTACTCGAAGAAATAAAGGTAATTTAGTTCTAGTTATCCCTAGCCCCAAATAGTTGGTTTAGACTTTCTAATATTATGAGAAGACTGATCGCCATTGAAAACTATATTCATAAACTCAATTTCAGAAGAGGTTATACGTATTTTAAAAGAATTTGCTTACATAATATCAATATGAAATAAGGTGCCATATACATGAAAGCAGTTATTGTAATTACCGGCTTTGTGGTGTGTGATGAATTTAAAATGTTTAAATGCCGCAACTTTTGTTTTAGACGCAATTTATGCAAAACCAGATGGGACTAGGAAAATCCAATCAAGGCCGAACAAACATCGATATGCAGCTTTTGGCAATAATCACGTGTTTTTTGATATCTAGAGAGAGGGGAATTCGATATTGCACTTTGTGCGATGTAAAAATAGATTAGTTGAAAGTAGACAACATATAATTAGAAATGAACTATATATCAAGTTAATATGATAATGCAGATTATCATATTAACTTGATATATGTTCACTTCATAAATCTAAGCATATACTTCTTTAGTTTATACATAGATTTTCGTCTATTTTCGTCTTTTCGATATTCGTCTATGAGTCTATGTTTAGTCTATAACAGAGTTTCTCAAACTATAATTTTCTAGAACCCTATAATTTTTTAGAACCATATGTTTGGATGAAATCGATACAAATTTGTGGGCAATCTTTTTAGCTATTCTTTTTCTTTGTATTTTTATCAAAACAGTTCCATTACGCGGTCCTCCTCGATAGTTTAGTTGACAACATACCCGCTTGACAAGCAGGAGACCCGGGTTCGATTCCAGTCGGAGAGGTAACAACTAGGGTGGTTTTCACTAACTGTCCGGGCTGCACACCGGGCCGAATGAATGCGAAATATGCGATAATTACTATTGCGGGGTGGCGCATACTAAAAAGCCAAAGTGGAATAGGGGGTTTAGTGAGAGATTCCCCCCAAAAAACAATTTAGTTCCGTTACGCGCCCAAAAAAAAAAAAACACCCAAACCACAAACGGGTCATAAACGCGGCCCAAGGTTTTGGGTAGCTATCCATAGTTTGAGAAACACCGGTATGTAATACATATGCTTCCATAGTCTATGTATATATAGACTAAGTCTTATATTTCTATAGTCTATACATAGACTTATACATCTAATCTTTGTTTAGCCGAGTTTGTTAAATATCTTATACATTTAGTAACAAAGGTGTATTTATCTTCACTGTTTATGCATTTATCTTATAATTGCAGTGTTATTATTGTTAATTGTTTGGTGGATTATTTAAATGTCGTAGTGTGTAATTGTTGGTGTAGTTTTCTTAGATAGTCAAGGTTTCGCAGTTTCACTTTTCACCCATATATGTAGTGACAGAGACCGCGAGTTTGTTGACCCAAATCAATACATCGAAAAATGTTAATGTTCTCAAAAACATGAATCAAATAATTATTAATTTAAATTGACAAGTATATATAAAGGGGCTGGTACACGAGCAACAAAAAATGCCCATTGCCGGGCAATGAAGCTGTAATGATGGCCCGGCAATGTTGCTGGACAGTGTGTTGCCGACATATTCCTAAGCAATGTGTAGCCCAGTATTTCTCAGCAATATTGTGACAACAGTATTTCCCTAGACTTCCCCTACTTGTTAGTGCATCATACATAGTTATTGATAAGAAAGAAAAAAAGATAAAACTTTGATACGATAAGACACTTCATAATTTAAGTAATGAATTATTACTTGGTAATTACGTATTTAAGATAAGCTTGCTAAGGAGTTTGGTACTAACCAAACAAGCTTGATTATTGGTTATATCAAATATATTAGCCACTGGTCCAAGCATCCTTTTTAAGATTCCTATCTTTATATTCCAGTGAATCCACGTCCCAAAACACAGGTTTTAAATGTATTTCATTTATGAAATCTACTATTATTGGAACGGTAACTTTGTAGGGAGGAGGTTTTTTGTGGTAAAACAAAATTACGATTTACTCATCGACGTTTTGCCTTTATTAATTTAGGCCTAGCTAAAGGCCTTAGCTACAACGGAACAATGCTTGTTTATTTTATCAATTCTTAAATAATCTATTACTTTTACCTATCGTCTAAAACTACAAATAATTAATAACATTCAAAATTACAAATTAAAAAGTTAAAATTTAAAACCATGTTTCTTATAAATGTGGTAGAGTCATCATTAAATGTGAGTTAGCAACCAAAATTCCTTCTAATATTTTAACATAATTTACGGAACTTTATTGTATAAAGGAGGCTGCACACCTTCCTTTTGTGACAATACACACAACACAAATTAATATAACTCATCAATATTAAAAATAACTAACATCTAATCATTATGTGTTGGATTAATCAGATTAGTGTATATGCTGCTGAGGCCCGCTGTGTCCTTATCTTAATCTTATCGTTTATAAAATTGTTGCTCCTTTTTATGAACCACATTTCTTCAAAATGTAAAATTTTGGCATTTTGCAAATCAAATTTGTGGCTAGTAGTTATGGCATGGTTGGCCAATGCTGTCTTAGGCTGTTGGGATTTGTTAAATGGTCTGCAATCTAATCTGTGTTGGGCAATGCTTATGTTAAAATATTAGAAGGAATTTTGATTGCTAACTCACATTTAATGATGACTCTACCACATTTATAAGAAACATGATTTTAAGTTTTAACTTTTTAATTTGTAATTTTTAATGTTATTAATAATTTGTAGTTTTATATATAAGTATTGTTCCGTTCTAGCTATGGCCTTTAGCTAGGCCTAAATTAATAAAGGCGAAACGTCGCACAGTGGGGTATTTACGCTATTTAGGTGGCTAAAAATCGATTTCATAAAATTTGTTCCAGGTGAAAAAAAAGTATATCCTGATAATGTTAAATAGACATAGAACAATATACAACCCTTTTTTTAATCACTCGTTTAAGTACGCACCGTAGTTTTAGTCGTAATTCGATCTCTGTTGTAAGTGTGTGATTAGTTCTCGGCCTCCTCGAAAATACGGTTCTTGAAATTTTTTTAAAATTTTTTTTTGAGTTTGTTTTGATAAAAATTGTGATGGATTCCAATATATCAGGTAATACCACATATATATTTATCGATTTTATGTAAATTTATCGAATAATTACTAATAATTATAAGAATACAAAATGGTAATTGAAATTAATGGAAAAAAAGTCCATGATTGATTTTCAAAAAGGTTTTTGTTATACTTCCGCGTGCGTCTCCGTGGTTTTTTAAGTTATAATAGAATAAATAGTATGTGTACTAACTAAAAACACTAAAATTAGCCGCGGACTCCCGTGAAAACGATGTTTTTATCGATAGTTTGTGTTTCGTTCGAGTATCCGAAGGTACCTCAGGCGCTCGAGTAGTAACGCGTAGATTTCTTTTTGACAAAATGCAGGGACAAGATTTACCAAATTTGGACGAAAAGTTGAGCTAGCTTCAGACATATTTTATCGCAAGATGGATATTGTGACAGCCAAATGAAGGAAGTTAAATTCTCCCATTTAAAGTACCAATTTAAACAAAAATGGACACTAGAACTCCAGACACTAAAAAATCAGAAGTTTTCTATAAAAACAATAACAATTGGTTACAAGGAACATTCAAAATACCGAGGGTGGCCGACCAACAAAATCGTTTGAAGCATCAAGTGAAAGGAGCAAACGCAGAAAAACAATTGAAGTGCGCAGTATTGTCGAGAAAGGTGTGTTAATGCGAGCTGCTCAATCATCTCTTCAAAGTTCTGGAGAGAGACTTGCATCGAAAATTCTGAATGATATAACAAATCCTCCGCAGAAAGCTCAAGATTACCAAACAGCATACAAAAAGCAATGCACGGAAAAAGGTCACAACTTGATCCAATGGCCGCCCTCTCAATGTTTGTAGAAGCCGATCTCTCAAGGCTCTCTCTAGGATTATTATCCGAGTTATACCATTGTACAGCAAGCAAAAAATACTTGTTATCAAAAAAGCAGCCTATCGGGTAACTGAAAGTTGTGCTGAAATTAACTTGCAGCATTTATTGGATCAGCAAAACGTTTGCCTACATATTTGGAGGATGTATTGATGACATTGAATATACAAGAGCGTAAATCATTGACGCTAATTTCGAAAAGGGGTTGTACGGATCGCAACAAACACAATATAGGCAGAAGATGCAGGAAGAAGATTCCACAGACAGCAATATTTTTCAAAGTTGCTTTGTTCCACTGCAATTGGTTTGTAGCATAAACAAAAAAGTTGTTTGACAAAATCCAACTCCCTCTTGAAACCAATGAGGATACGATTTGTCAAAGAAACAGTGGATATCACAAAATCCGAAATCGCCTATGTAGATGAAGCTATAAACGCTTTACAAAATAGCGAATTAATACAAGGAAAGAACTCTATTTCGATTAAGCATTTATTGACGCTAACTATGGTGGATGCCAAAGTATGCAATGCTGCCAAGTCAACTACCTCAACTATGAAATGCTACATTTGTGGTGCTACCTCCAATGTATACTTCCTCAATGCTACCTCCAATACCTTAATGACCTTAATATTACAAGAAATGTCTCCACAAACGCATTACAATTTGGCCTTTCTATATTGCACGCTAGATCGTCTATGTGCCTAAAGCTGGATACGGCAACACTATTGATGGTAACACTAGCAGGAGATTTTTCGCCAATCCAGAGATGGCAGCTGGAATTACCGGTATTGACTACAACCTGATAATACGAGTCAAAGTGATTTTAGAGATAATTTTAAATTCTCAAGAGAGCAGTGCAATTTAGATGTTATTAACAGATTATTTCTCAGCTCTGATCCCCTAATTACTAGTACGACTCCGAAACCAAGAAAATGATCAGTGATGCACAGCAAAGAACAATGCAAATGCTTGTTTCCGCCGAGCCCATTAATAAAAACGACGAAAGTTCTTCAGAAGAATCTGCGGAGGAAACTGGGGAATGTCGAACTGACGACGAGATGTGGGACTCTTCAGGTTAACTAATAAGTTTTCTTGTTTTTATGAAAAATTTAGTTTTTGCTTCATTTCCCTTAATATAAAGTTTTTTTTTGTCTCAATATACTATTTTTTCCTATTTATTTATACTCCTATGTACTTCAAACAACTATAACTAAACATAAAAACCGATTTAAAATGTATATAAACTAAGAAATAATTTTGGCCGGCTAAATCGCTGAAATATCCCACTGTGCGTCGATGAGTAAATCGTAATTTTTTTTAACACAAAAAACCTCCCTACGAAGTTACCGTTCCAACAATAGTGTTTCCCTGAGTAGTAAATAAAATAGTTTTCAATGAAATCTACTGTTTATTCAGTTGGCCAATTATTCATATTGAAAAGTAGGAGTTGTAATCTTTCTAGTATCTTCGTACTGAGAAACTTATAGTTGAACTGATTGTAGTATATATTTTCAAAAGCAGGAAAACTCAATGTTTGCTCGTATTTGCCCCCGGCAGCGATATCAAAAGCAACTTGCCGGCAAGTAGTGGCAATACGGGCCATATTGCCGGCAACACGGATATATTGACGATCAATACGTACATATTGCCGGAAATATTGCTAAATATTGAGCTATATTGCCCAGCCATTATTGCCGGCCACACATTTTCGTTAAAATACTGCTCGTGTACAAGCCCCTTTATATAAACTATTATAAATTGGAGGTCAGTAGAATACACACAGCTGATAAAATATCTGGGTATAATACTATATAGCAAACTCCTATGGAAGAGACATTCTGTGGAAGTGATAGGAAAAGCCAAACGCGCTCTAATGGTGTGTAGAAATCTTACAGTGAAAACGTGGAGTTGTAACCCCACAATCCTGCGATAGATGTACACCATGATAGTGAGACCTACAATCATTTACGGGGCAGTTGCGTGAAGAAGCACCAAGCTAGTCTCCGTGAAGCAGCAGCTTGAGAGAAGACTGGCATATCAATAACATAAAAATTAACAATAATTCTGGGAAATGTCAAAAAAAGTTTCAGCATATAACTCCTTGAATGAGTGAAGTGCTTGTTCTATTAAATGTTTTTTTAATTGTTTTTTGAAGCACTGGTATACGTAATATACGTAATATATACGTAATACGCACTGGTATTACGCAATTTCCCCTTACATTCTTCTTTCCTTTTTTTAGGTAGCCTATTGAATATCTCAATCCCCAATGGGTACGGCCCTTCGCAGATCGAGAGATTTACCTTTGGAGGGTATATATTTGAATGCCCCTTTCTGAAGTAGTTGTGTTGGTATCCAGCGAGTTTTATGAGATGTTTTTGCCTATGTATGAAACATGCCATTTCGTGTTGGTATCCAGCGAGTTTTAGGAGATGTTTTTGCCTATGTATGAAACATGCCATTTCTAGTACATGGAGTGATGATATTGTTTTAAAATTTTTAATGTTTGGAAGTGGCATTTGCAGGACTCTCTGACGCAAATTCCCTTATGTCTGCATCACGGGGGTGATGGGGTCATGCCCGACAGCAGCAATGGAACTGCTGCTGGGTCTGACTCAGTTGTATCTTGTCGTGGAAGGTACCGCCAGATCGGCGATTGTAAGGTTCAGTAAGTTAGGAATAGACAGAGGTAAAATAATCGGAAGTAGAAACCTGAATAGCCTCGCTGCCAACACCCTCTGACTGGAAGTTCCAAAAGATGAAATAGTATGCAAATACCATTTCGAGAAAAACTACTCCGCAATGTGTAGCAGTAGAGCCGAATGGAGCGATGAATCCTCAGCATATCACATTGAGCAAAGTGCTATCAATTGGTATACAGATGGTTCGAAGACGAAGGAAAGTAAAGCGCAGGAGTATTTGGAGCTCAAACTAAGTACTTCGAATACATGGAAATCTACCGAACCATCTTCCAAGCAGAGGTACATGCAATTGAAATATGTGCACAATTTAACCTCGAGAGGAAATATCGCAAAAAACCAATTGCTATCCTGTCAGATAGTCAAGCATCCATAAAGTCTATTAGCTCATACACCACCAGATACAAACTGGTATGGTATTGTGAAGGAAAGCTAAACAAGTTTGATACAGAAAATAAATTAACGCTATACTGGGAATCAGGATACACTGGTATAGAAGAAGTCAATCACCTAGCAAGCAAAGGATCTAGTAATCCCTTTATAGATCCGGAATTATTTGTGGTATGAGTAGGAATACATTATTATCAATAATGAGTATAAATCCATAAAGGTTTAGATGAAGAAATAAGAGAACAATGGATGAAAACCTGGAAAGAACTTCCAGGGCTAAGAAAATCCAAAGTTATGCTGGGATCTTTTAACCAGAAAAGAACAAAATCTTGCCTGAAACTAAACAGCCACAAGCTTCGAATTCTGACAGGAGTCCCGACGGGACACTGCAGACTGAGAAAACACCTCAAGACCCTAGGCCTAGACGAAGATTATAGTTGCAGATTCTGCTGAGGAAACATCTGCTCAAGCACTGCGGAGCATTGCTCCGTAAGAGACAAATGTATCTTGGGGCGCACTGCTTGAACGAAGAGAAGTTGCAGAAGTAGAGGAGGCGCTCTAAATGGGTAAGTATACCTATCATTACACGAACAGAGTGGGGTACAATAGATCTATAAAGGTCGCAAATCACCATCAAAATCTACAAACTATAGCTATTATATAAACATTGACAAGTATGTATTATAGAAACTATTATATGAACATTGACAAGTAAATATTATATAAAAACACATTTTATGGATAAAATGTTGTATGGTTAAAAATAATTACTAATTAAATGGCAAAATTATTCTAGAAACATGCAAGACATTATAATTGCAACAAAATAGTGTTTTCTAGAAGATTCAAGTTCATGTGGAATATAATGACCTTATATCAAATTGACAAGTACATATTATATAAAATATATGTGTATAAACATTGACAAGTATATATTATGTAAATTATCATAAAAACATTGACAAGTATCTATTACATACAAACACATCTTTTGCATAAAATGTACAATTAAAATGAATTCGAATAAAATTATTCTAGAAACATGTTAGAAATAATTATTGCAAGAAAATAAATATTGTTCTATAAAAGATGCGAGTTTTGATGTGAGATGTGAATCTTTTCTAGTCTTGTTTCATCCATCTAATCTTATCAGTTCATTCTTATCTATAGCATTTTTTGTAAGACATAGAAGGATAAAAGAAATATTTTGTGTGAATACAAAATACTATTTCTTATATCCTGTTGTATCTTTTCTTAAATCCTGCAATGATTTAAAATTAGGAATATCTTTTATCTGCTTAAAATATCTGCTAAAAGATGATGATGATATATTTTTGAATTACGGCTTCAGACGAGAGTCTCGTTTCTGATCTTGTTCCGGGCAGCCGTAACATTTTCTTCATAAATTTGAACTGCTCGTTCTGTGCTCGGACATGACGAGTTTGTCGAGTTCAAATTTATGAAGCAAATGTTATGCTCGTTGTGGTTCGGGCAAGTTCGGGTTGCTCGGGTTCAAATTTATGAAGAAAATGTTACGGCTGCCAGGAACAAGATCAGAAACGAGACTCTCGTCTAAAGCCGTAATTCAAAAATATATCATCATCATCTTTTAGCAGATATTTAGCAGAATGTTATGCTCGTTCTGGGTTCGGGCAAATTCGGGTTGCTCGGGTTCAAATGTATGAAGGAAATGTTATGCTCGTTCTGAGCTCGGTAAAAACTATAGGTAAATATGAATTAATATTATAATAAGTTATGAATTATTGGCAAGGAATGGTAAACTTTTAGCAATTTAATTTTGGTTTTGTTCAAACTGACTAGTTTCAACAATGTGGACGAAAGTTTGCTAAAACTAGAAGGAAAATAAATTTCTTATTCAGAAATTCAGGTTTGTCAAATTTGCTTAAATATTGCCGATTAACATAAAAATAGAAAACATGAAAAACTAAGACAAAACTTTCAGACTATTCAGACAAAACTAACTATTCAGACAAAACTTTCATCTCCTTGACATATTTTGGAAAAACAAGCGAACACATCGCAAATGTCCTTCGAAACCAAAATCTTCAAGTAGCATTTAAACCCTCCTCAAAGTTGTCCAACATATTGTTTAATGCCAAAGACAAAATCGACCCCCTCAAAAAATCCGACGTATACGAAATTCATTGTTCCGAATGCAATAGCGTGTACATAGGTCAGACAGGACGAAGTTTTTCAACACGGTTTTCAGAACATTCTCCCGCTTTTCGTCTGAAAAAAGACACTAGTTCTTTTTCAAGTCATTGTATCGAATGAAATCATAAATTCCCACAAATAGATAATATAAAAATCTTGCATACTTGCAACAAAGGCCCGAAACTAAATCTCCTAGAGTCATTAGAAATTTTCAAAAAAACCCGTGATCCCTCAGTTAATCTCCTAAACGAGCAAACCGACCTAATCTTTTTCCAATTCTTTAATCTCACCCAATCTTAAACAGATAAGTCCTCATCTACGGTCAGACACCGACCCCTCCCCCTCCCCACCAAAACTATAAGGGTATATATTAACCTCATCAATTTGTTAAGTCACTTGAAAATGACCGTCAAACTTTGAAACTCGAGTCGTGATATGTGTAGAAATTTATATAACTGTGAATAATAAGTTATATAACATTTTTACATATTATAAGTGTGGTAAAAACTTTTCAATTCAATGTATGAAAAACTAAATTAATGAAAAAATCTATCAAACCGTATTTACTTTTTAATTTTTTATAACAATTTACGGACATTTAACATTGTTTTCCCTTTAATTAAAAAATCAATCAATTTACTACCAAATTTGGTCATTAAAAGACAGAAAACGAGTTTTCTAATTTAAATTATTACGACCAAATCGAGTTTCTTCTACAAATTTAAAAATCTAATTCTGACATTTGACTTTCATTGTATTTAACTGCAGAAACTCACTTCACATCATTTGCAAACAAAACTGGTTTTAAATTATTACAATTACAAAGAAAAAAACTAGTCTTGCCTGATCAGTTTTAACAAACATGTCTTGTATATTTTGTCATAACTTGTTTTATCTATCTAGTTTTGTCTGTCTAGTCTTCTCTGTCTAATCTTGTCTATCTAATCTTGTGTGTTTAGTCTTGTCTGTCTAGTTGCGTTTATCTACACTGGTCTGTCCAGTCTTCTCTATCTAGTCTCGTCTGTCTTGTCATGTCTGTCTAGTCTTGCCTGTCTAGTCCTGACTGTCTAGTTTTGTCTGTCTAGTCTAGTCTGTCTAGTCTATCTTGTCTTGATTGTCTAGTCTTTTCTGTCTAGTCTTGTCCGTCTAGTCTTGTATGTCTAGTCTTGGGTTCTCTATGTGTTCGTTAATGGCTCGCCGAGTGCGATACAATTTTCTTAATATGTATCGGCAATTTGTTTATTTAGAAATGGCATAAATGGGCGCTAAATAGAAAAAATAGTATAAAAAACTCGTTCATACGGCGTTTTTCGCACTTGTCCATTAGAAAACTCGCTACCCTCGTCGTTCAAAAGTTCAATTCTTTCATTATTGATAAGGTATTATAAGTTACTTGAACGGTTGCGATTGGATTGCATCTTATCAGAAGCATTTCGATAACAATATGACAGTACTGTGTATGATTCTATTTTTAATTAAATTTTGCTGATTATTCTATAGATTTATCATCTTAACGCGGGTCAACTAACTTTTCTTCAAAGCAAACAAAAAAGATATTGTAAAACCAACCATATTTACGTAATAATCAATAGATAATAATGAATAGGATCTTTGCGACCGTTACTACGTGGTAAACCATACTTACACTGACTTGATAAACTACACTTAATATGTAAAAATTTATATAAGTTGCTATTCACAGTTAGACATAAATTTAGACACTTATCACGACTAGCGTTTCGACTGTTAAAGGTCATTTTGAAGTGTGAAAATGACAAACTAAAGAAATATTTATAAAGAAACACTATTCAGAGAAGATAGAAAAGACTATACAAATAAAATTGGATATTTGAGACTAAACAAGAATAGATTGTCAAGACTAGACAGATTAAAAGATTTAACAAACAACACTAAAGTTGGACCAAACTATACAGACAAAACCAGATGGACTCAACTAGACATATACGATTAGACAGATAAAGAGAGATAGATAAGACAGATAAGACTAGACAGGCAAGACTAGACAGACAAGAATATGCAGATAATACTGTACAGACAAGACCTAAAAGAGATTCTATTAAAATAAGAGATTCTATTAACTTAGTCTAATCTCATGTTTTTTAAATGGAATAAGGGACGAGACTAAACTTGTATGGGTGTTAAATATGGCAAAGTAATTTAACTTTCTGTTATATAATAAGAGATTCTATTAACTTAGTCTAATCCAATGTTTTTCTTTAATGGAATAAGGGACGAGACTAAATTTGTATGGGTGTTAAATATGGCAAAGTAATTTAACTTTCTGTTAAGTCATTTAAATTGAAATTATACATTGAATAATTAAATCGGAAAGGAAAATTCCAATTGTATTTCGCATTTCGCAAACAATTATTAATAGCATCATAGCATTACACAAGTAAATTATTGGTCACGGAATTAGTTGTTTTATTGTATTCTACTGCTTCAGAGTGTTTTCACTCTAAAGATTATTTCTTGTTTCATTTCATTGATAATTCTGTGCACACAAAGTTGCGATCGAAAGGGCGATGCACTCTAGAGTGTGTCTTTTTGAGTGCCAGAATGGTTGTCGATCGAATACATGCGAATGTGGAAGGTAAACATGGAGAGGAATACAGGTTTTCGGTGGCAAAGAGAGAAAGTCGACAAGAATTAACGGAAACTGAAACGTGGGAGACGGCAACATTTAGACAATTTCAAGTCAATTTCATCCAGAAAAAAATGTGTTAGTTTTAATTAATTATTAAGATAAATTAGTTTTTTACTGTTGGGAGCATTGTTTTAAGATTACATATTTTCTTTAAACAAGATTTAATATTTAGAAAGACAATTAATTTGTTACTGAAATACTCCATTTCATTTCAATTTGAACTAAATTTTTCTGTCTGTCTGTCTAGTCTTGTATGTTTAGCCTTGTCTGTCTAATCTTGTCTGTCTAGTATTGTCTGTCTAGTCTTATCTGTCTAGTCTTATCTGTCTAGTGTGTCTGTCTAGTCTTGCCTGTGTAGTCTTGTCTGTCCAGTCTTTTCTGTTTAGTCTTCTATGTCTGATCTTGTCTGTCTAGTCTTGACTGTCCAGTCTGTCTAGTTTTGTCTGTCTGCTCTTGTTTCTCTAGTCTTGTCTGTTGTGTCTGTCTAGTTCTATATGTCTAATCTTGTCTGTCTAGTCTTGACTGTCTAGCCTTGTCTCTTTAGTGTTGTCTGTCTATTCTTGAATGTCTAGTCTTGTCTGTCTAGTCTTTTGTGTGTAGTCTTGTCTGTCTAATCTTGTCTGCATAGTTTTATCTGTCTAGTCTTGTCTCTGTAGTCTTGTCTGTCTAGTTTTGTATGTCTAATCTTGTCTGTCTAGTCTTGTCTGTCCAGTCTTGTCTGTCTAGTCTTGTCTGCCTAGTCTTGTCTGTCTAGTCTTGTCTGTCTAGACTTATCTGTTTAGTCGTGTCTCTCTAGTTTTGTCTGTCTAGTCTTGTCCGTCTACTCTTGTCTCTATAGTCTAGTCTGTCTATTATTTTCTGTCTAGTCGTTTCTGTATAGTCTTGTTTGTACAGTCTTGCCTGTCTATTCTTATTTGCCTAGCCTTGTATGTCTAATTTTGTCTGTCTACTCTAGTCTGTCCGGTCTAGGTTTGTTTGTCTAGTCTTGTCTGTCTAGTCTTGTCTGTCTAGTTTTGTCTGTCTAGTCTTGTCTGTCTACGAAAAAGCAATGTGCACTTATAACGCTCGACGCTAGAAATGCCTTTAATTCTGCAGCATGACAATCTTGGACATCAATCATGATCATTTTGGAGGAACTAGCAAGAAAGTAGATGCCACCGTATCTGCTGCGATTAATAAGGAGCTATTTGAGAAATAGAAAAATCATTCTGCAAGCAGAGAATACAGGAGAAGAGTGGCCTGGCTGCAGCAGGATACTGTAAGCAGTGGTGTTCTACAAGGCTCGGTTCTGGGCCCGACGTAGAGAACATCCAGTACGATGGAGTCCTCAGACTTAAACTGTCGGAGGGAGTGTAGATCGTGGGTTTTGCTGACGACCTGGCTCTGTTAGTGACTGGGAAAACAGAAAGGGGAATAATGCTCAGAGCAAATACAGCTATACGTCAAGTTGCTAATTGGATGGAAGGAAAGAGACTAGAATTGGCTCCCGCAAAGACACAGATAATGTTGCTAACAGGGTTCAGAAAAATCGGTCCCATTACTTTGCTTGTAAATCGAGAAAAGATGTCCCGAAAGAATTAATTAAATACCTGGGTGTACTAAATGTGTATCATTTAAAAACAACGGCATCACAATCGCAGATAAAGCGTTCAAAACCGCTGCAGCATTAGGTAAACTAATGGCCAACGCCGGTGTACCAAAAGCAGCAAGCGAAGGTTTCTATGCTCGGTGGTACATTCGACCATGCTTTACGTAGCTCCGGTGTGGGCAATTGTCAGGGAAAAGAAATCGTTTAGGCATAAGCTATCTCTAATTTAACGGAAAATGGCACTGAGAGTGTCCAGTGCATACCGAACGGTCTCAATGGAGGCCGCACTTGTAATCACAGGAATAGTATCAATAGAATTAATGGTGCGAGAGAAAGAGGAACTATACCAAATGAAAACAAGCGACGACTATACAAAAAGAAAGCCACCAGGGCACACACGTATAAGGCATGGCAAAAAGAATGGCAGCTAACGAATAGGGAACAATGGATCAGGATTATAATACCCAACGTCGAGCAATGGATATCACGAAAGCATGGTGAAACAAATTTTTGCCTTACACAAGTGCTAAGCGGTCATGGTCGTTCTAGGGACTACCTGCATAACATGCGCAGGGCAACCGATAGTCTTTCTGAATACTGTGGCCTTGCAGATAGCGTTCGACACACAATCTTCGAATGTCATAGTTGGATATCATAAAGGAAAAGAACATTCATCTTAAACTAGAGCCCATAGGCCTAACCTAATATGATGAGGTCGGAGAACATCTGGATAATAACAACCAATATGGTCACAAACCTGATGACCTTGAAAGAGCAGGACGAGAGGAAACGGCTCGAAGTCGAAAGGAATAAGAAACTTGACAGTACTTGAAGCCCTAATCACTAGACGTGGAAGGGGGATGTAAGGCAGAACTAATACAAAGATATTTTGACGTCCTGCGTGAAGCGGTTCCAAGATGTTCGAGAAGTTCATGGGGGCCACTTGACAGGTTAACCAAACTGCTTGCTACGCCTTGTTACAAAAAAAGTCTTGTCTGTCTAGTTTTGCCTGTCTAGTCTTGTATGTCTAGTCTTGTCTGTCTAGTCTTTTCTGTCTAGTCTTCTCTGTCTAGTCTTGTCTGTCTAATCTTGTCTGTCTAATCTTGTCTGTCTAGTCTTGTCTATCTAGTTTTATCTGTCTAGTCTTATCTGACTCTCTAGTCTTTTCTGGATAGTCTTGTCTGTTTAGTCTTTTTTTTCGACAAATATTAGTGAATATTACTCCTACTAAATTAATTATGGCATTTAATTGCATGTAACAACAATTGCAGACGGAAATAAATTATGCAAATAAACTGTAGAAATGCGCAAATAATTAAACGGAATGATCAATCTTATAAAAAAATAGGAAAATGGAGAGAGATAAAATATATAAAAACCGGTTGTTATTATCTGAACCAATCGCAATCTCAAACGTTTCTATCGGCGTGAACTTATATAACCCACTTTAAACCCACATTTCATCTAATATTCTTTTAATATTACATAGAAAGTTCGTCGAAATAGATTATTGTATGGGTTTTAATATCTAGATCAGGGGTGTCTGTATACCTAACATTCTTTTAATACTAAATAGAAAGTTCGAAGAAAGTCATCAAATATTATGGTTTTTTAATATCCTAATACGTTTAGTCTCAGAAATAAGTAAATTTAAGATAAAAAATACTAATTTGTTTTTTTAAATTTCACAAATATTATTTAGACTCGCAGAAGGGCAGACAGAGATTCATTGTCAGATAGCCTGGAGAAAGAGACAAGAAAGTCTCTGTAGTCTCAGTTGGCGATATATCGTATATATATGTTACGGTAAAAGTACGTAGATTCGTAAATGTACACATATGCCGGTATATGTGCACATTTGCCTTCTTGGTTGGTAAATGTGAATTCAACTTACATTTACCAACTATTTCCGGCAAATGTGTACATATACCTAATGCTGTTGGTAAATAATAATGCTGTTGGCATGTGCTGTTCGACAAACCTGCATTTTTGAGGTTATTGTTGTGTTTGTTAAGCCCGCCATTCACGATCAGTTTAAACTGATCAGTTGAACTGACGTTTAGAACTGATCAGTTAAAACTGATCAGTTGAAAATGATTTCTCCACTCACTGGCTTAAAACTGGCCTTCATTTCTCGATAGTCGTCTGCTGTATCTGGCTAGCAAATTTCTCACCGCGTAACTTAAAAAAATGGATTCTGATTCTGAAGAGAATATTCTGCTTATGACGGCTGCTACTTGTAGCCGTTTAATCAATAGAGAAAACAACAACAAAAAAACTGAACGAAAAAATGGTTTATATATATATATATATATATATATATATATATATATATATATAAATATATATATATATATATATATATATATATATATATATATATATATATATATATATATATATATATATATATTAATTTCTATAAATGAGTTGTCACTGAAACCGAGTGACTTTTTGAGAATGGACGAATCTTCATATTTCAAGCTATTTTGCTATACATTCTTCAGTTATTGCTCGTCCTGACGCCATGGTGGTTAAACTACGACTGACTAACGCATGCGCGGTCAGTTTGGCGTGATGAAAACAAACTGTAGCCGGCGGATTTATGGTGCGCCTAGTAAATCCGTGGGTTGCCGTTAGTTCAAAATTTTGCGTTAGGATTTCACACTCACGGTCAGTTTTTTAATGTACGTCAGTTCAACTGATCAGTTTAACTGATCGTGAATGGGGGGCTTTAAGCTTCAGTTATTCAGCTTCAGCTATTTTATTTTCTCTAATTGTTTATATGAGCGATTTACATAATCCTTTGAAATAATATTATTATAAAATAAATACATTTTAACTTTAATATATTATTTCTGTTTATTATTCTTTTAACTTTTACCGAAATACGTTGGAAAATGTGGACTTTTATCGGTATAAGTAGATATATGAAGTTGATCTCAAATTGAAACCCACATTTACCGATCAAATTGGTAGATGTGCACATATATCGGCAAAACTGCACATTTGCCGATTTTGTACTTTTACCGTAACATATACATTTCTTAAGTTTACTTAAGAGGAGTAAGCCATCAAAAAAGTTTGAAGACAACTTATCTAGATCAATCCTGTTGCTTGCCACTATAAACTTCTAATCCATTTTATGTTTTTGACCGAATTGACATACGTTAGTATTTGTTTATCTTACACTCATTTTCTTTAAGAGGCTAGTGGTTCCTTCAAAGCTCGAGTCGCGTGCCTCACTAATGGAACTAATTGTAAGATATATTAAGAATTATTATTATATTAAGAATAAGAATAAGATATATTGATTATATCACTTATCTTCATATTAAAAAACTTCATATTCCACTTTGGACACCACTGATATGGATTATACTTAATTTAATCAATACTTCCATACTTCCATCGTCTATTTGTTTTTCTAATCATTAATTTAAATAGATAATTGAGCTAGTTAGTTCACTTGACAACAGTGTTTATATTTTATGTAAACACCTAACTTCGTTTCTTCTACTTCTTCTTTCGAATAGGCCTACTTTGGACCACGCTTGTTCAACTGTTGGGCTTTGACCTTTGCCCAGTATTGTCGCATCTTCTGCCGCTGTAACTCCTTTCTCTCCTCTGTCCAGGGGGTACCTTTCCTTCGAGGTTTTTCCTGAAATCCACGGACTTCCTTCAGGGTGCGTCTCACAGACTGTCTGTTTTTGAGATCTGTTATTCCCAGTTCTTTAATATCCTTCTCGGTCTCTGTCAACCAAGTGGTACGAAGCTTCTTGTTTTGCCAGAAGGTGAATAGACGGTTGGTTAGTCGGTTTGGAGGTAATTTTGCAACGTGGCCATAGAAAGCTACCCTTCTTCTTCTTTTCCTTGCACAATCAGAGAGCATCTCAAAATGTTCGTAGAGTAATTTATTAATTAAACTTCGTTTATTTATCAAATGTTGAATTCGTTAAAATATTGCGTTTCCAAATCAATTTATCTGTGGAATTTTATTGGATCTATTATTGTATAAGGAATTTATTAAAAATAATTTATCTAGTTGTTATTGTTTACAGAATTCATCAAAGAATTTTTTATGAATTATGTGGAGTGTGGACTAGGACTATCAAACTAAATTTTCGATAAATTACAAGCCAACATGAATTTTGTGCCTATAAGTTTATCAACGTTCATCCGAAAAATAAATTATTTTTCATAAATTAGTTTGCTTTCTAGCGATGCTTGGAACAAGAAATAAGAAACAGGTAAAATAAGAAAGTTTTTATTTTGTTTCAAGGTCAATTGCTATCAAATTGATAAACTAAATTTAATTCTGTTCAAGTTTTATTTGAAACATTTTTCAGAATTTCACTTGGTTTCCGTGTTATTTGCGATTTTTTGGGATAAGAACAATGTGAAACAAAAATAATGTTGTGACATTGTTCAAGGTTGATTATTACCTTGATACTTGACCGATAAAAATCACTAAATACTAAGTTTTATTACCTAATTTAATTTTCTACATGTTTTACTTGAAACATTTTTCAAAATTTCCTTTAGTTGTCGAGTTATTTTCAAATCTTTTAGACAAGAAAAATATAAAACAAAAACATTTGACTTTGTTTCAAAGTTGATTATTACCAAGTTGACAGACATAAAGTGACTAAATAACAAGATCTGTTATAGAAAATTTAATTCTCTTCAAATTTTTCAAAATTTATGTCAGTTATTCTCGCAATTTTTAAGACAAAAAACCGGCCAAGTGCGATTTGTGACTCGGGCACCGATGGTTCCGTACAAACTTGTAAGTAAGGTATCTTTAGGAGGACCTAACTGTATGCAACCCAAATGCTTCTGGTGACTGACAATACCACGCAACACATTAGTGTATTTTCATAAGTTTCTAATAGTAAATACGCATTTTTCTTGTAATTAAACTACATATTTACGGTTTTCAGATTTTTCCCTTTACATGTGCTGTACGACACCGCTTCTTGCCAAATTTCATGATTCTAGGTCAACGGGAAGTACCCTATAGGTTTTGATTCCCTTGTGAAATCGCAAAATATGCGACATAAACGGTCATATCTTTTGATCGCGTTGACTTACAAGTTTGATTTTTTCACAGCTGAAAGAGACCGCAGACCCGACTATTTGATACAAATTTCAACGTGTTACCTCTACGCGTTCCTGAGAAAAATGGTCTTGACAGACAGACAGACAGACGGACGGACAGACAGATAGACGGACAACAAAGTGATCCTATAACGGGTTCCGTTTTCGGTACGGAACCCTAAAAATAGTAAAATCTCAAGCTGAATTTCTAGATTTTTTTTGACGAAATTGTTGTTACTGGGGAACTTAACTTATTTCAACTGTACAGACAAAATTGCGTATGGTTAATAAACAATTCTATGGTTAATAAACAATTATATGGTTAATAAACAATTCTATGGTTAATAAACAATTCTATAGTTAATAAACAATTCTATGCTTAATAAACAATTATATGGTTAATAAACAATTCTATGGTTAATAAACAATTCTTTGTCTAAATTTAGGCCTCCCCTAGAAGAAGCTCCATCGTGCTCTACCCTGTGACACATGATGGCAATTTCGAATGCCAATGACCTTGGTTCACTTCATAATCCCACCTGAGTTTCGGTGTCTCTAGTATTCTTGGCTCTTCCGGTTGGCGACTTAACAGTCGTCTCTGTAACCGCACCTCGCTCATTCTGTTCACATGTCCACCCCATCTTAATCGTCCTATTTTTATGTACTGTATTATATTGGGTTCTGGGTATAAGTCGAATCTCATGTTTTTAACGGATGCGGCATATGTCTATTTCTTGGACAGCTCGATAAGGTATGTCTACATTTTTGCACTTTCCTCTTCACTTTCAACTTGCGCTTCATCTTTCAATTCAACTTGCGCTTGCGCATGGAGTTTCACGCATGCAAAGAGGAGTGCCTTGTCCACACTTCAACTTTAGGTCGTCGAACAAATTTATTCTTGAAAATTGAAAGCGACGAGACAAGCAACTGCGCTACGAGTTCCTTTCAACTCTTGCATGCGTCACGTGCATCGTTGCACGCCTCTTGTTCAATAGCGCATGCATCTAACCTTTCAACTGATGCATGCCTCTTGACGACCAAAAGTTGAATAAGCGTAGACATACCATTAGATCCTTCGTAGAACTTTCCTTTCGAAAATGAGCAGCTCTTTTTTGCTCATAGACCAGGTTTCCTATGCATACGCCAAGACGTGTCGGAGTAGGGTTTTGTATGTTAGAAACTTGGTTCAGCGGTTTAAAAGGCTCGATTGCAGATTGTATATCATAATACTACTTGTTGACAGCTACGATTCTTCTTCTTATCTTGATACTGCGGTCATTTTTTACATTTACTTGGGATGCCAGATAGACAAAATTCTCGAGCTTCTCAAAGAAATGCAGGCCTACGGTTAGTGTCCTGATCTCTGGTGCTGTATTTGGGGTTCTTGTTACATGCATATGTTTAGTTTTACTGGCGTTAATCTTTAATCCCATCCTGTTCGCCGCACTTTCGAGTTTGGTAAATGTTTCCTTCATTTCGGTTAGCGATCTTTCGACGATATCTTTGTTATCAGCATACCCGAGCAGTTGACTAGAACTTTGATGTGGACTTTGTAGAAGATTTTGCCCCCGAGAGTCTCTTTTTTCCGTGTGTTATTTTAAATAGCAAACATGAGAGCGCATCACCTTGGCGAAGGTTTTTTCATTTCAGTTAGAAATGATGTGGACATGTCATTTTTAATTTTAATACAGCATCGAGTAGTCCGTATCGCAAGTCGAGTTCAGCGTAAAACCTCCATATAACGAACCTCTATTTAACTGACTTCGGATATAACGGACAAAAAGTCCGGTCAAATGTAAAAAAAATAAAAACGTTCGGTTAATATTATACACGCAAAAATTCAAGTGTAGCTGCATGTAAACAATTTTTAGTGGTGATAATCACGCCATAATTTCTATGCAGCTCACCGGTGTTTACCACGCTGGCGGGTGATTCACGCCACTCTACAGCAGTTTAACTTGTTTACTCTACGCTTTAAATATAGACAAACGGAAAAGAATCAATCTGACGATTTTTTGACATCAATCAAAAATTGGAAATCAATCAAAATCTCGTATGTCTGAACGTATATGTGCGTCTCGTATATGTGAACAATATGCCATAAAAAAAACTGTTTCGGACATAAAAAAAAAATAAATAAATTTGCATTAATGTGTGATGTAGGAGAGAACTGTAAGCAATCCCAGAAAACGTATGAAATCGGCTCGTGAAATTTCACTTGAAGAAGCAATCTGGAAATGGTACGGCCAACAACGTTCTATAGTCCATTTTTTTTAAGAATGCAGGACAGGGACGATAGGGCTTATTTGAACTTGTTCTCTGATTGGCTTAAATCGAGGAGAAGTTCACACCGATGATATTTACTTCTCCATTTCAACCTCTTTTCTCTCTTTCTTTTCACATACATTTGCAGCTGTTAGTTGTCAATGGCTGCCGTGTCAATTCACAATTATCATCTGATCTGTTTGTATCATTTAGATTTTTTGCGTTTTTCTCCATTTATTTATTTGTATTTTATTACTATTGTTGCCATTTGGAGTATTTCATCAATAATAATAAGTTATTCAATGAAACCATTAATAAACTACCAATCTTATATTCAAGTAATTATGTTTGAATTTAGCGCCAAATTTTGTAACTAGATTGAACATTTGTCATAGTATAAATCAGGTTTCTAGTTACTGCATTCTTTAAAAAAACGGACTATAGTAGGGTTCCGGTTCGGGCAATCGAATTGAAATTTGCAGCAATTAAATTAGCAAATCAAATGAACATAGCACTCAGAACAAGTGATGGAAAGCCTTGGCGCATACGCCAAAGGCACGGAATCATGAATAAAAGAATTTAATACGAAGCTTCAAGTGCACCAAAAGAAGAAATTGAACTTTTTATTAATAGAACATAGAAGTAATTAAATGCTTTTAGAATCTCGGATTTACAATGCTGACAACATTGGTTTGTTATGGCGTACTTTGTCTAAAAGCACACAAGCCTCCAAATATGAAAAATAGAGTTCTGGAAGAAAAATCAGCAAGGACAGGATCTCGGTACTGCTTTGTGCTAACGCCGATGGATCGCATAGACTGACTCCTGTAATTGTTGGCAAATCTCGTAAACCTCGAGTTAAAGTTATAATGCATCATCTGCTCGTTTCATATTATAACTCTAATAAGGCATGGTTCAACTTAGATATATTCAAAAACAGGGTTTTACATGAATTTGTACCTACAGTGAGAAAATTTCAAGAGAAGAAACTGGGAAGAGGTGAAATGTTTATTGATTTTAGACAAGGCTCCTGCTCATCCCTCTGAAAATATCCTACCTTCAGAAGATGGCAACTTTAGTTGTTTGACAAAATGTTTTTGACAAAAATACAACATGGCTTATTCAACCTATAAATCAGGGAATAATTTTGGCAACCAATCGAATATATCGCAGAAAGTTTTTAGATGAAGTAATGGTTATACTGCAGGATGAAAATGATGCAGAAGATACAAGATGACAGATGAGGTACAATAGATCTATGAAGGTCGCAGTACAAGTCACCACCGAAATCTACAATCTACAAGATGAAAGATTACCTTACAAAACTTAAAGTGTTACAATTTGAAATCAACAATTTTTAATATTGAAACCATACTACTTATAGATACAGTGAAACCATACTAATTGAAGATACAATCATATAAACTTGTTAAGGGCGAAATGTAGCCAGAGTATATAAATATATTCAACCTATTCGTAGCTCTATAATAATAAGTCTCATTAAGACTACACAAAAAAATCCCTTATAGAGCTACGAACAAGTTGAATATGTTTATATATTCAGGCTACATTTCGTCCTTAATAAGTTTATATGATTGTTGAGAAAAAAATTGTTGCGACATGTAGCCAGAGTATATAAATATATTCAACCTATTCGTAGCTCTATAATAATAAGTCTTATTAAGACTACAAAAAAATCCCTTATAGAGCTACGAACAAGTTGAATATATTTATATATTCAGGTTACATTTCGTCCTTAATAAGTTTATATGATTGTATCTATAATTAGTATGGTTTCACCAATATTAAATTATCATTTAAATCAATAAACTGCAAATAAGTTCATGTCTTTCTACACAAACGTCAGTCATGCACGAGATTTTCAAGTGAATTCCAATCCAAGTGAATTGCAAGTAATTGAATTAAAATTTATAATTCCAAACAGCAAAGCTGCACTGATGTAAGATAAAACGCTTCTGCATTTAAGTTAAATAGAAAATCTTAAAACAATATTATTTATCTAATACTCGTTTAGTGACACGAAAGTGTACTGGAGGCTGGTAATAAAATGCAAATAGCTATTGTATAATTCAATATCCTGTGTGGCATGAGCCAAGGAAGTAGTTGCTTCAATATGGGACTTGTCTTGTAGTCTTAATTAGAATTAATATTATATTATATTAAGCTACGAACAGGTTGAAATATTTTTATATTCAGGCTACATTTCGCCCTTAATAAGCTTACAACAATTTGTAACTTTGCTGCAGCCTGGAAAGAGGCGAAAGAGCAAACATTAAAAAAATGCTTGGAAGAATTTGTTTGATGGCCAAGATGCAGACGTAGATTTAGAAGGCTTAGAAGTTTCCGATTTCTGTAGGACAATAAATAATAATGCCGGAGAACAACTAGCTGAGGAACATGATTTACAATGGCTAGAAGTAGATGATGGTGACAGATGAAGCTACGAATCTAAAAAATAACGATGAAAGTGAAGATACAGAAGCAGAAGAAAAAACACTGCCAAAAATGAAGTTATCAGTGGTAGAGATCACATTTCGACGATCTAATAACATTTATACTGTTCATCAGATAACGAAGTTCAACTATATTAGATGCATTTTCGTAATCTTACAATGTTGATTATACAAATATCAGCAAAATTCAAAAGTGCAAATAAAACTTGATTCCTTTTTCAAAGGAGGATCACCGAAAGCAAGGGCGTCGATATCAAACAGCAACGTCACTTCACGACGAGTGTCCGAAGACAATTAAATAGAGTTTTGTTTGTGTTTTGCATTTTTCATTTACATCTAAATATGTACACTGTACTTAAAAAAAATATTTATTTTAAACCTATTTTTATACAGTGCGTAAAGTGATGAGGTTTCCTATAGGTTAGGTTAGGTTTCCTATAGGAAAAACTTTCTTAATATGTTTTATGAGAAAAATCTTATTCTTTATAAAAAGTTTAGCTTGTATCGAAATCCCTCATAGTCAAAGAAAAATCTAGAAATAACTTAAGATAAGATCTAAAACTTGAAATAATGTCGAGTTGTTGATTTTAAATATGACCAACTCCGAACGTTCCATCAGTATAGTGTTACCAATATATTGCTCGTTAACCAGAGACACTTATTGGCAGTTCATCGAACTTAATATGAAAACACTGTTAACGTTACAGCAGCGAATCTACTTAGTCAAATGTTATGGTTTAGGAGAAGTCTCGTATAAATATGCCGTATTTTGTAATAGCTTGTATTTTGGGTACATTTCACACATTGCAAGCGATCAATTTATTGCCTTTTCTCTAGTAGCATTGGACCTCTCGTGTAAATATGCAATTCAGTTGTTTAATGAAAAATATCCAAATGTAAGTATAAGCAGAGCAGCTTTAACAAAATTAATTAAAAAGTTTGATGAAGCAAAGCATACAATGGTGATGATATTATGACCATTGTGGCTATCGAATCAGTTGCGGAACATACTAGGATTTCTTTACGCCAGCGAGCAGCTGAACTTAATGTTTACTCAATGCATACATTTATCTATATAAACCTAGATTCAAACACACCTTAGAAATTGCAGATCACGCTTTTAGACTTGAGTTTTGTTTATAGTTTGGTTAGGGCTTCACACGAGAACGATATTTTTCTCGTCTCGTCTCGTCTCGTAAAAGCGAGACGAGAACGAGACGAGACCGCATGTGGTCTCAATCTCGCGAGAGCGAGAACGTATGTGGCCTCGCTCTCGCGAGAGCGAGAACTTATGTGGTCTCGCTCTCGCGAGAGCATGTGGTCTCGTTCTCGCGAGGCACGAGAGTCTCGTTTCTGATTCCGGCCATACTTCTTCTTCAATCTTTGATTCTAATACGGGCAGCCGTAATATTTTCTTGCATAAATTTGAACTGCGGGCTCGTGCAAGTTACATTTCAGTATATAACAATTAAAAGAGTAGATTTCGTAATATGAAATAGATGTCGTAGACAATTTCAAATTATGTTCGTTTTTATTATTAATTTTAAATCGTCAACAAATTAGAAGGTTTATATAAACATACATTTATGATCATATATGTGTTATCGCTACATTTTCATGTAGATGGAACAAAGCGAAATTAGGAGATATTAATAGTAACCAAATAAAAAAATTATGTAAAGAGAGTGATTAGTTTACAATAAAATAAATGATTACCTCGTTTTGGACTGTCTTAACAATAAGTTCTAGCAAGAACGATATTTGGCCAGATTAGACGAGACGAGACAAACGGTAACGAGAGCGAGACAAGACTAACGGTTACGAGAGCGAGATCGAGACGAGACTAACGGTTACGAGCGCGAGAGCGAGCCTAGACTAACGGTTCTTAGAGCGAGACTGAGACGAGAGTAATTTTTTACACAACAAACGAGAGCAAGACGAGATTTTTAAAACTCTCGCCCTATCTCGTCTCGTGTGAAGCCCTAGGTTTGGTTACTCGTGTGAGAACACTATGGAACATTTTTTCACATATTTTATCAAAATTTAATGTTTAGTGATGAAGCTACGCTTTCGATAAATGGTACTGTTTCCTCACAAAATTGTAGATATTGGTCAAAGGATAATCCAAATTTTAGAATTAACGCCAGGAATCAGCGATATCAAAAAGTCAATGTTTGGTGCGGAGTCCTGTTTAATAGAATAATCAGATACTACTTTTTTAATAGATATTTAAATCAACATAATTACTTGGAAATGCTTTAGAATGCTTTTTTATTGTCATTACTTGAGCTAGAGAAATTGCGACGCATCTACTTCCAATAAGATGTGTGTCATGGTACCTTGATTGTTGGAGAATTCTTAAATTAACATTTTCCTGGTAGATGCTTTGGACAACATTAACCAATACATTGGCCAACTTGGCCACCGGACTTAACTCCCATGGATTTCTTTCTTTGGAGTTACCGAGAGCAAAGTAAATTTCCTAAAACTGTGGTTTGCGGAGGCTGTTCGAGAAATTAAAGTTGAAATGTTTAGAATCAATATATAAAAAGAGTTCAATATTGCACTGGATCTGAAGGAGACTATGTGGAATAATTGTAAAATTAAAAATTAAATTATTGTATTAATAACAACATTTTATTTTGTTCAGAAAATAATAAGATAAATGTTTGAGTTTCGTGCCATCCTTGTTTACAAACAGAAAGTCATATTTAAAATAAAAAACTCGACATAATTTTAACTTTTTGATCTTATCTGAATTGATTACTGGATTTTTATTTGAATATAAGGGTTTTCAATACAAGTAAAATTTTTTATAAAGAATAAGTTTTTCTCCTAAAATTCACATTAAAAAGTTTTCCCTATAGGAAACCTCATCACTTTACACACTGTATAACGGACTTTCGGCTTAAACGGACACCCCCTCCTCCAAATAATTCCGTTATATCGAGGTTCTATAGCACTTGCAAATAATGGATTCATTTAAATGTTTTTAGATTTTTAACAAAAATTCCATAATTTTTCCAAAGCAAAATTTTTCAGGTATATCAATCAAGTTTAGAAACTAAATTTCAGAACACAATAAAGAACAAATTATTCTGAAAAAAACATGAAAATTTATTATTCTAATTTTGTCTTTAAACTTTTTGTCTCTAAATCCGATTTCAATAAACAATTTTAAAATTCAATTTATTTTTTTAAGATTTTCTAAATACGTCTGTCAGGTTTTGATTCTTAGTTCAAAAAACTGTTACAAATTGAGAGTTGCAAATTGAGAAAATAGATTTTTGTTTTAATTCTCAATTTGAGTGCAAAAGGACCTTGTGGTCGATAGCCCTTTGTATAAAATATACAATAAATATATTCTCACTCTCTCTCTCAATATGATTTTATGTTAATAATTTTTTATTTAAATTAGTTTAGTTTTTAAAACTTATTTTACAACAAATATTTTATATTGTAAATTTTAAAAGAACACCAAAGTTAATTGTAAAAGCATAGAGAATTGGTTTAGTTTTCAAGTTTAAAATAGTATATTTTGTAACTAGGGCGGAAAGTTGTCAATTTCACGCGGGAGCGAGATTGGGGGCACGAACGAAGTGAGGAATTGCTCGAGAGGGCAATTGACAATACCGCCCGTGGTACAAACAATATTTTTTATTACTCATGGGAAGGGGATGTATCTTACAAGTTTGGGATCCAGGGGCCATAAAAAAAATGGAACTTAAAATGAAGAATTTGCCTTTTCAATTGTCTCCGGTGGCGAGGATTAGCCATAAGAACTCTCCTCAGTCTCCGGTCTCGGCATAAAATTTACACTCATTATAGAACGTTTTCTCAAGTTTTTATTAATATTTTGTGACTTTTAATATCGAGGTCTTGATTGTATTTATTTTATTTATTTATTTGTTTTTTTTTAATCTAACCTAGCGATATTGAATATTTGAGTGCGTTACCCAGGTTATGTGGAAATACGAGAGGTGACATATCTCGTATTAAATAATGTACGTCAAGAAGTACTTTTCGCGGATGAGTAATAAAAAAATATATTATATTTTATTGATCGAAATTATATAAATTTTATAAATAAATTTTTTAGTTCAAATCGGAATTCATTTATGTCCTGAGAATTCTCACAAATATTAGGCAAATAAAAATATCATTCTTGTAATCATATACAGTTAATAAAAATAAACAGGTTCCAAAAAAAAATGGATTACAACATTACAACTGGCATAAGGAAATCTTGTAGAACTAAAGAAATACTTTATAATCTTCGGAAATCAAACAACAATAATGATAAACTAAAAAATGACTACAAAAGATATTGTAAGATTTTGTACTATGTTATTAAACTTGCCTTAAAAGATGTAAACAGGTAAATGCTAATATAATATAAATGATAGTAAAAAACTATGGCAATCTATTAATTACAAATTAGGTAGAAATATTATGAAAGATCTTGAAATTGAATATATGCAGTGTAACGATAAGAAAATTACTGATTCAAAAGATATTGATGACTGTATTGTTAATCATTTCGGAAACATTGGTCTTAAAATACAAACTATTGTGTTTGAAAATAATACTACAAATAACTTTCTAAATAATGTAGAGTTTAATAATAAATCAATTTTTCTTAATGCCATTCCTATATCTGAAATATTTAATACAATAACTGAACTAAAGGATAACGCTGGTGATAAGGATGAGATTAGTAGCAAAGTAATTCAAAATATAGCTCAACACATTTGTAAGCCTCTTGAACATACAGTCGAACTTCCCTAAGTCGAATTACCATAGTTCATGAAAAAAAATCGAGTTATCGAAAATTGTAGCTATAGAAATATTAGGGGTACCGGAAAGTAATCATTTTTTTTACAAACTCATTTATTACAAAATTTTATTATTATTAACTCAAAATATAATTTCCATCGTTTGAAATAACCTCTTGCCAACGTGTTACCAGATTTTGAATACCCTTTTTGGTGTCTTCTGATTAAAAAAAGTCATTTTCGATGGCATCTTGATTCCTATATGTTTTATTCCGGATGTAATGTTCTATTGATCTGAATAAGTGGTAATCCGATGGCGCCAGGTCTGGAGAATATAGCCAATGTGGCAAAACTGCCCAACCCATTTGTTGGTCTGAAGGTGCCTTTCGCAGAATGTGGTCTTGCATTATCGTGAAGCAAGATTATAACTTTTCTGTTAACCAACGCCGGACGTTTTTGACTTAATTTCTCATTCAACCTAGTCAATTGTTGTCGATATACTTCTCCAGTTATCGTTTGACCAGGTGGCAATAACTCATAATGAAGAACAAATCATTCGACGCTATTGTCTGTGAATTTCGTTTAATATATGTGGAACCCACACACCCTGTCTATTGACTTTTCCAATCTTTTGTAAGTGTTCCTGAATAGTTTTGATGGATGCAGAGAACCTTTTAGACATTTCTTGAATGGATCTTGAATGGTCTGCCATCACTAGCTGCACCATTTTCGGCTTTCTTCAGAATTTCTTCGCGGTTTCTTATAACTGAAGAAAGTGTACTTGGAGGAATCTTAAATTCTTCAGCAATCACTTTTTTCTATTTAATACGTTTGTCAACTTCATTTATCAAACTCACTTTGTCAGATAACGACATCGTATTAAGTTTTCTTATGTGGCCACTCATATTTGCAATTGGTACGGCAGAGGTAAGAATCAACAATGAGTTTAAACTTTAAAATTTCATTAATATATAGCACCTTTTGGGTGATCTTCGGTTATATCGTTATTCGGTTATATATTTGGATTACCGATTCTTGGGATAATAATATCCTGTCGTAATCTTCCTACAGCACACCCGCTGGTAAATTCTTAGTTTGGCTTTATTCGAGTTTTGGGTGATCATAAAATATAAAAAATAAAATGTTCGGTAATCTGCCCGAGGATTACAATATCTGGTATCATATATTTTGTATGTAAAATTTTACCATTGTACAAATTTTTACTATGAGTTGTGGAAATTCGAGTTAAGGTTATCTAAACGCTATCTAAACGTTTGAGTTTCTAAAAATATTCGAGTTATATAAAAATTGGAGTTACAGAAGTTCGAGTTATAGAAGTTCGATTGTATTTTTAATCTATGCATTGCAGAAGGTACATGGCCAAAATCACTAAATACTGCTATTGCAGTGCCTATATTTAAATCAAGAGATTGCCATCTACCTAACAACTACCGACCAATATCTTTGACCTCAAATTTGATTAAGATTCTCGAAAAATTGATTCATAAAAGAATCTATGATTTTATTATAAAATATTTTATTTATTATTATTAAATATTTAATATATTATTTATTATAATTATTATTAATATCGAAGAAAAAATTTGGTTTTCTAAAAAAGAGAAGTATAAGTGATCCACAAGCACTCATTAAAAATTACATTTATGAAAAACTGAATTCTGATATACGTAATATTCTTGCTTTTCTAGATTTATTTATTATTAATTCGTCTTATACAATCCAAGCACTTTTCTTGAGTACAAAACTTTGAAAGTTATTTATCATATTCGTTTTGAAAGTATTGTAAATTATTGTATCATAGCATGTGGTGGTGCTTGTAATAATATAACAAACCCTCTGAATACTATTCAAAACAGAATTATAAATAAAGATATAAATAATAAAGATATGGGCTAAAAGCAATAATGCCCCTCTAAACATTAGCGAAAATTTCATACCAATTTTAAGCTTAATGTTACATATACCACCATGAAGAGTCCAATTTGTCATATAATAATTATTCTGGCAAATCTAGGAATTAAACAGTAATGTTACCGAGAATAAAAAAATCTATTTATTATAAAAGCTCTTCTTATGTAGCCAGTGCCGGCACGTGCGCCTGGTCGGACAGGCGATCGCCTTACGGCGCGATATTTTTAGGGCTGCATATTTTTGTAGCAGTGAATTTTTCGAGCGGTATTCTACTTTTTAAAAATGATTATATTGTTCGAGTTTTCACCGATTCTTAGTTCTACCTTCGAAAAATTAATTTTGTAGTCATCTTCATATTCCATTAGACAGGAGGAAAATGAAGAAGAGTAAGACGAAAACAAAGAAGAGGAAATTAAAGAAGATAGACAGACAAGCAAATAAAGAAGACAAAGGAACAAAAATAGACGAAGAAAATAAATAAGATAGTAGAGGAGAAATAAATGAAGAAATTAAGCCAGAAACTTTTATTGACAAGTTTTCCGATGATCCAGCAGATTGGAAAAATTTAAGAATACTACAAAGGCAATTATTAGTAGAAAAAGGCCTCCTTCAAATTAGAGGTAATAATTTTCAGAAATATTTGAATAAAAGACATTTCTCGGACGTAAAATATGAAAGAATTATGTAAAATGGCGAGAAATTAGAAAGGAAATGGTTAGTTTACAGTCAAAAAACAAATTCTTTGTACTGTTTTTCTTGCTTGTTATTTGATAATTCAGACCATATAGCTAGAAATTGGTCGATGTTTGGTTATTCTAATTGGAAGAACATTTCAAGTAGTCTTAAAATACATGAACATTCTACAAATCATATGGAATGTTATAAAAAGTGAATGGAATTGGATGTCAGGTTAAAAATCGTCAGGAGATTATTGAAATTGGAACAGCAACATTGGCAAGAGGTATTATAAGCTATTATAGCAACAATTCAATTATGCGCATCACAAATGTTAGCTCTCAGAGGAAGTTCGGATAAATTATTTGCACATAATAATGGAAATTTTTTAAAAACTATAGAATTTATGGCAAAATTTAATCCATTTATTAGTGAGAATTTAAAGAGAGTTTATAAAAATCCCAATTGTTCTCTATATTTGAACAAAGAAATTTAAAATAACATAAAAATTTAAATATTATAGCATTATTTTGGATTGCACTCCAAATGTCTCTTGTTATTCGCGTTCTAAATAAAGTTAGTGAAGAATTTATTCCCAAAGAATATTTCATTTAATTATGTAGAAACATCTAATGGGGAGAGTTTAACTGATTTAATTTTGCAAGAATTAGATAAATTAGGTCTCATAATTGAAAATATACGTGGCCAGGGATACTGATTGACATTGGTGCAAACATGAAAGGTATGCATCGTGGTGTGCAAAAACGAAACGTTTCCGATGGAATTTCCTATAAATCTTTTTGAGCAAATAATTTGTAAAGCTAAAGAAATACCTAATGAAATGGAAATAAATGCAGATTTTGAAAGTAGTCTTTCAATTAGAATTTGACGTAAAAGCAAATTATTTATTTGTTTTTTATTTGTTAAGTAAATATAATATGTCATCGGTTTATTAATATTTTTAATATGCCCTCTCCCCACATATGGGGGGGCGGCAAAAGTTGTATTCGCCTTAGGCGGCATATTTTGACGGCCCTGTATGTAGCCATAAAATACTACAATGTCATGATTTGAAAAACCTGACTTATGCAAATAAAACTATTAGGGAAATTTTTTTAAAATAGATAAAGGAAGTCATTCAGTTGTATTGCTGAAAATTTCTTATTGTTATTGGTGTGAATGTGCGTATGTACATAGAGAGAGAGAGAAAACAATGTTATTTTTTTTTCTCGCTTTTAGTTTTTCTTTTTATTTTAATTTCTTTTTGCCTCTTTTTTTTCTTCCCGACCTATGTTTAGATAAGTTCTTATCTCTATTTGATATATACATTGTATATTTTGTTTATTTTGGGAAATAAATAAAAAAATAAATAAAATAAAAAATCTTGTAAACTGAATATAAAAATTCACTATGTTTTAACCACACTTAACAAAACTGTTATATAACTGTTATTGACAGTTATATAAATTTAAACACTTAACACGACTCGAGTTTCGACTGGTGAAGGTCATTCTCAAGTATCAATCTTGTAAACGTTTTCTTGCTTATTTTATCAGATTTCTAACAACTGGTTTAAATCAATTGAATCAATTCAATTTAACTGATTCCATACGCATACTTTTTCAGAATTATTAATCAACTTTATAGACAAATTACACCTGGATATTAAAAGAGAAGATTAATAATAGAAGAATAAAAAATAAGAGAAGAATTATTAATACTTTTGCGGCGCATTTGCGCTCTTTTGATAACGCCAACAACTTGCACATATTCAAATTCATTACGTACTTATCATAATTAAATTACGCATCTTATGTAACAAACATACATTTTTACGTACATTTCCAACTTTTAAATGTTAAAAAAGCCTAAAAATTACAAATTTTTGGGAAAAAATGCGCATTTGATAAACTCATTTTTGTTCTATCCTAAAAATTTTGGAGGTTTTTTTAATTCTAAAGCTGAAATGTCAGTAAAATTTTATTAAATCCTTTTGTTAATTAAGTGTAATTTAATTCTTTCAAGGAATTAAATTAAAATAAGAAATATAAATTTGTTTAATTTGAAAGATTGAAATTTTTCAGGTTTCAAAATTCAGGAGTAATTTGCTTCTTATTTAAATTTAAGCTCAAAACACAATTAGATTTAATAAACAAACATAACTTTCCACGCAAATTTAAAATGCTTTAAAATTTAAAAACTTTTAAATGTTTGTTCAAATCTTGCAAATTTTTCTTTTGACTGCAAAATAATATTTCCAAATTTTCATAGTCATATTTCTAATTAAGGAACCGGCGCAACAGGTTTTAATTTAATCAAAATAATCATTAAATCAAAATTAAATAAACTTGTTTGTTCTATTTATATCTAAATACGTATTTATAAATATTTTTCGCTCAAAACTGCTTTCCAAATAAACTAAACATGCATTCTACTAACATTTCTTTTAACAAAATTATGAATTTACCTTAATTTCGTTCTTGTAATCTTCCAGTTGACTGGCAACTTTATCCTTTGAAGCCATGGCGGATGCTTTCACAGATAAACGACAACTCGTCGAAAAGTATCGTGAAATGTTGATCGTGGAAGCAACGCGGTGGGTTTTATACAGCTTGTCGAGACGCTTGCGCTCTTTTGATAAAGCCAACAACTTGCACATATTCAAATTTATTACGTACTTTATCATTTACTTTCTTCCTATTTTTAATCACAAATAAAATGTTTATTTCAAATCAATATTCATGCATGTTCTGACAATTCTGACAAATATTTGACACATTAATATTAGTCTATCACAATTCTAAGCAGTGGCGTAGGTAATCCTAAAAGGACCCGGTAACAATATATCTTGGGGGCCCTTTTTACCCCACTGTGGCTAGCCCAAATTTTTATTTCTGGGCCCCTATAGCTCGGGGGCCTCGTATCACTGATACTGCTGATACAGCGGTAGCTACCCCCGATTCTAAGACTTGTACAGGTATTTAGGTAGACATATAAATAGAATACACAGTTATGTAGATAGCATAAAATTTTCATTCGTTTTCTTTCAATTTTTAATTACAAATAAAATGTTTTTTACAAACCAGAATTCATTTATATCCTGAGAATTCAGAGAAATATTAGGCATATGATATCAGTTCGAGGGCTGGAACAATTCTAGCAGTAGAACAATTCAGAACCAGAACAAATATTTGTAGATAACATAAAGAGCATAATAGCTAAAATATTTGCTTATACAAGTCAGGCCCCAGTAGCACTGATACGGCTGATACAGCGGTAGCTACCCCCCGATTCTAAGACTAGCACAGGTATTTAGGTAGACATATAAATAGATTAGACAGTTATGGTAGATAGCATATACATCATAATTCGGTTTATTTCAATTTTCAATAACGAATAAAATGTTTTATCAAACCAGAATTCATTATATCCTGAGAATTCAGACAAATATTTGGCAAATGATATTAGTTCGAGGACTAGAACAATGCCAGGAGTAGAACAATTCAGGACTAGAACAAATATTTGTAGATTATATACAGAGCATATTGGACCAAATTTTTGCATACACACATCAGGCCCTGTAGCTCTAGGGCCCCGTATCACCGATACAGCGGTAGCTACCCCTTGTTTCTAAGACTACAACAGATATATATATATATATATATATATATATATATATATATATATATATATATATATATATATATATATATATATATATATATATGTAGATGTATAGATTGTTTAGACAGTTAAGTAGGAAAACATAGATATCAAAAGTTTCTTTTTTCTTTTAATTACAAATAAAATATTTACTTCAAACCAGAATTCATTTATATCCGGAAAATTCAGATAAATATTAGGCAAATGATATTAATTCGAAGGCTAGAACAATTCTAGGAGTAGAACAATTCAGGACTAGAACAAATATTTCTAGATAACATAAAGAGCAATGTTCTGGGACTACAGCAGATATTTGTAGATACCATAATTCTAGGAATAAATAAGATATTTCAGGGTAGCATAGATAGAACAATTTTTGGAATATATCTATAATATAATTATAGATATTTGTGAAGGCGAAAAGCTAGGGCACACGTGTACGAGGTCATCTTACATAGTAAAAAACTAATTAAAACATCACTGCTGATTGTAGTTATTTAAATAAATTAAAAAAACCGATCGGCACGCAAGACAGTCGATAAATGATGCTTGTTATTGTTCGATAACAACTTACAAGACAGTCGATAAATAACATTTACTATTAATCGATGGTAATATACAGTCTATAATTTTCTGGACATTTTTAGCTTCTGCACGCAAGAGGATTCGCCACCACGGTGCTGAATAATCTATGACAGTGGTTTCCTATGTATGGTACATGTCGTACTAATGGTATACGAATATCTAGCTCCTGGTACACTCTTAGTGATCCAATAATAATGGAATTTGTTAGTTTCCAATTGGAATTGTTTAGACATTTTTTGATTACTGATTTTTCCAAAATTATTATCTATTTGTAAATAACCACATTGACTATTCTGCTGTCTACCATACCGGCACAGCATGTTGAAAACTTTGGGAACCTCTAATCTAGGCAATGTTCGCATTACTTGTGTGACCTTAAATGCCTATTCATGAACATTGGTTTAGTAATTCAGATTTACCTTTGTTAAAGGGACAAGACTGGTCAGACAGAATTAGTCAGATAAGACGGATAAATCTAGTCGTAGAAGACAGAAAAGACTAGACAGACAAAACTACAGACAAGACTAGACAGACAAAACTACAGACAAGACTAGACAGACAAAATTAGACAGATAAGCCACTAGGTAGACAAGACAAGACTAGACAGACAAAACTTCAAGACTAGACAGACAAGTCTAGACATACTAGACAGACAAGACTAGAGATACAAGACTAGACAGACAAGACTAAACAGACTAGACAGACAAGGCTAGACAGACAAGACTACACATACAAGTCTAGACAGACAAGACTAGACGGACAAAACTATACAAACAAGAGTAGACAGACAAGACTAGACAGACAAGGCTAGGCAGGCAAGACTAGACTAACAAGACTAGACACACAAGATTAGACAGACAAGAATTGACAGACAAGACTAGACAGGCAAGACTAGACAGACAAGACTAGACAGACAAGACTAGACAGACAAGATTAGACAGACAAGACTAGACAAACAAATCTAGACGGACAAGACTAGACAGACAAGATTAGACAGACAAGACTAGACAAACAAAACTAGACAGACAAGACTAGACAGCTGCATGGAAACCAAATCCGCGCTAAACAGCCAGAACCATTGGCAGTTAAACCAGCGCAAGGTGTCTCATACGCAGACATACTACGAAGGATTAAAAAAAACATAGATCCAGAAAAAAGCGGAGTCGAAATATCAGGGATAAGGCGGACTTAAAACAACGAACTACTGGTAGGAATAAAAAAAAGTGTTGGAACCTTGGGAACTGCAGTCGCCAAGCTATTGGGAAAGCAGACTATTGTGCGGACCTTGACACGGAACTACACAACCGAGATCCGGGATCTAGATGAGGTTCCGAAAGAAGCGGATGTGACTGCCGCCATATTACCGGTAGTAGAACAAACCTACCCAGATTCAGTGAAACTGCGATCACTCAGAAAAGGTGGCACACAAACAGCAGTAGTGACAACATCGAAGGAAGTTGCAGAAACACTGCTGTAGAGTGGCAAATTAAGTAGACAGGATTTAGTTTTGAGGTGGGGAGGGGTTAACAAAATACAATAACAGAAATGCACCAACTTACTTTCTAAAACTGATACACAAGGGTTCCTAGACTCTATATGTACCATGCTCTCTTAAATAGAGTCGTCTCTACTCGTCCCTCCTTATTTCAATATAATATTTATGTTATATTTTGCTTATTTCGCAGGGGTTTGAACGGAAGCAGAGGAAATTTCAACGGAAGCAGAGGAACCTCCTATATTGATGTAACAATATGCACCAATAACCTGAAAAAACACATCAAGAACTGGACAGTGAGCGATGAAGAAAACCTTAGCGACCATCGAAATATACATATAGTAATTGGGAAAAATAAAACAGACCAAAATAAATGTATCACTAGGAAAGGCTGGATATTCAAAAGGGAAAAAGCAGATCAACTAGTCTCGAGGATAAAACTGCTGACACAACAACCGAACTATACCACCAGAAGTAATTAAAAGCATCACCGAGATAAACCCAGAACTATTTCAGACGACGATAGAAAAACTAATTAAAACAGGGATGTTCCCAGAAGAATGGAAAGAGATGAAGCTTGCATTAATCGAAAAACCTAACGCAGTAGGGGAAAATAAAAAATATAGACCAATATGCTTACTAAATACGGCGGCAAAGCTATATGAACAAATATTGAACAAAAGGCTAGTAGACGAGATCGAAGAAAACGGGGGCCTCGCACCGACCCAATTTGGTTTTCGGAGAGGGCGCTCCACCATAGACGCGGTGAAACTAGTACAGGATCTGGTCAAGGAAAAGAGGAAAAAAACGAATAAAAAATACGTCACCCTGGTAACACTAGACGTACAAAATGCTTTTAACTCGGCCTCCTGGCCGGACATCATCAGAACGCTACAAGAATGGCAGTTATCACCTGGTGAAAGTGATATGTAGCTATTTCGGTAACCGGAGAATACTTGTAGGTGAACAGCATAGCCTGGAAATGACATGCGGGGTTCCACAGGGTTCAGTAATGGGCCCCACACTCTGGAACCTGTTCTACGATGATATACTTAGAGGACTAATGTCATACGAAGCCACACTGATAGGTTACGCAGATGACCTGGCACTTGTGGTGAGTGGAGACAACAAAGCAAATATGGAAAGAGATACAGAGCTAGCTATAAAAAAGATACAAAGTTGGATGGAAGGTAGGAAACTACAACTGGCACCGCAGAAGACAGAAGCCGTAATACTGGCCGACAAGAAAAAACTGAAGACTATCTCCATAAAAGTAGGCGAGACAACGATAAGCAACAAACCCACGCTACAATATCTAGGTGTCACCTTTGAACATAACATGAATATGGGAGCCCACATCACAAGAGTAACGGAAAAGGCAAATAGAACTATAACCGCACTGGCACGAATAATGCCAAACACAAGAGGTGCAAGACAGGGATCTAGGAAAGTGATATACAGCGTGGTAAACTCTATACTCCTCTACGGAACACCGGCGTGGCGTGAGTGGGCCACTAAAACGAAATATAGAAGAATCCTAGAAAAGACCCAACGAAAGGCAGCTCTTAAGATTGCGTGTGTCTATAGGACGGTATCCACAAAGGCCATACAGGTGATTGCAGGCACGACACCAATCCATCTGTTGGTACTAGAGCGTACCTACGATATAACAGGAAACAAAAAAGAAGAAAAAATAAAGACTAAGGAGGCTACTCTAAATAAGTGGGAAGAAGAATGGTCGCAGGATAGTATTACCGCTAAGTGGACGAAGGAACTAAAGCCATGGATTCAAAGGGAACACGGAGAAGTGGGATACCACCTTACCCAGTTCCTTAGCGGACATGGCTGTTTTAATAGCTACCTATTCAGATTCAAATTAGTCCCAAGCGAAGAGTGCAGATACTGCAGTCAACGAGATACGCCGGAGCACACGGTCCTGTGGTGTTATATGTGGCATACTATAAGAGAAGAAGCCGTAGACAAAATTGGAGAACTACTCACAAAGAACAACATAATAAAGATAATGTTAGAAAGCGAGGATAAATGGGATGCCGTAGAAGGAGCAATCAAGGAAATAATCCGAAAGAAGGAGGAGGGAGAAAGGCAAATGAAAGATGATGAAAGAATTTGTGGATCTCAGCGTAGTTATGCTATAAGGCAATTCCACTGATTTCCATGTAACCGCGGAGCGGTTTTTAGTGGGTCAACCTATCCCGACCATCTGGATAGGGAGTCCCACACTCTCCAGGGAAGCCTCGAGGTCGTACGTAAAGTATTTCCCCGTCCTCCTTAAAAAAAAAGGTAGAACAGTCATCGCCGTACTGAATCGGAACTTACGAGGGAAGTCAGTAAGCAGACATCTAACTTTGTATGGATCTATATCGAAGGTATAAGAGTATTACACCTACTATATCTCACAAAATCTTGACCACGAAGATTTCTTGAGACCGATTGCTGGAAGAAAATCAGAGATCGGCGAGTAGTGAAGTTCATGTGGCAGGTGATTTTAACTGCTAATCACATGAATGGCGCTCAAGAATAATGGATAGAAGAGGCAAGGTTATGTCTGAAATGATTGTGAGGCTGGACCTAGTGATCCTTAACGAGGGAAACTCTTTTACAACCCGAAGAAGAAATACCAGATCGGTTATCGACGTTACAATGGCAATGGCAGGGTGGAGAGTACTAGAGGACGCCACCTTTAACGACCACCAATATCTGGAATTTAGCCTGAAAACGAATCCAGTGAGTCAACAGAGAAACACTACCATCGAACATGGAAACCGAGCTAAGAGCGACGCTGGAAGTAGCTAAGATGTATGGAGAGTTGCAAAGACTTTCAGAGATAGGTGACGTAGATCGACTTGTAGAATATGCGGTCGAAACCAGTACAACAGGGTGCGATGCTTCGATGTCAAATCGCAAATTTGCCTTAAATGGAAAAAAGTCAGTTTGCTGGTGGAACGCTGAAATCAATAACCTAAGGAAGAAGTACGTTATGGAACGCAGGTCTGTCCAACGCCACAGAAGACGGCGGCTAAACGCAACAGAGAGGATGGCTGGACATGAAGTGGACCTGGACGCAAATTTCAAAAAAGCGAGAAAGGAATTGCGCATGGCCATCAAAAGTAACAGTAGAAATGATGGCTCGAACTCTACTGATCCATAAATGAAGACCCATGGGACCTACCATGTCAAATTGCTACGAAAAAACGAATGGGTAGACAGCTGATACCTGGGATATCGTGCCCACAACAGACGAGAGAAATAGCTATCACGCTATTTTTAGTTTAGGAACGAAGACCGACAGAAAAACGGCAAGCCACTGAGACTCTCGTGACACCTTTCAGCGTAGAGGAGATCTTTGAGGCTAGGAAACGATTACTGACAGGGAAAACACCTGGTCCAGACAATATCCCAAATGAGATCATCGCAGAAGTGGTGGAAATGTGGCCAGAGTTGTTGTTGGAAACTTACAATGCGTGCCTTCGAAAAGGGAATGTTCGCAACGCAATGGAAAAGACAAAAACTCGTCCTACTGAGAAAAGGGGACAAACCATTAGAAGAACCATCGTCACGCCGACCGATATGGCTCCTGGACAACATAGGGAAACTTCTTGAGAGACTATTACTTAGGAGACTCGAGACATACATCGAAAACAACGGAGGACTGTCCCAATGGCAGTATGGTTTTCGAAACGGTCGATCAACCGTGGACGCTATTGCTGAAGTAGTCAAAGCAGCAGAAAGGGTGGAATGAAAACTGGAACACGACAATCGAAAGGTTACTGTGCATTAGTGAACCTTGACGTAAAAATCGTCTTTAATTCATCCAGGTGGGATGTAATCATGAAGGTATTAGCATCAAGACAAACACCAGAATACTTGAGAAAGATGATAAGCAGCTACTTGAGCGGTTGATATACCACACAGACGAAGGTGAAGTTGAGTATGAGGTAACGGCATTGTCCCACAAGGATCGGCCTTGGCACCATTCTTGTGGAACATTATGTACGATGGCTTGCTAAACCTAGACTTGCCTGGAACCGCAAGAATAGTACCGCAGACTGGAACTAGCAACTAACAAAACCCTCCGGCGGGCAAATATTTGGTTAAAAGAACAGGGTCTTACAATCGCTGTTCATAAAACAGAAGCGATACTTATCACGGATAAGAGACTATTCGCACCACCGAAACTCGTTCTGGAAGGGCAAAATATCACTTTATCGAAATCACCTCAATGATTTGGCGACCTTGGCGTCCAACTCGATAGCGGTCTGCGATACACAGACCATTTAGAAAAAAACAGCGAAAAAGGCAGCGTTTACAGTGACAGCTCTGGTACGGTTGATGTCGAACATTGGAGGGCCGAAGGAATTGAAACGGAAACTTTTCAACAATGTGGTACACTCAAAAATTCTCTACGCGGCCAAAATATTCGCCAACGTACAGTGGGATAAAATCCCAAAAAGCAGGCCATAAATAGAAGGTCTCATTCTATCTACTCCAAATTTCGTATGGAAGGGTTTTTTTGGTCGCTGATTACGAATTTGAGTTCCATTTTTCCAAAAACAAAATGGCGGATCCAATATGGCGAACATTTTCCTTAGAAAATGTTTCCATATTGCGAAAATTTCACGAGAGGGACGAGATTTTTGGGGCACTGATTACGAATCTAAGTTTTATTTTTCCAAAAACAAAATGGCGGATCCAATATGGCGAACATTTTCTTGGGAAAATGTTTTCATATATTGACAATTTGATAGTCCACATCCATTAGCGATAATGCCTCGTCATCAGAAAGTTGTTGTTCTGGGACAAATTTTAGAGATTTACTATATTTGGAAGGTTTTGATGGACTGCCATACGTGATGTCATGTAAAACCTGTGCCTCAGCCGATTTTCCTCTACTCTTAAACTAATTCGCGTTGCATATGCCAGTTCTGCGGTGCTCCTATCTTTTCGAATGTCCTCTGTCACTCGCTTCGGAGAAGGCTATGGCAAGCCGACTGCGGCTAGCCGCAGAGGTTGATTGTTGTGAAGGTTCCGATAGCGATTCGTTAGTGAAACTTGTCCAGACAGTCTTTAAATTTAGGAATTTGTCTCCTATACGATATACTTTCTGCCACGTGTATTTCTCTCACAGTTATGCGTAAAATAGTTTTGTCAACTCAAAATTGTATTTCAATTTATTACTCAATTCTCTTTCCACGGTAATAAATATTTCACTTATTTTGTCACCAAAACGACCTTTCAATAAATAAAAAAGATCCCTCGTCGAGATAATACCTTTGTCCCTTGAATCTGAAATAAAAAAAAGTGACTTCAAAGAAATTGTTTCAAAAACAAAAAACTGCCCTAAAAAAAATTCGTACTCAAAAAAATTTCATCCCCAATTTTCATTGTTAGGGGTGGTACTTTTTTCTTCAAATTTAAATGGGACCAATCGTGAAGTATACCCTAAGTAAATAAAATTTATCGGTTATTTAGTCGGTGCATTATAAAATATAAATGAGAGAATTCTCAATTTCATAAATGATTTGATAAAAAAGTATACTGAAGACAAAGTAGCAGCTAGTAGCAAGCCAATTCTTGATTTTCTCAAACAATAAATGTCTAGTAAAGCAAACTTGAGCAAATTTAGAACACTCATTTGCCCTCATTTTTTTTGTATCTTTCCAAAAACTTGAATCTTCGAGTTCAAAACGTTGTAGTTTTTGCTATGAATTATTCTTAAATACTTGCTACACAATTACAATCTATTTACAGCCCATGATCTATTTAAATTCTACATACCTTTCTGTGCCTCAGCCATTTTACAAAATTAAATTCGAAAAAATTTTCACCATTTAATACACAATCAAAGTTTCACGTATTTTCACTAACTGTTGCGCGCACGACTCTACACACTCAACTGCTTCGTTGGGTATGAAAGTTTGGGTTGGTTTTCAATACCTGGTTCTTTTAGTTCCCGGAATCCGATGGTCCCAAGGGTTCTCTAATGTGATGCATTCTTGGAATCGGATTAAATTATTAAATTATTATTTTTTAAATTATTAAATTATTATTTTTCGGATTTTTTGCCACTTTTTTGGTATTTTATCCCACTGTGCGATGTAACGAAAACCGTAGAAGCAAGAACACAACTTACAGGTGTACAGAGAAGAAGTACCCTAAGAGGAATTCTGCCTACGGAACGGTTTCGGAGGCCGCGGCGCTGGTACTTGCAAGCACGCTCCCAATACATTTACTGTTTCTCGAGAAGCAAGAAGTCTACGAAGATCTGCAACAACATAGAGCGAAAAAGGAAGCATGAGAGGGCGGCCGCCAAAAAGAGAGCACGTAAGAGACTCATGGACCGATGACAGACAAGATGGGATAGCGACACTAGTGGCCGGTGGACACACAGCCTTATCCATAATGCAACAACATGGTACAAAAGTCACACGGACATATGAGTTACCATCTTACACAGGCGCTCACTGACCAAAAAGGGACACTGCTTCTCATATATCATATCCCAGACGACGCACAACACTCTATCTTCATATGTACAGAATCAGAGAATGAAAGAACTCGACTCGCGGAGACATTAGGCGGTACAAAACTAGAAGAAAAGAACATCATGTAAGTTATGTTAGAAAGTGAGCATAACTGGGATGCAGTACAAGCTTACATAACCGGAATCATGATGGGAAAAGAACAAGCGGAGAGGGAATGGAAGGCGACCATGCTATCGCAGTACACACAAGGAAGGTAACAAGGACAACTAGATATGTGACGAAAAGACCGAAAAATAGGTAAGCACACGATTACATAACTAATACGACAGAAGACGAGGAAAGGAAAAGGAAGCATTTAGAACAAACACCACCACCCACCTGAAGTAATGCCCACGCAGTTCCAGGTGGAGTGTAATGAAGAGACAGAGGAGGGGTTTTAGTGGGTATGCTGGTCACGAAGAACTCGATCAGACAGCCCCACACTTCACGGGAACGAAGGTTCCGGTGTGAACTAATGCATTTACCCGACAAGACTAGACAGACAAGATTAAACAGACTAGAATACACAGACAAAACTAGATAGACAAGACTAGACAAACAAAACTAAACAGAGAAACCTAGACATATCCAATCTTGCTGACTTAGTCTTTCCAGCAAGATTAGACATACAAAAATAGGCAAGACTAAGCAGACAAGATAAGGCAGACAATACTATATAGACAGTATTAGACAGTCAAGGCTCAACATTAACAAATTAATCAATATTATTCCTTATTTTAATAATTTATTAAACAATTACAATTAAAACAACCAACTAAAAATCTATTGTTTCTTCTATTTTTTGTTATTCCTATCATCTTCGTCAGGAGGGTTTTGAAACATCTTGAAGTCGATAGGTTTATCATAGCCCATGATCTTGGCATAGTGACTAGGATCTTCGAAAGCTCTTGCCTCCATGAACATAGGTTTCCCTTTCGCAATGAACGTCGTAAACATTCCTGGTACATCCGGAACTGTCACCTCGTTCGTTTTAAATTCAGTCTAAAACAAACAATAATTAAATCGAATAGATTAATAAGTATTATTTTGTCTAGTGTAAGTGATTTTCAGTTGTCTTGCCTCTTTTAACATGCAGAAGAAGTTGACGGTGGACGCGATGTATGTGTCCTTTTTCGTGTTGTAATCCATGTGTGTAATGTATTTCTTGGTGATAAAGTGCAGTAAGAAGGGGGTGGCGAACGTGAAGAAACCAATGAAGGAACAGCCTACAATGAGCAGCGGCAGATTATCCAAATGCGAGAGTTCTTTGTAGATTATTGGCTGGGCTATTAGACCAGCTATACTTGTCGTTAATGAAAACCACTGAAAAAGTGAGAATGGAGATTACTTAATATAGTTTGAAATATGAAATATTCACTATGAAGTTCCGAATATTTATATTCAGAACTTGATACTGATGTAAATACTTAGCCCAGTTATGGCCAAATAGTTCTATATCACATAGGCATGGCCAGATAGTTCTACCAAGCCCAGGATTAGTCAAATAGTTCTATCTACCTTAGGCATATCTAGATACCCTGAATTTAATGCTACAAGCAGTCCCAGGATGCTTAGGTTTTTGTATAAAAAAATATAAAAGGCATATGGCTGGATATACCTTTTTTATTTATTTTATACTAAAACCTAAGCACCCTGGGACTGCTTGTAGCATTACATTCAGGGTATCTAGGTATGCCTATGCTAGATAGAACTATCTGGCTAATCCTGGGCTATGTAGAACTATCTGGCCATGCCTATGTGAGATAGAACTATGTGACGATAACCGGCCATAATAGCTCTATCTAGCCCAGGCATAGTCAGATAGTTCTATTTTGAACAGGCATGGCCAACTTGCAGATTAGATACAGCATATGTGCTAACTTCCCTTGCTATGAAAATTACTTCTCTACCCCTTTCAATTAATAGAACCAATGAATAATAGTAATTTAGTCCTAGTCTCAAAAAAGGTGGGCCATGCCTGGATCTAACATATTATCTATATATTGTTTACTAAATCTATCGTAACTAATGAATTAATATTTATTTTACTTTGACTGTTCGAATTTGTGGGGTTAAAGCTCCATAGTAAACTCTAATTCGATCTTCACCGAACACTTCGTGTTGACTTGCATCTTTGAAGAACTGCCTCTTGTTTAGGTTTCCGCAGAGGTTTTGCACAGCCAGGAAGCCAAGTTTTGTGCAGAACTCATTCTGTTGTAGGAATATATTTTGAGTTTTGACTTGCCTCAGCAAGGGAGACACAAACCTCAAACAAGTCCTTATAGACATTGTTTAATATTTATGTTGTGAGACTTTTTTTGGTTTTAGGCCTGGTCTAACCTCCAAATATTTCGTAATTGACAGATGGTTGTGAATTTAGTTTATGCAACCAATTGTAAAATTTTTATCAAAGCCCTGCAACTTTACATTCTCCGTTGTTGAATATTAATCTACATTGTGATATTTATGATAATTATATTCTCTTTGATAATGCTATTAAATTTCACAATTTGTATTACATCTTACAGCTTTGTCTTATTTATACAAATCTACAACACAACTATAGATAAATGTGCCCATAATTATGAAAGTGGTCTAAGTCAAAATAAAAGAAAAAATGAGTTTATCAGTTATTTCACACCACATTATTACAGGGTTCCCAACTTAGGGGGTTTCCCCCCAAATTTAAGGGGTAAATAAGTGGGATGGGATTTTTTTAGGGGTTTTATATTTTTAGGGGTATTTTTAGAGATTTATTTAATAGGGGACTAGTCATAGGGGACTAGATACATTTATAGTCCATTTTTTTTAAGAATGCAGTTCTAGAAACTAGAAACCTGAAACTTGATTTACACTGATAAATGTAAAATTTGGCGCTAAATTCAACTATGGTTACTTGAATAAAAATTGGTAATTTATTAATGGTTTGATTGAATATCTTAATATTATTGAATAACTTATACAATACTAACAAATAAATGGAGGAAAACGCAAAAAATCTAAATGAAACAAACAGATCAGATAACAATTGTGAAGTGACATGGCAGTCATTGACAACTAACAGCTGCAAATGTATGTGAAAATAAAGAGAGAAAAGAGGTTGAGATGGAGAAGTAAATATCGTTTGTGTGAGCTTCTCCTCGATTTAAGCCTATCAGAGAACAAGGTCAAATAAGTCCTATCTTCCCTGTACTGCATTCTTAAAAAAATGAACTATAGTACAGTTTCTCGTTACTAAGATTTCGGAATTAAATGAAAAACAGAATGATTGTGAAGCAGCTGGCTGTAAACGTTTTGAAAATGTCTCAAAGTTCGGACTAGCATTTGTCACGGTGCCAATTTCAAACGCAAATGTCGAACGCGAATTCTCCATCTATAATATTGTAAAAAATAAATTGCGGAATAGACTATCTATTGAAATGTTACAAAGTATGATGGTAGTCCGATTCACATTGCAACGAAATGGTGGATCTTGCACAACATTTAATCCATCACCTAACATGTTCAGTTTATGTAATGTATGATTTCAAAAAGTCAGAACCTGATGAAAACGAAATTATATTTGAAGTATTAAGTGATTTATAAATAAGGAATATCAAAAAATATTACAGAATTTTAATTATTATTAATTTATTATTTTTTCAGAATATTATTTTTTTAGGGGGATTTTCAAGTAAATGTGGCGATTTTAGGGGTTTTTGACTCTGGTTTTAGGGGTAAATATTTTTGGGGGTTGGTAACACTGGCATTATTAACACTAAATGAATTCCATATATTTTTGGAATAACAACCACCACGTTCATTATTCACGATTTCGTAAAAATTACATTGAATAAATTTAGTTTTAAAATTTAGGCTTAAAATTCGGTTTGGGGAAGGTTTGTAAGTATAAACAGATTGATTATTAGTTATTGATTAAAGCAATTCAGATTTTGAATATTGGGTGAAACCATACTAATTATAGTTACAAAAATTCAAACTCAATAAAGCGAAATATAGCTTGAATATATAAATGTATTCAACCTTATCGTAGCTCTATAATATTAAGTCTTATTAGGACTATGAACAAATCTCATGTTGAACAACTACAGATTTGCATGTGATTCCTAGAACCTAGAAAAATGTACTGGTTCTATGAATATCATGCAAATAAGACTTAATATTAAAGAGCTACGATCAGGTTGAATATATTTATATATTCAAGCTATATTTTGCTTTGGTAATTTTGTAAATCTGATTTTGTCGAAAACTTGCGCGTTCCGGTTTCGTTAATAAAATTGAATTCACATGTTATTCATTTATAGCCTTTGTGAAAAATGTTATAAAATAATGTTAAAAATCACTCATGGTTTGAACCAAATTGATAATAAAGTCGAAAGTAGGAGATTATCATGACGATATCTTCGAATCTGTCAATAGCTGGAATTACACCGATATCTTCTGTTACTCTTTGTATATTAATTTACGCTATCTGTCAGTTTCTCATCAGATAAGAATTCCCGTTGGATTAGGAGCCGACGAGATTTTCTTAGACTCTAAGGCAGGGGTTCCCAAAGTTTTTCTTAGGTGGGCCAATTTAATATTACAAAATTTCTTGGCTGGCCAAAAAAAAACCGAATAAAATCAAAACAATTACCACGATTTTTTTTTGTTTTAAATATATTTAACTATTTCTATATTTACTATTTTTTTTATTAGTATACTAAATTTAATATAAATATAAATTTTTAATTATATATTTATTAAAACAAAAAAAGTTGCTAAAAAACATCACGTGCTGAATGGACGACCCCTTGTATGTCCGTCGAATGTATTCTTAAGGGGTAAGGCCACTGTAACGGCCCAAAAAAAAAGGTTTTTTCACTAATTTTTTGCTCCCGAAATTGAAGGTATTTGAAAAAAAACTTTTAATGGTGTTATCAGGCATACATTAACCTTTATTATAAAAATTTTTAACAGTAAAAAAAAACCAAATGGCGGTTCCACAGCTATCTTCCCGGGACATGTTTTGCTTCCAGGGCTCCGCGGCACGCAGCACCACTGGTGCACTTTTGAATCTAGAACAAAAAAAAAAAACCATTAATCAAGAGGGCTATAGCTAGAGAATGTCGATCGGATTTTAAAAAGTATCAATTTTTGTGGATTTGGCGTGCGTTTGAAAAAAAAAATTGATTTTTGACGAAAAAAACGGCAAGTTTTTTGTTAATAAAAAATCAATAAATAAATTTCTTAAAAATTCCGATCGACATTCTCTAGATAATCTAAATGTTCACATCTGGTTAAAATTTCAAGTAAAAAAAATGAAAATTGTTCGAGTTATGCTGCGTGCCATTTTGAAAAACCATGTTTCGAGAAAAACGCGTTTAAAGTTTTGCGAATAGTTTTTTATTGAAAAAAATTAAAAAAAGAAGTTAAAAATTTTTTTTACCGTTAGTCTGCAATCCCAGCACCATACATTTGTCCTTCGATAGCCAAATTTTCGTCTTCTTCGTCTTTCCTGGTTGATTTTTGGAGCGCGCGCGCACTTTTAGCCGCGTCGCTCAGAGATGTCTCCGCGTGCGTGATGCGTTTGGCGTCGCTTTCGATGCAGAAATTATATAACTGTACACCAATTTCCACCTCCAACATCTTGAATATTTGCAAGACGTTGGTAAGGCCGCCATTGAATATGCAAACAGCGATATCCGTCGCGATATCTAGTACAGTTTTTCCGCTTGAGTATGCTTTGGGGCCCAAACTCCAAACGGTAGCGTTGAAACTTTCGTTATTGTTTTGAGTATAGGCCCCCAAGCAACGCTCCAGCAACTCGTCCCGGCTCAATTCCATGTAGATGGGTTTGATGGCTTGATAAACCTCCTCACTCATTGGCTGATTGTGATGATACGCATCCAAGGCATTTTCTGCATTCGCTTTCTTCCAACTGCACCAATTCTCCGAACATTTTTCGTGCTGAGGCTTTTCATCCGTTGACATTTTGTGAAAAAGGGTTGCCCAGATCTCATTTTTCATATTTTTGATGGAATAGGGATTTCGACGGATTGCTAAGCCGTAATAAATGCTTAGTTCGTCAATCAATTTGGCAGTGAGTTTTCCTCTTCCCCCGAGACCTTTTGTTCCTTTTTTTAAGTTTCTCAATGGGAACTCGCATTCTTTTTTGCACGTGATCTATGCACTCTTTTTTTTAAACATCAACATTTTCATAAGGCTTCGAATCCACGATGCCTTTGAAAGTTTTGGAATCGCCATCTCCGATATAATTGCAGTATTTTATTCCGTATAAATCTTCTGAGCGTTGGAACATTTCGACGACAGCATCGACTTCCATTTTTCCCGATGATCCTTCGTGATTGGCTTGGCATTCATCGGCGTGACTTATTTGCCATTCCTCGAATTCCGTTGTTCCGTTTTTGGACTTCCAGTGCTCGCATGATTTGCAATACTTTGATTTCACTTCGACGTCGATTATTTTTCCAGATGACCAGCCGATCAATGACGTGACTCCAAAAAGCGATGAAAATCCGCGTTTTCGCCATGAGCCATCACCGGAAACCGTTACTCCGTCAGTTTGTCCATTTTTCTGGCTTTCCTCCTTCTCTTCTTGCGCTGCTTTCTTCATGCTTGCATCTCTCACTGCTTTCGTTGCGATTGCTATCGTTTTGACCAATTTATCATAAAATGAATGAAAAATTGGGCGTGGCAAATCCATGAACGCGCAAAATTTTTTGATTCCATGTAATCCTATTCCAATCAGTCGCATTGCAAGCACGATTCTACGATTTATTTCATATGCATTGTGAATGAATTTGGAACTCGGAATATCTACATCGGGACATTTTGGGCAAACGATTACAATTTTGAATCCTAAACCACGAGGACTTCTTTCTCGAAACGCAATGTCAGATCCGCACGTTTTGCACTTCACGTGCTGGGCAATAACGGCAAAAACGGCGCAGAAATTGATGATTCTATAGCCGAATTGACTATTAACATCGAATTCCTCGTTGCAGTCCTTCAGTTTTTTCGCCGAAGCACTGACGCCCGGCTCATCACTCTCACGTTCGTATTGATTCAAGGGTCGTTTCTTCCCGCCTGACCGACGCCGCGTTGGATACGAGGTTTTCGTACCTTTTTTTCCAAGATACACTCGAGCACTCATTTCAACTACACGTTCGTAAATTTTGCAGTGAAATTGTAAAGAAACCACGAAAAACACGCAAAAATCGTCGCTTATGAAGAATCAATATATAATGCTCAAAAGGATCGAAAGGACACGTGGAACATTAATACCGGCGGTTAGGAGCAAGGGGGGGGGGGGGCGGGGGGTAGGGGGTACCTATTGTGTCGTCCCTTTTCGTCATTACCGCAGGTAGTCGTTTCGGAGCAAGTTTTGACACGCTTGGCGGCGACCTTCATTTCCTAAGGACAACAAATTTTTTTTCGCACAGGACCTTTTTTTTCTTATTCTAGAGGGTTTAAACTATTTTTTAAGCCAATAAAAAAAAAATCGATTTTTCAAAAAATTTACAGTGGCCTTACCCCTTAATACTGCTTGTAATTGATTATCACCAGTGGCGGATTTAGGACAGTTGGGGCCCCGGGCGCAGAAGAAATATTTCCAATAATATTTGAATATAAGTGTATTAATAGCATAATAATTCCCTTGAATGCGTTTGAAATTGGTAACAAATTTTTTTAAATAATTTTCACATTATATACAGACATTATATACAGTGCTACTACTACTACTGTTGCTATCAAATTGCAAATGTGGGGCACCAGAAGAACATCCAGGTAAGTTGATATTTGCTTGCTCAGACCCAAGCATTTTAGATATTTCAACCTTTTTTTTAACGAAGCGTCAACATACCCCTCTGCAACAGTAGAAGACATCCACCATGATTTTTTATTGTTAACAAATCACCACCATGGTTGGCCAAATGTGTCGCACTACTTCTTCGGAAAGAATGATCCCTATCATAAAATCCCCATAATCACAAGATCCCCATAATATTAATACCAATTGAACTATTAATACAATGACCGTTACGAAAAGTTAAAAAAAATCTCTTATGCGGTAACATTATTATGACGTAAGTTGAGCATATTTTTTAATTAAGTCAATCCAATGAGGATCTGTAATTGCAAATTTCTTGGAATGTAATTTTTTGGTTTAGATATAGACCCAATGATGGAATCAGATCTGTATTCTATGTCATTGACAGACATATCCATTAATTCCTGATGCATAAGCGCACCATTATAACCCATTATCGAGACAATCAAAAATGAATACCGTTACATAAAAAGCTGCGATATACATACAAATTTACCCACCTTGATAACCAGATAAGACTTATCATCTGCGTCCCTTATTTATGATTTTATGAATATCTTCTTCTTCTAAAATCTTCGACGTTTTAGGTGTATAGCCCTGAGATATCCGTTTCAATAAGGCCTGCAATTTACAATATTTGGATGTATCTACATCATTATGTATAGATAAACAGGACCATAGAATATATCGACCATAAACTTGATGGTTCATACTTCTTACCTTGTAATTCGAGGTAAGCAAGTAAAACAATTTCCGAAACAACTGTAACTTTAAGTAGATTACACCACTCCTTAATTTTGCAGTATTCTTTCTCATATCTTGCTCGCGATTTATCTGGCAACAATTTATTCACTGTATTTGCAGCTATTTTTTTTGATCCTGGTAGAGTGCAAGATATTTTTTCAGCGATTTTAATTATAACCATTAAATTAAATTATCAGTGTAACCAACCACCATAAAATTTTATGAACATGTATGGGCGATTTTTCTATTTAGAAATGGCATAAAATAGGATAAAAGGGCGCACAATTAAAAAAATACTATAAAAAACTCGTTCGTAAGGCGTTGTCAGCACTTGTCCATCAGAAATCCAAACTTGGACGCGTGCTGTAAAGTCGCGCTGACTGAACTCGTTCTTTAATATACTATATCAATTCATTTATTGTCTTCTTCATCTAAAAATATTAAAAACTGTTCCAACTCGTTTTTAAAATTACTGGAATCAATGTCATCTTTGTACATTTCTATTAAATTATTAACGCATTTCTTCCTTTCTTCTACACACAAGAAAAACACGAAGAAAACTAAATTACCATTAACATAATAATTAACATTTTCATAGATTTGTCCACGTCTGTTCAGTTCTGCAATTAAATGATCGCATATAACGTAGAGTACTACATAATGTAAAAAAAATTTTTTCTTGCGACTTCTTCAAATGATTTATTTGTAACTTCCGATTCTATTTCGATAAAATTATGTCTGATTTTTTCATTAATAAAAATTTCTAGACTTTTTAATAATGATGCATCATGCAATCATTCATTTGTTTAAGTAATGATTTTGCTTCAATAAGAACATTTTTTTTTTTTTTGTGGAGTTGCATATCTCATCTAATGCCTCTTTAATATTTTTGTAGCCACATTTTAACGCTGAAACTGCATAAGCCCTGGCGGACCATCTTGTATCTGGCTGGCACTTTCTTTAATGTATAAGACCCTTTATCTAATTTATTGCATAACATGTTCCATCAAATCGGAGATGCAGAGAAAAAACATTTTGCACGAATAAAAAATATCTGGACGCATTACTACAACTCTCTGCAGCAACATATTAATAAACGGAATAAACGTTGCTGATCGAGCATGTTGTCTTATTCTTGTTCGGGAAAGTACAATGGTCTGTAACCATTGTACTTTCCCGACATATTTGCTGCATAGTCGTACGATTGTCCACGACAATATTTTATAGCTACTGGCAAATTTTGCAAGGTAGATAAAACTGCCTCTTCTAGATACTTCGCATCATGTCTTTCTATAGGGAAGAGCTTTAAAAAACCTTTCCTTAACATCTCCATTTCATGATAAATAGCGCACTACGAAGGTAAGTTGATTCACATGCACTACATCGGGTGTAGAATCTAAAATGATACTATAATATTTTGCGCATTTTATTTCCTCCGCAATGTGTGACATAAGAAAATCGGCAATTACTTTCAAAAGTTTATATTATTACTTTCACATGTCTGATGCGATATGAAATTTACATGTCTGCTACCTTGATTACCTAAATACTCTAAACTAGTCAAATAATTGCCTTTTCTCGAAGATGTTGCACTCTCATTATGGCCTCTAAAAGCAATGCCCAACTTTGCGGGGAATTTTATTGAGGATAATATAATAATTTTCTTTTTGTAATGTAATTTGCAGATTTTCAACATCGATGCGATTTAATGAAGAAGAGCTCTTGTATAATGTACACATTGAAGCGACGTGCTCTTTTGACATTTCATGCTCGGAAAGTTATTCCAATATGTGTCCAATTTTGGAATCCTGAAATTATCCTGGACTTTAAGCCCGAAAACATTTTGCATGGGTAACAATAAATTGATTTTGGTTTCGGAAAAAAATAGCCACGTCCTTTCTCCTTTTTCACCATTCAAAATTTTTCTGTAAAAATGATCTTTATACAAGCCTCTGTAGTAAATGCGATCACCGTGTTTATAGACCGATTTAAGTGTAGTTATATCGCCTATAATCATTTCGATAAAACGTTAGGCTAGACAGCAATATCTTTTAATGTAACTTCGAATGGTATATTTTCCGTTTGCGTTTCAATGTTTTCAAGTTTTTCACCTGGTTGACTATTGACAGGTTCTTCAATTTGGTCATCATTGTTGCTTTCTATACCTTTGTTTTCAACTTCAACTAACTCTTTTCGTTGACTGATGGAAGCTCCTTGCTCTTCATTTTAATTTTTGCTCGAATTATGATGGCCTGAGTGACCAGGGCCACTTATAAACTTGTCCAATGCTCCTTTCTGATGTTTGGCAGCCTGCTCGCGTCATTTTCTAGTTTGTCTCCTGAAGTTTTTTTGACTCCTGAAATATGTCGTTTAATTTTCCAGACACCAATGCAAAGAAAATATAAAATTTAGGCCTCCTTTTTTAGATCAGTGATTAATTCAAAGATCAAGTACGTAATTAAAATTGCACATATGAAACCCAAATTGTTGTCAATAGAAAAAAGTGTAATGTTAGGTTTTTGCGGGGCCCCTTAGACGCCCGCTGCGCCCGCCCTTAAATCCGCCTCTGATTATCACTCAATTTTGATCTTAATTTCGACTTATTTATGCTAATAATTGAAAAGGTTTTTTCGCAAATATATGTACTCCCAAATAATGAACATATTTGTTGAGCATGTTTTCGTATTTTCGGATGATTCACGCATGATAATCCTTTATAAAAATCAATTAAGGAGTTGCTCCGATAAGAATTCTTAGCATCGATATTTTCCTGTAATTCTATCAATTCAAATTGCATGTCTTAAATGATTAACAGTTGCGTATCTATATGAGACTATATTATATTTCTGTACAAATGTGTAATAACTAGACTAGACAAACTAAAATATTTTTTTAAATATAAACTAAACAATATTTTATTAATACAAACGCTTATTACAAACGGTTAAAGCTCTGTAAGAATTCTTTAAAAATATTAAAATATTTTATTGTATCTTATTTGTAATTTTTATTATTTATTTTACTATTTACTTTATTTTTTAATAAAAATATAATATATCGTATCGATATCGCTGGCCGAATTGGGAACCCCTGCTCTAAGGTAATAATTACACAACTTCTAACTTTATATTCTTTACTCTTTTATAATATCTGTTGGCCTTCAGCCTCTGCCAAAAGTTGGTCTTGACCGTTCCCCTTACTTGCTTTGACGTAGCAAACGGCTTACACAACGCATCTGGAGCAAAGTGTGCCAAAGAGTAACAGAGGATATCAGTCTAAGTCCAGCTATTGACAGATTCGAAGATATCGTAATGATGATCTCCTACTTTCAACTTTATTATAAAATAATATTAAATAATCAGTAAGGCAATTTAATATAGTAGACTAACTTAAACACGATTAGCTAGATTAAAGATTAATAATTAATAAGGTTGCTTAAGATAAAGCATATAGTGGGAGTTTAAATATATTGTTTTTCTGCTTTTGACAACGTTTGTTCAGTTAGAATCCAGGGGTTGGCAACTGGTTTTAAATAAAGAGCCATTTTATAACAAAAAAATGACAAATCTTACAGAAGAGCCGCTAGGATGATAGTATAAAAAGTACAGCATATCATCTCAATTTGCAAATTCTATATATTTACTAATATTCAATACATAATTCAATACAAAAAATAGGCAGGGCAAGCAATTTAATAAAAATGAATACAAACATTAGTGAGCTTTTTGTGATTGGATGCACAGATGTGTTTTGACCAGGTTTGTAATTTGAGGTCTAGTTTTAAACAACTTTGAAGGCTATCATTGTTGAGCTGAGCTTTTGTTTTACTGTATTCACGTTGTTCATGTTATTAAAAATGTGGATATTTATGTTCTTAAAAATCTGCTCACAATAATATGTGTACGAAATTGTCACGAGACCAAATTTCACCAGCTTAAGTTGATGTAAGTTTAACGAAGGCTATTCCATGTTCCCAATGTAAGTTGATCTTCCTTTTGTCATTTAGAAAGATCAATCCACTTCCTGTCAACTGTTATTTCTTTACAAATTTTCTGGTTCTGTTTGTAATAATGTAAATTTTGTAGACCAGATCTTCCGATTTCAAATCTAGTAACTGAAGTACAAATTGTGCTCTACCAACCTTTTCTAGTGGGATTTTACAGCAAATTGATATTATTTTATTTGTAACATTTTTTTTTGTCAAAGATTCTGATTTTGAAGAAAATGTTAGGAATTCTTCAACCAAGTTAGGAATTCTTCCCTTACAGGGTACATCACACAACACGCTAAAGAAAATACAAGCGAGGATTTTAAATCAGAAAACTGATGTGATCTCACATTATTTGTCATTTCGAGTGAATCCTGAAATGTTTCTGCAGATAATCAAATTTGCAGAATTTTTACTTTAATAAATGACATTTTCATTTGTTTTAATAAACTTAAAATATAGATTTTGAACGGGTTGAAGAGCAACTTAAATAAAAGAGCAGCGGGTTGCCGACCCTCTTGTTAGACTAATCCAAATAAATTTCTTATTAATTTTGAAATTTAAATTGGAATTTCTTTGTTGAAATTATTAAAAAACTAGAGGTACATAATAGTATATTAAAGGACGAGTTCAGTAAGCGCGATCTCACAGCACGCGGCTAAGTTTGGAAAACGACGAGCGTAGCGAGGAGTTTTTTAATGGACAAGTGCTTAAAAACGCTTTACGAACGAGTTTTTTATAGTATTTTACTATTTTGCACCCTTTTATTCCATTTATAAATAAGAAAATCGCCTATACATACTGAGAAAATTGTATCGTATTCGGCATATGTATTATTATATTATGGCCATAACCGCACGCATATGAGTGCTGTTATGAGTCCATTACAGTCGCAAAATAGAAAAAAAATAACAAGCCCAAAGCACAGGACCGCTCTGTTTCAAAAATGTTTTTCATACCAAGTCGATAAACGGATAAACGGACTAGCTGATTCACAAAGAATGGGGAACCTTACTACATTCAAGAAATGCATATAAAAAGCATAGTGTGATTTAATATGTAGTATGCTTAGGGATTGCAATCCGTAGAACCGGATCCGGTAATCCGGCGAATCCGGCATCACAAAACGTTTACCGGATCCGGTACCAATATATCGGATCCGGTCACCGGATCCGGTGATGCTATTTTTCAGGAAAATAATCTCGCTGATATATGAGTAGGTACTTTAAATACGTGGTGCTCATGGCGCCACATGTTTTTTTAAAAACCAAAATTGATTTTGTGATAAATAATGTATACTTAATAGTAGGTATATTAAGTAACGAGAATTGTAAGAAGCATATTAAGTACGCGCGGAACAGTTACGCACGACCCGTTTAACGGGGATAACGGGGTTTAACTGAAATTTGAAAATTGAATTTTCGAAAACCTCGAATTTCTCAAAAAGACCAAATTTTGAAAATCTGAAACCGATTTGCTACTATTTTTAGGGTTTCGTTCTTACCAACAACGAACCCTTATAGTTTCGATATGTTTGTCCGTCCGTCCGTCCGCAGTTTAACTCACAAGGGGGCACTCATCATCACCGATTTGGCCCAAATTTACAGTATATGTAGAGCTTGACTATAAATGAAAGAGACGCAAGCGGGAGAGAAGCCTGAGAAGCCATATGGCCAAGCGTTAAAAAACTCATAAGCAACGACAACTCATAAGCCCGTTATGTTAGCATACATTTCAATGGCCGCTCAGCGCAGCGGTAAGAGCTTGAGTTCATAGTACGAGGATCGCTGGTTCGATTCCCCGTGGGCACGCTTTTTTTTATTTAAAATTTTTAAAATGACTTTCTTTTATTATCATTATTATTTATTATTGTTTAACGTTTTAATTGTAATTATTAATTTGTCAATTTTAATTAATGTTTGGGGTTGCAGAAATTCTGGTGTGCACCTTTAGTGACAAAAAATGCAATCAATGTGGTGAAACATTGGGAAGGGAAAATTTAATAATTAGTAACTAACCAAATATCACCTTACTTAAAGTAGTAAGAATAGCCAATTCATCTGTGACTTATATATTTGATTTTTATATTACTTTATTATATTTATGCTTATTTAATTTTAGACTCATGTTTATATTTATGCTTTATATTTATATGTGGTTGTTTGACACGAATATAATAATAATAATTTTAATTAATTTTTCATTTTAAAAATTGTAAATAAAAAAAAGCGTCCCCATGGGGAATCAAATAAACGATCCTCGTACTATGAACCCGAGCTCTTACCACTGACCGGCCATTGAAATTTATGCTAATATAGCGGGCTTATGAGTTGTCGTTGCTTATGAGTTTTTTAACGCTTGGCCATCTGGCCCTCCCGCTTGCGTCACTTTCATTTATAGTCAATCCCTACATATACTGTAAATTAGGGCCAAATCGGTGATGACGAGTTGACAGGGCCCCCTTTTCTGAGACTATTAGAAATATGAAGCTGTAATTTGGCATGGATATACAGATTAGTCACGCCGACAAAGTGGTAAAATAAAATCTTTTAGGTCTTCAATCTTTTAGGTCTTAAAATCTTCAAATTTTTTAGGGTACCTCTTTTACCCTAAAGAAGTGGTTACGTTTTTTTTCTCATCTACCCCATGGTGTAGGGCTTAGTATAGGGTGTAGGGCACAGTATAGGGGTTCCCAAAGTTTTTCTTAGGTAGGTCAATTTAATATTACCGAATTTTTTTACCAAAAAAAAACAGAATAAAATCAAAACAATAACCAAGATTTTTTTATTTTAAATACATTTAACTATTTCTTATTTTTTTATTAGTATAGAAAAAGTTTTATCGCAAATATATGTGAGCTCAAATAATGGAAACATTTGTTGACCATGTTTTCGTATTTCGGAAAATTCACGCATAATAATTCTTTATAAAAATCAATTAAGAAATTGTTCCGCTAAGAATTCCTAGCATCGATATTTTCCTGTAATTCTGTCAATTTAAATTGCATGTCTTAAATTAACAGTTCCGTATCTATATGAGACTACTATATTATATTTCTGTACAAATGTGTAATAACTAGACTCGATATACTAAAATAATTTTTGAAATATAAACTAAACAATATTTTATTAATACAAACGCTTATGGTTAAAGCTCTGTTAGATTTTTTTAAAAATATAAAAATATCTTATTATATCTTATTTGTAATATTTATTATTTACTTTACTATTTACTAATTTATTTTTTTATAAAAATATAATATATCGTATCGATATCGCGGGCCGCATTCATGGGCTTTGAGGGCCGCACTTTGGGAACCCCTGGTGTAGGGTGTCGTTCGATAGGTCTTTCAAAAATATTACAGGTTTGTGAAAATAATATTTCGATTAAGAGATCCGTTTGTGAAATATTAAGCTTTAAAATGCTAATTTTTGTTACCCCGACTGGGGTAACAAAAGTGAGTGCCCCCACTGCCAGCTAAATGGCTGTTTCAGGATATATGAATAAAATCACAATTATAGTATATATAACGAAGTTGAAAGGAAAAGTATCACAGCTAAGTAAGCTTTATTAGTTTACGAGTAATAGTCGACCAACTTATAAAATGTAACAAATCGAGCGGCAGCAGCGTCATTTAAACGATATATTATTGGTTATGTTCAACGTCAAACTCGACAACATCAAAGACATTTGGGTCTTCGGCAGGTCTTAAGTCATAAGAGTAATAATGGCATCTACGGAACCCTACATTGCGCGTGGCCCGACACGCACTTAGCCGTTTTATTAAAAATAAGACAGCGACAGATCAATGAAGATGAGGTTGAACTCTAAAACATAGGTACGCGTAATAGACGAACAAAAAGTAGGTTGAACTTTAGGGTGCGCGATAGATATTATATAGTAGTATTTTTTTTAAGTAAGGTTTATTATGTAAGATTTAATTCTATCCGAACGGATCCGGCCGGATCGGTGGATCCGGTGGCCGCATCTGGCCAGATTGTAAATCTCTAAAATGGGTATAGAATAAATATAAATGGGGTACTAAAGAAAATCTACAGATATATTTTGTACATAAATATATATATATATATATATATATATATATATATATAAACATATATATATATATATATATATATATATATATATATATATATATATATATATATATATATATATATATAAATTACAACACTACAAAACAGTCGTTCTTCCTGAAGCACTTTATGCCGCAGAAACAACATTATTTCATGGTCACTCAAAAATCAAAGAAATAGAGAAACAAGAACGTAAAATTCTCCGAAAAATTTTTGGGCCGGTGAATAAAGAGGGAATATGGATTAAGAGACCATCGTCAGAAATATATAAAACCGTAGAACCTATCACTGACACTTTCAGAAAGAGACGAGCTAAATTTTTTGGTCACATATACAGAATGGACCAGAACAGAATTACGAAACAAATTTTCAAAATTACCTTTAACAGTAAAAATAGGTCCAAATGGATACAGGAAACAGAAGAAGACCTCAAGCAGCTAAACATCACGATACACGACATGAATGATCGGGTTAAATTTGGAAACACAATAATGCACCATAAATTTGATAAAGAACTGCTCCCAAAGATACCAGGAAAAAAGTGGACGGACGAACGGAAGAAAGAACATAGTGCACGAATGAAGAGGATTTGGGAAGAACGTCGCCGCATGACTGAGTTGACATAATTTTTGTTCAAGTTTACACGCTCTCTTTAAAGGGATTTACGATAGTAATAATATATATATATATATATATATATATATATATATATATATAAATGTAATTATAAATGGAAAGGTGTATTAATGTAAATTTAATAAGGGGGCTTGCGGAAGATTGAGACTGTCTACAAGACAAGCCTCTGGCAAGTCTATTGCTTCTAGTATATATTATCATGTAATAATGTAAATCTATTTAACTAGAGCAATAAATGTAAAAATAGTATATTTTATAACTAGGGATGTAAGTTGTCAATTTGACACGAGAGCGAAATTGGGCGCACGGACGAAGTGAGTGCGCACATTCGCTCGAGTGGCAGTTGACAATACTGCCCCTTGGGATCCAGGATCCATCACAAAAAAAATGGAATCACAAATGAAGAATTTGCTCTTTGAATAGTCTCCGGTGGTGTGGATTCGTCATAAGAACTCTCCTCACTATCCGGTATCACCATAGAATTTACATTCATTTTAAAACGTTTTCTTTTTTATTTTTATTTTGTAATGAAAAAAATTTCTGAGACTTTCACGTCACTTTTTGATATTGAGGTCTTGATTGTGTTTTTTTTTAATGTAACCTAGTGACATTGAATATTTGCGTACGTTACTCAGGTTATGTGCAAATACAACGAGAAGTGGCATTTCTCGTATTAAAAAACGTGCGTCAAGAATTACTTTTCACACATGAGTAATAATAAAAATAATTACACAACTAATAAAATAAATGTAAATTTTTTAAATTTATTATTTGTAATTCATTGAATCACTCAATTGCATTTCCTACACAGTTTTTAATAACAAAAAACTTGTGAGATTAATTTTTTGAGATTGCTTTAGAAGAAATGTATCAGTTTCTTCTTTCAACTAAATCGTTAAACGGTTAGATAATCGGGCAAAATAACATTTAGTAGACTAGTGCGATTACTAACGACCGTTTTAATTGCTTAGCCATACTTTGCATGTATTAACATTCCTTTACCCACCCACACATTTCAATTCATTTTTACTAAAAAAAATAGTCCAGCATAAATATTAACATTATTATAATAATATCAATCAGATCATACAAAACAAAGATCAGATACGTCCAAATAACACCAGATGAGACAAGACAAGATCAGATAAGACCAGACAGTAACATATGAGGCTTGACATGACTATACAAGACCAGCCAAGACCAGAAAAGAACAGATAGATCATACAAGAACAGAGAAAACTATACAAGACCATACAAGACCAGAGAAAATCAGACCAGACTAGACAAGACCAGACAAGACAAGACAAGACCAGGCAAGATAATGCAAGACCAGACAAGACCAGACATGAACATACAAGACCAGACAAGACTAGACAAGACCAGACAAGACCAGACAAGACCAGACAAGACCAGACAAGACCAGACAAGAACACACTAGACCAGACAAGACAAAACCAGACAAGACCAGACAAGACCAGGCAAGACCAGACAAGACCAAACAAGACCAGACAAGACCAGACAAGACCAGACAAGACCAGACAAGACCAGACAAAACCAGACAGGACCAGACAAGACCAGACAAGATCAGAGAACATCAGACAAGAGGAGACAAGACTAGACAAATCTGGACGAGTCAAAAAAAGGCCAGGTAAGACCATCAGACAAGACCAGACAAGTCCAGACAAGGTCAGACAAGACCAGATAAGCCCAGACAAGACCAGACAAGACCGCACAAGACCAGACAAGACCAGACAAGAACAGAAGAGACCACACGGGACCAGGCAAGATCATACAAGATCAGAGAAAACCATACACGACCTGGTAAGAGCAGACAAGCTAAAACCATACATGTCGAGGCAAGACCAGACACGGCCAGACAAGACCAGGCAACACCAGACAAAAGTAGATAAGAGCAGAGAAGACCAGACAAAACCAGACAAGACCAGATAAGACCAGACAAGGCTAGACAAGACCCGACAAGACTAGACAAGACCAGACAAGACCAGATAAGACCAGACAAAACCAAGACTCGAATACTCAATATTAGATAAACAGACTTTATTGGTGCATATTATTTATAAATCATAATTCTTGAGGTTGCTGAGGTCGTGTGCTTTTAGCCTTGTAGGTGGTCTGATTGTTTTATTTTCTCTTCCTGCTTCTCTATATATTGAAGCCGTCTAGTCGGTTTAAGAGATTTCAAAATTTCCACAAGAATCTCATATGAATTCTAAATAGATTTCAACAAGATTAATCAACATAAATTCAATGTAAATGCGATATTTGTTTAACGGAAATTGAATTTTCAATTGCAGTCATTGGATGTCTCGCTTGTAAACAGATGGAATCCTTTAATTTAGAATTGATATGAAAATTATATAGAAATAATGTAGAGACGATATGGAATTAATAATTAATGAACCTAAATATAAAATGAATATACAGGTAGAATGATTATAGATTATATATATATATATACATATATATATATATATATATATATATATATATATATATATATATATATATATATATATATACGATGTATATAGGATGAACATACAATGAATATTCCTGTTATATAGAATGATTATATAACTCATCATAATATTGGTAAATATTAAAAAAAAAAAAAGTAATTGACTTATTGTTAGTTAAGGGGTATAGATAAACGGATATACCCTTTACGATGTGGTATAATCACTTCGTTTTTTCGGTGGATCCAACAAAGCAAAAATGATGAATAATAATGTAAATCTAGAGGCATGATTTAATAATTGTCATGAAAACAAAGTTTTGTATTTATTAACAAATGTCAATTTAATTTAGTTATAAATCGATTAATTTATTATTATCGGTCTATTCGTTATATAATCGTAACGAATACCACTGGAGCAAACGAAAATACTGATTATTTTTCACTCCTAATTCGACATAATCCTTAAAATAGCAATAGCAATTTTTCGCAGATTACGTCTCGTTACTCGTAAAATAATCGATTATTTTCGATGCTCTTGTGACATAACTGATTATGGAATGAATACAGATTTAATATAGAATACATTCATAATTAATATATAAAAATCCTTACATAGAACTAATACATAGAATAATAGATATAATACGCATACAATTTTCCTTCAAAGCTCTTATAATATAAGCATATATAAGCTTATAATATAAGCATATATAAGCAATAATTATATAGTTTAGTCTAATGTCTTTAGTCTTCTTTAGTTTATAGTTTAGTCTAATGCTTCGTGTATTCTGAATGACTTATAATTATTATTTCGGGGAACTTGCGTGTGATAGCTTGAAGAAGTTTGCTTTCATTTTAAACATCTTTAAACAGTTTGGTCAAGACTAATCTGGTGTTAAATGAATGTTTAAATATTTATGATTTTGCAATTATATTTGCACAATCTGTACTTGAAGTGTAGGCATTAAACATGTGTAACACTTTGCCCTGAATACTCAAAACTAACTAACAAGAATCATTTCACTTGTCTTGACTAGTCTAGTCTTGTCTGTTCAGACTTGTGTGTTTAGTTTTGTTTATCTAATCTTGTCTATCTACTTGTCCGTCTACTCTTGTCTGGTCAGAATTGCGTGTCTAGTTTTGTTTGTCTAATCTTATCTGTCTAGTCTTGTCTATTTAGTCTTGTCTGTCTAATCTTGTCTGAGTACTCTTGTCTGTCTAGTGTTGTCTCTATAGTTTTGCCTATCTAGTCTGGTCTGTCTAGCCTTGTCTATCTAGTCTTCTCTGTCTAGTCTTGTCTATCTGGTCTTGTCTGTCTAGTCTTGTCTGTCTAGTCTTGTCTGTCTAGTCTTGTCTGTCTAGTCTTGTCTGTCTAGTCTTGTCTGTCTAGTCTTGTCTCTCTAGTCTTGTCTGTCTAGTTTTTTCTGTCCAGTCTTATCTGTCTAGTCTTGTCTGTCTAGTCTTGTCCGTCTAGTTTCGTCTGTCTATTCTTGTCTGTCTAGTCTTGTCTGTCTAGTCTTGTCTGTCTAGTCTTGTCGGTCTAGTCTTGTCTGTCTAGTCTTGTCTGTCTAGTCTTGTCTGTCTAGTCTTGTCTGTCTAGTCTTGTCTGTCTAGTCTTGTCTGTCTAGTCTTGTCTGTCTAGTCTTGTCTGTCTAGTCTTGTCTGTCTAGTCTTGTCTGTCTAGTCTTGTCTGTCTAGTCTTGTCTGTCTAGTCTTGTCTGTCTAGTCTTGTCTGTCTAGTCTTGTCTGTCTAGTCTTGTCTGTCTAGTCTTGTCTGTCTAGTCTTGTCTGTCTAGTCTTGTCTGTCTAGTCTTGTCTGTCTTTTTTTTTTTTATGGGGGACGTAGCAAGCACATTCAGTTGACTTGACAAGTGGCCCCCCTGGAAACTCACGGGCATCTTGGAACCGCTTTTCTCATATCTTCAAGATGGCGTTGGCTTCGATCTTACTTGATGTCCTTACATCCCCCATCCACGGAAGGTGATTAGGGGTTCAGGTTGTTTTCAGCTTTTGTTGTCTATGTTGTTTTGTCCGTTCATCCTGTTCTTTCATGCTTAGTATGTCCCTTATCATCATTTCTGTTGCAGACCAGTCTTCTTCACTCCTAAGCATTGTTTCCGTGAGTGTGCTAGTTTCTAAAATTCTTTTTGTTTTTGAAGTGTATATGTCCCTCTCTAAAGACCACCTAGGGCATTCGAAGATTGTGTGATACACGCTATCTGTCTTATCACAATAAACGCACTGGTTGTCTGCTTCGCGCCCAATACTGTGCAGGTAGTCTTTGAAGCACCCGTGGCCACTAAGTGCCTGCGTCAGGTAGTAGGTAACTTGTCCGTGCCTTCTCGTGACCCATGGATCCAATTTTGGAATCAGGAGTCTCGTCCACTCACCCCTCTCTGAGGCTTCCCAGTACTCTTGCCAACTTTCGAGTCTGTCTTCGAGACTAGTCTTGTCTGTCTAGTCTTGTCTGTCTAGTCTTGTCTGTCTAGTCTTGTCTGTCTAGTCTTGTCTGTCTAGTCTTGTCTGTCTAGTCTTGTCTGTCTAGTCTTGTCTGTCTAGTCTTGTCTGTCTAGTCTTGTCTGTCTAGTCTTGTCTGTCTAGTCTTGTCTGTCTAGTCTTGTCTGTCTAGTCTTGTCTGTCTAGTCTTGTCTGTCTAGTCTTGTCTGTCTAGTCTTGTCTGTCTAGTCTTGTCTGTCTAGTCTTGTCTGTCTAGTCTTGTCTGTCTAGTCTTGTCTGTCTAGTCTTGTCTGTCTAGTCTTGTCTGTCTAGTCTTGTCTGTCTAGTCTTGTCTGTCTAGTCTTGTCTGTCTAGTCTTGTCTGTCTAGTCTTGTCTGTCTAGTCTTGTCTGTCTAGTCTTGTCTGTCTAGTCTTGTCTGTCTAGTCTTGTCTGTCTAGTCTTGTCTGTCTAGTCTTGTCTGTCTAGTCTTGTCTGTCTAGTCTTGTCTGTCTAGTCTTGTCTGTCTAGTCTTGTCTGTCTAGTCTTGTCTGTCTAGTCTTGTCTGTCTAGTCTTGTCTGTCTAGTCTTGTCTGTCTAGTCTTGTCTGTCTAGTCTTGTCTGTCTAGTCTTGTCTGTCTAGTCTTGTCTGTCTAGTCTTGTCTGTCTAGTCTTGTCTGTCTAGTCTTGTCTGTCTAGTCTTGTCTGTCTAGTCTTGTCTGTCTAGTCTTGTCTGTCTAGTCTTGTCTGTCTAGTCTTGTCTGTCTAGTCTTGTCTGTCTAGTCTTGTCTGTCTAGTCTTGTCTGTCTAGTCTTGTCTGTCTAGTCTTGTCTGTCTAGTCTTGTCTGTCTAGTCTTGTCTGTCTAGTCTTGTCTGTCTAGTCTTGTCTGTCTAGTCTTGTCTGTCTAGTCTTGTCTGTCTAGTCTTGTCTGTCTAGTCTTGTCTGTCTAGTCTTGTCTGTCTAGTCTTGTCTGTCTAGTCTTGTCTGTCTAGTCTTGTCTGTCTAGTCTTGTCTGTCTAGTCTTGTCTGTCTAGTCTTGTCTGTCTAGTCTTGTCTGTCTAGTCTTGTCTGTCTAGTCTTGTCTGTCTAGTCTTGTCTGTCTAGTCTTGTCTGTCTAGTCTTGTCTGTCTAGTCTTGTCTGTCTAGTCTTGTCTGTCTAGTCTTGTCTGTCTAGTCTTGTCTGTCTAGTCTTGTCTGTCTAGTCTTGTCTGTCTAGTCTTGTCTGTCTAGTCTTGTCTGTCTAGTCTTGTCTGTCTAGTCTTGTCTGTCTAGTATTGTCTGTCTAGTCTTGTCTATCTAGTCTTGCCTGTCTAGTCTATCTAATCTTGACTCCCTAGCCTTAACCGCCTTGTGTGCCCAATCGTTTCTGTTCAGTCGTGCCTGTATAATCCTGCATGTACAGGCCTTAATGTCTAGTCTAGACTCTATAATCATGCCTGACTAGAATTGTATATCTCTAGTGTTTTCTATTTAAGCCTTGTCTGTCTAGTCGAGTTTATTTAATATCGGTTGACTTCCTGTATTAACACAATCAACATAAATACGACATAATCCAGCAGCATACTAGACTAAATCAACACTTAATATTCCTAGAAACCTACATAAATGTCTAGGCTAATAGTCCAGATTAGGTATTAAAATGTTTGAATGGCGATGGGAATGAATGATGGGTATATCCATCTCCAGTTATATATTCTTGTCCGTGTGATAGTGTGACGCATTTAGTGTGGTAGTCGCTAGTCAAGAAGACGGCGGTGCAGAGCACTATTAAATATATAAGCGGTTTATAGTTAGCTCTCGCTGCACCGCGGACTAATGCAGTCCGTGTCCGAATCGGCCCCAGCATCATGAAACCGCCGCGCTGTCCAACGATTATTTTTGGACTTCTTCTACTCCGTAAGTCTGTTCCGTTCACACTTCGACTAACGAACCCAATTCAAAGTTTAACTACAAAATTAATATAATTAATCGTACAGACAATAAATATGATTCAGTTTCTAATCTGGATTCACTAACTTGTGTAGATTGACTAATAGACAAGACGAGATGGTCAAGACAGACAGGACTAGACAAACAAAACAGGACATAAAAGACTACACAGACAAGACTAGACAGACAATACTAGACTGACAAGACTAGACAGACAAGACTAGACAGACAAGACTAGTCCGACAAGACTAGACGGACTAGACTAGACGGACAAGACTAGACGGACAAGACTAGACGTACAAGACCCGACGGGCAAGACTAGACGGACAAGTCTAGACGCACAAAACTAAACGGACAAGACTAGACGGAGAAGACTAGACAGACTGACGGACAAGACTAGACAGACAAGACTAGACGGACAAGACTAGACGGACAAGATTAGAGGGACAAGATAAGACGGACAAGACTAGACGGACAAGACTAGACGGATAAGACTAGACGGACAAGACTAGACGGACAAGACTAGACGGACAATACTAGACGGACAAGACTAGACGGAGAAGACTAGACGGACAAGACTAGTACTGACAAGACCAGACGGATAAGACTAGACGGACAAGAGTGGACGGGCAAGACTAGACGGACAAGACTAAACGGACAAGACTAGACAGACAAGACTAGACAGACCAGACGAGACAGACAAGACTAGACAAGACTAGACAGACAAGTCTAGACAGACAACACTAGACAAACTAGATTAGACTGACAAGGCTAGACAGACAAAGCTTGAAGGATAAGACAAGACATATAAGTCTAGACATACAAGACAAGGAAGACAAGAGTAGAGAGACAAGACTGGACAGACACGCTAGACTTATCGTATATATCTAGTTTGATATATTTTAACTCTAGTTGTTTACCTCTATTTGGACTTCACGAACAAGACTTAGCAGATAAAACAAGCAAAACTAGAGAGGTAAGGCTGAATAAATAACACTGGACAGACTGAACAGATGGGACTAGACAGATACGACTAGACAGATAGGATTAGACATATAAGACTAGACAGGCAAGACTAAACAGACAGGCTAAACAGTTAAGACTAGACAGACAAGACTGGACAGACAAAACAAGTTAGACAAGACTAAACAGGCAGGAGTGGATAGTCAAGATTAGACAGATAAGATTATACAGACAAGACTTGAGAAACTAGACAGATAGGGCTAGAGAGACATTACACAACCTATAAGATACGGCTAGATAAACTAGAGCGGGCAGACAAGACTAGACAGACTACACAGACAAGACAAAACAGACAAGACTAGGTATACAAGACTATACAGACAATACTAGACAGACAAGACTGGTTATACAAGACTGGACGGACTAGACACACAATCTATACTTATTTTGTCTATCTAGTTTTATAGCTTGTATCCCTGTTTGTGTTTAATTTTTGTCTGTCACCTATTCCCGTATTTTTAATTAATTACAGAGAAAGGCTGTTAGACGCAACATTAAGTTTGAGAAAAAAATATAGACATTTTATTTTATATTGTCGTGCGAATCTATAATTAGTAAACTTGATAGATTTCTGCCGTGAATAATTCGCGCCTACATAGGCGACGTAATGAACAACATCGATTGTGTCATGGAGATAGTAAAAATAACTAAAAACGTCTGTTTGTTAGAAGACTCGATGATAATTAAACGTAAAAATAATTAAGTAAATAAGTAATAAATTTCTTGCGTAGACGAGATAAAGGTTCTGCCGGACTGGTGCCGATCGGCTACTACAAACGCGAATCGCTGATAATATTACAAACAAACGTTTTTTCCCTTTCAACTTTAATTTATTCAACTTCAGAAGATTATCTACAAAGACCTAGATGTTATTACACAACGCATATTTCATTTTACCATTTATGTAAACTTGCTTGTAATCTTGACTCGCTCGTCGTGTTTGTCTAAGTTAGTGTGTATAGTCTTGCATGTTTAGCCTTGTTTATCTGTTTGGGGGAAGCTCTTACTAAACTCCCTAATCCAATTTTGTTTTTAATATACGCCACCCCAGTTTCGCATTCATTCATGGTGGGCAGCCCGAACGGTACGTGAAAACAGCCCCAGTTGAAAATGTCTGCTCGACTGGGAATCGAACCCCGGTCTCCTGCCTGTCAGGCGGGTATTTTGTCTATCTAGCCTTAGCTTGTCTAGTCTATCTTATTTTATTTCGCATTTACACTCCATATCTCGTTTTGACGAGACCTTGTCTTGTGTAGATATAGTCTTGTTTAGTTTTATCTAGTCTTGTCTTGTTTTATTTAGGCTTATTTAGTTTTGCCTGTCCTTTTATCTAATCTTGTCTTCGAAATCTTGTCTTCATGTCCAGTATTGTTTTGTCTACTTTTATACGTGTTATTTGATATTGTTTAATTGTGTTTTCATTGGGTAATTTCATGGACTAGACTAGATTAACTAAGTGCAGTGACTGTTGCAGTTAATGGGAATTTATTAGTGCAATAAATTCCTCTTATTGAATTATTGTTGATTTATTAATAAATTTCGAATTGAAATCGATTGGTATTTGATTGAAAATTATCGATTATATATACGGTTAATTTATAAAAATAAAAAATTGAAAACAAAATCAATTTAGTAGACAGACAGAACTAGTCAGACAAGACTAGACAGATAAGACTAGACAGACAAGACTAGACAGACAAGACTAGACTGACAAGACTAGACAGATAAGACTAGACAGACAAGACTAGATAGACAAGACTAGACAGACAAGGCTAGATAGACAAAGCTAGACAAACAAGACTAGACAGGCAAGAGTAGACATACAAAACTAGACAGACAACACTAGACAGATAATACTAGACAGACAAGACTAGGCGGACAAAACTAGACAAACAAGACTAGACAGACTAGATAGACAATACTAGACAGACAGGACTAGACAGACTAGATAGACAAGGCTAGTCAGTCAAGACTAGACAGACAAGTCTAGTTAGATAAGACCAGACAGTCAAAGCTATACAGAGAAGACTGGGTAGACAAGACTAGACAGACAAAACTGGACAGACACTACTAGACAGACCAGACTAGATAGACAAGATTAAACAGGGAAGACTAAATAGAAAAGGGTAGGCAGACAAGAATGGACAGACAAGATAAGACAGACAAGACTAGACAGACAAGACTGGACAGACAAGACTAGACAGACAAGACTAGACAGACAAGAATAGACAGACAAGGCTAGACAGACAAGACTAGACAGACAAGACTAGACAAACAAGTCTAGACAGACAAGACTAGATAGACAAGGCTAGGCAGACAAGACTAGGCAGACAAGACTAGACAGATAAGACAAGACTAGACAGACAAGACTAGAAAGACAAGACTAGACAGACAAGACTAGACAGACAAGACTAGACAGACAAGACTAGACAGACAAGACTAGATAGACAAGACTAGAGAGACAAGGCTAGACACACAAGATTAGACAAACAAGACTAGACAGACAAGACTAGACAGACAAAATTAGACAGACAATACTAGACGGACAAGACTATACAGACAGTACTGGACAGACAAGACTAGACAGACTAGATAGACAATACTAGACATACAAGACTAGACAGACTAGATAGACAAAACTAGACAGACAAGACTAGATAGACAGAACTAGAGTAGGCAGAAAGACTAGATAGACAAGGCTAGTCAGTCAAGACTCGACAGACAAGTTAGATAGATAAGACAAGACAGTAAAGACTTTACAGAGAAGACTAGGCAGACAAAACTGGACAGACAATACTAGACAGACCAGATTAGATAGACGAGATTAAACAGAGAAGACTAAATAGAAAAGGGTAGGCAGACAAGAATAGACAGTAAAGATAAGACAGACAAGACTAGACAGACAATACTGAAGAGACAAGACTAGACAGACAAGACGAGACAGACAATACTAGGCGGACAAGACTAGACAAGAAATGTGTTGAATGCAAGCTGTTTGTATTCACAATATGTGAAATTTCTTCGAAACATTTTTTGAAATAAGATTTGCTTTACTAATCCCAGAACAAAAAACTTAACTTTAACTCTAAGTTAATATTTATGTATGATAAAGCTCGAGATTTTGATAGTAGAATACACGACCAACGTCTAAAACCACGAAATTAGTATCCAAATAAATTATAAAAGCCAAGTTTGTTATAAGAAGTTACAACCCAAAGGAACATTGAAGTCAGCATATTCTGATTAAAACGCAAACTTAAATAAAACATCAAACAAGCTAGAATTTAAATCTGAAATTTCTTGATGAATATAGCATCTGGATTAACAACATTATTGATTGACCTTTAATGTTGTTAATCCATATGCTAGACTAAACAACCTTTGACTATTATTTATCATATTTTATCTATCATTTATCATTGTATGAAACAGCATCAAAATACACCAATAAATTATTAATTTTTCGAAAGTCTTTCGCTGTGGGCGCGTGTCAAGACGCAATTGTCTCAATTTACAATTCAGCTTGCTATGTAGGAACGAGGATAATAAAAAAGCCACAAATAAGACAGATTCAAAATAGGAGTAGGTTTAGGTAGCCGCGCAATCTTTCTGGGTTAATTCGGAAATAAAGAACCGAATAATAGTGGTTGCGACAGTACTGTTCGCCCAACCTCCACGAAATCATTTACACCTTTAAGGAAACACAAACGTAATAACTATATAAACAAATAGACACAACACGAGGACAACAAGACGGCTCAGTAGTAGATTTAATACATGGTGAATATTGAGTTTGATTTTAAATATGGAAGATAAGACTAGACGGACAAGATTACATAGACAAAACTAGACAGACAAGGCAGAGAAGACAAAAGTAGACAAGACCAGACAGACAAAAGTAGACAAGACTAGACAGTTTGGAGGAAGCTCTATCTATTCCACTTTGGCCTTTAGTATGCGCCACACCGGTATCGCATATTTTGCATTGATTCAGGGTGGGCAGTCCGGACGCTCAGAGGAAGCCGCCCTAGTTGTCGCCTCCCCGATCAGGAATCGAAGACAGACAAGACTAGATAGACAAGACTAGACAGACAAGACTAAACAGACAAGACTGGACAGACAAGACTGGGCTGACAAGTCTAGACAGACTGACAGACAACACCAGACAAACAAGACTAGACAGACAAGACTAGACAGACAAGACTTGACAGACAAGACTAGACAGACAAGACTAGACAGACAAGACTAGACAGACAAGACTAGACAGACAAGACTAGACAGACAAGACTAGACAGACAAGACTAGACAGACAAGACTAGACAGACAAGACTAGACAGACAAGACTAGACAGACAAGACTAGACAGACAAGACTAGACAGACAAGACTAGACAGACAAGACTAGACAGACAAGACTAGACAGACAAGACTAGACAGACAAGACTAGACAGACAAGACTAGACAGACAAGACTAGACAGACAAGACTAGACAGACAAGACTAGACAGACAAGACTAGACAGACAAGACTAGACAGACAAGACTAGACAGACAAGACTAGACAGACAAGACTAGACAGACAAGACTAGACAGACAAGACTAGACAGACAAGACTAGACAGACAAGACTAGACAGACAAGACTAGACAGACAAGACTAGACAGACAAGACTAGACAGACAAGACTAGACAGACAAGACTAGACAGACAAGACTAGACAGACAAGACTAGACAGACAAGACTAGACAGACAAGACTAGACAGACAAGACTAGACAGACAAGACTAGACAGACAAGACTAGACAGACAAGACTAGACAGACAAGACTAGACAGACAAGACTAGACAGACAAGACTAGACAGACAAGACTAGACAGACAAGACTAGACAGACAAGACTAGACAGACAAGACTAGACAGACAAGACTAGACAGACAAGACTAGACAAGACTAGACAGACAAGACTAGACAGACAAGACTAGACAGACAAGACTAGACAGACAAGACTAGACAGACAAGACTAGACAGACAAGACTAGACAGACAAGACTAGACAGACAAGACTAGACAGACAAGACTAGACAGACAAGACTAGACAGACAAGACTAGACAGACAAGACTAGACAGACAAGACTAGACAGACAAGACTAGACAGACAAGACTAGACAGACAAGACTAGACAGACAAGACTAGACAGACAAGACTAGACAGACAAGACTAGACAGACAAGACTAGACAGACAAGACTAGACAGACAAGACTAGACAGACAAGACTAGACAGACAAGACTAGACAGACAAGACTAGACAGACAAGACTAGACAGACAAGACTAGACAGACAAGACTAGACAGACAAGACTAGACAGACAAGACTAGACAGACAAGACTAGACAGACAAGACTAGACAGACAAGACTAGACAGACAAGACTAGACAGACAAGACTAGACAGACAAGACTAGACAGACAAGACTAGACAGACAAGACTAGACAGACAAGACTAGACAGACAAGACTAGACAGACAAGACTAGACAGACAAGACTAGACAGACAAGACTAGACAGACAAGACTAGACAGACAAGACTAGACAGACAAGACTAGACAGACAAGACTAGACAGACAAGACTAGACAGACAAGACTAGACAGACAAGACTAGACAGACAAGACTAGACAGACAAGACTAGACAGACAAGACTAGACAGACAAGACTAGACAGACAAGACTAGACAGACAAGACTAGACAGACAAGACTAGACAGACAAGACTAGACAGACAAGACTAGACAGACAAGACTAGACAGACAAGACTAGACAGACAAGACTAGACAGACAAGACTAGACAGACAAGACTAGACAGACAAGACTAGACAGACAAGACTAGACAGACAAGACTAGACAGACAAGACTAGACAGACAAGACTAGACAGACAAGACTAGACAGACAAGACTAGACAGACAAGACTAGACAGACAAGACTAGACAGACAAGACTAGACAGACAAGACTAGACAGACAAGACTAGACAGACAAGACTAGACAGACAAGACTAGACAGACAAGACTAGACAGACAAGACTAGACAGACAAGACTAGACAGACAAGACTAGACAGACAAGACTAGACAGACAAGACTAGACAGACAAGACTAGACAGACAAGACTAGACAGACAAGACTAGACAGACAAGACTAGACAGACAAGACTAGACAGACAAGACTAGACAGACAAGACTAGACAGACAAGACTAGACAGACAAGACTAGACAGACAAGACTAGACAGACAAGACTAGACAGACAAGACTAGACAGACAAGACTAGACAGACAAGACTAGACAGACAAGACTAGACAGACAAGACTAGACAGACAAGACTAGACAGACAAGACTAGACAGACAAGACTAGACAGACAAGACTAGACAGACAAGACTAGACAGACAAGACTAGACAGACAAGACTAGACAGACAAGACTAGACAGACAAGACTAGACAGACAAGACTAGACAGACAAGACTAGACAGACAAGACTAGACAGACAAGACTAGACAGACAAGACTAGACAGACAAGACTAGACAGACAAGACTAGACAGACAAGACTAGACAGACAAGACTAGACAGACAAGACTAGACAGACAAGACTAGACAGACAAGACTAGACAGACAAGACTAGACAGACAAGACTAGACAGACAAGACTAGACAGACAAGACTAGACAGACAAGACTAGACAGACAAGACTAGACAGACAAGACTAGACAGACAAGACTAGACAGACAAGACTAGACAGACAAGACTAGACAGACAAGACTAGACAGACAAGACTAGACAGACAAGACTAGACAGACAAGACTAGACAGACAAGACTAGACAGACAAGACTAGACAGACAAGACTAGACAGACAAGACTAGACAGACAAGACTAGACAGACAAGACTAGACAGACAAGACTAGACAGACAAGACTAGACAGACAAGACTAGACAGACAAGACTAGACAGACAAGACTAGACAGACAAGACTAGACAGACAAGACTAGACAGACAAGACTAGACAGACAAGACTAGACAGACAAGACTAGACAGACAAGACTAGACAGACAAGACTAGACAGACAAGACTAGACAGACAAGACTAGACAGACAAGACTAGACAGACAAGACTAGACAGACAAGACTAGACAGACAAGACTAGACAGACAAGACTAGACAGACAAGACTAGACAGACAAGACTAGACAGACAAGACTAGACAGACAAGACTAGACAGACAAGACTAGACAGACAAGACTAGACAGACAAGACTAGACAGACAAGACTAGACAGACAAGACTAGACAGGCAAGACTAGACAGACAAGACTAGACAGACAAGACTAGACAGACAAAACTAGACAGACAAGACTAGACAGACAAGACTAGACAGACAAGACTAGACAGACAAGACTAGACAGACTAGACAGACAAGAATAGACATACAAGACTAGACATACAAAACTAGACAGACAAGACTAGACAGACAAGACTTGACAGACAAGAATAAACAGACAAGACTGGGCTGACAAGACTAGACAGACTGACAGACAAGACCAGACAGACAATACTAGACAGACAAGACTTTTTTTTAACCGTATGTAGCAAGCAGCATTGGTTAACTTGTCAAGTGGCCCCCTGAAACTTCTTGAGCATTTTGGAACCGCTTGACGCATGACGTCTTACGCCTTACATCCCTCTTCGTCTAGTGATTAGGGGTTCATGTGCTGTCAAGTTTCTTATTGCTTTCGGCTTGGAGCCGTTTCGTCTCGTCCTGTTCTTTCAAGGTCACGATATTTGTGACCATATTGATTGTTATTGTCCAGATGTTCTCCGACCTGATCATATGGTCGGTTAGGCCTATGGGCTCTAGTTTAAGATGGGTTTTCTTTTCGCACGTTTCTCTTTCTGGTATCCATCGATGACATTCGAAGATGTATCGAACGCTATCTGCAAGGTCACAGTATTCACAGAGACTATCGGTTGCCGGTTAACACTTGTGTAAGGTGAAAATTTGTTTCACTATGCTTTCCTGACACCCATCGCTTGACGTCAGGTATTCGGATTCTGGTCCATTGTTCCCTATTCGATAGCTGCCATTCTTTTTGCCATGCCTTACACGTTCGTGCCCTGGTGGCTTTCTTTTTATTGCTCTTTGTGCAATCGTCGATTGTTCTCATTCGGTAGAGTTCCTCTCTCTCTCGCAACATTAGCTCTTTTGGTACTATGTCTGCGATTATCACAAGTGCGGCTTTCATTGAGACCGTTCTGTATGCAGTGGACACACTCAGAGTCATTTTTCTTTGAATTATCTATAGCTTATGCCTAATCGATTTCTTCTTCATGACAATTGCCCATACCGGAGCTGCGTGAAGCATGGTCGAATGTATCACCTAGCATAGGAGCGTTCGCTTGTTGCTTTTGGGGCCACCGGCGTTGGGCCTTAGTTTGTCAAATGGCCGCCATATACACAACGGTCCACCGGAGAGGTCTACCTGTGCAGGTTAGATCAAGATCGAAAATCAATTCTTTCGAAGGTGGACCTATGCAGGTCACGTCGTTTGTTTCTAGTGTGTTTTGGAATGTAGTGGTTTCGAATGTATTGGTATATTAGTTGTAGGGCTTAGATATGATATTGAATATTCTTATATTGTTATGCATTTCCCAGATTTTTCACTGTAAAACAATAAACAAAAATGTATTTAAAAATATTCCTTTGTTTTTATAAAAAAAATTATGCTATTTGAGAAACGTCTAAAACACGTGCACGAATTTTAAATTTTTTTCATTTCAGAATTTCAAAGTTTCCAAAACATATTAGGTTTTCTTCATTTTGTTGCAAGCAAAATTTCATCAAAAAATTTCTGTTTAAACCAGTGCCTGCCAAACTGGAGACGTTTTAGATGTGCAGCGTAAGATTTCATAGTACAATCACATACTATCCTCAATCGATGCCATCGCAAAAAGAATTGAAGACCGCTTTGGTATACCGGAACGTCACCATACACGCTACAGGCATACGGTTGACCTGCGTAGGCAAACCTGGTACCAACCACAGGTAATCTCTCCGGTAGACCGTATCGTGTATGGCGTACTTGATGCTGCAGAGGTTTTGAGCGCTTTATCTGCGATTATGATGACATGGTTTTTAATTGATATACATTTATCGATCGTCACACTCACGAGGAATGTAAGTGGACCGATTTTTCTGAACCCTGTTAGCAGCACTGCCTTTGTCTTTTCGGGGGCCAATTCTCGTCTCTTTTCTTCAATCCAATTACCTACTTGACGTATAGCTGTATTTGCTCTGAGCATAATTCCCTTTTTGTTTTCCCGATCACTACCAGAGTCAGATCGTCCGCAAAACCTACGATCTCCACTCCCTCCGGCAGTTTAAGTCTAAGGACTCCATCGTACAGGTTCCACAGCGTCGAGCTCTGAACCGAGCCCTGTGGAACACCACTGCTGACATGGCGCTCTTGTCTTGCATTCTCTGCTTGCAGAACGATGTTTCTATTTTTCAAATAGCTCCTTATTAATCGCAGTAGATACGGTGGCACACTCTTCCTTGCAGGTCCTCCAAGTTGTTTTGCCATGCTGCAGAATTAAAGGCATTTCTAACGTCCAGCGTTATAATTGCACATAGCTTTTTGGTACTTTGTGAGCCTTCTTGGGCTTTTTTCGCCACTTCGACGACCTTATATGTAGCATCTACTGTCGTATTGCCGTCCCTGAACCCATATTGCTTTTCTGAGAGGTTCTCACCTGTCTCTAATACTTGTCTTATTCTTTGTAGCAGTAGTTGCTCCAGTAGTTTTCCTGTTACATCTAGTAGGCACAGGGGTATGTACGAGGAAGGCTTCTCGATGGACTTATCACCTTTCTTAATTAGGACAAGTTCAGCTCTTTTCCATATATCTGGAAATATTCCCTGGGTGACTAGATGGTTCATTATTTTTAGGACAAAGTTTGGAAACTTCACCAGAATGTTTTTTATAATCTCTGATGGAAGTCCATCTATACCTGGGGCCCTGTAATTTCGTAGGCGCTGGCTGGCTCTACATATATCCTTCTTATTGAATGGCACAATTTGCAGCACGTCTGGTTGCTTCCAAACCGTTTCTTCATAGATTGGGAACAACGCATTGGCAATCTATAGTATTGTTTCCATTGGGACCCTAATGTTTTGTTGCCTTAATTTCAGACCTCTCATTGCAATTTAGAATGCATCACCACCGGTGTCTTCGTTGATATTGTGGATTAAGCTTTGCTAGTGGTCTCGTTTTGATTTGTTGATTTCTATTCTGAGAGTCTTTTTCGCAGCTGTGTACTCCTGCTTGAATTTTTGCTGGTTGTGTTGGGCTAGGTTTTTTTAGCTTTGCTAGGCTTCATTACAGGTTGCCCTTGCTTGAGCGGTAGTTTAATTCCACCAGTAGAGTCATCTTTTTTGTCTGCGTTCCTTCTTTGGTGGTACTGTGGCATCACAGCTTTTGCATATAGTTTTTATAAACGAATTTGCTGTATAATGTTCTGTCTTGTTAACTCCTGCTTCTAGGTTGCTATAGAATTTTTGTACATCTGCTGGCATTGATCTGTTTGTTCAGGCGCTTTTATTTGTGCATCGGGTTGGAATACTTCCATTACTTTCATCTACTACGTATCCGAGATACTTGTGGTCGCTTAGTGACTCCCTCTCTAGTACTTGCTAGTTCTTTGTTTTTGCAGCGAGTTCGCTTGTTGCGAAAGAAAGAGAATGAGTCTCCACGTTTAAAAGTTGGTTTAGCACTTTCGTTTTTGATGAAGAGGTCCATGCTCGCCGCCCAATCCATGACCATATCCCCTCCGTTTTTGAGGAGCCTTAGTGTGGCGACTTTGCGTTTAAGTAGCCTGCTATAATTTTACCTTTTCTCCCCTGGCCGCTTATGGTTTGCCTAAGAGTCTATAGGGATTCTGACAGCTGTTCAATTTTTGCGTTGGGGGAAAAGTAGCAGCTGTATATAATGAGTTGGGGCAGTTCAACCCATGCAAAATGTCCATGTCCAGTCTTTAGAATAGTTATGCGTATTATGCATATCGCTGAATTCTTTTTGTCCGTGGACCATTTAGCTAGTTGCAATTTTGTTATTTGGTTCACTCACTAATAGTATGTCTGCTTTCAGTTCTACGGCTATTGCGGCTAGCAGATCGTGCGCTGCACGGCATCTCATTAGGTTAATTGGTTCCTTGCCTTTTCTAAATCTCCTCCGACAGAGCTATTTTGTATGCTGGGCAAGTTCCAGAATATGCCTGACGCCCCTTTGTCTTGCAGATTGGGTACATAACTCCTTGACAGTATTTTGCCTGATGTCCCTCTTTGCTGAATCCTCTGCCTATCTGGCCCTTTAGATGCATCAGCTAGATGGCCAGGTTGCCAGCATTTTTTTTTAACACCTTTCTAGGTCAATTCGCTCCCTCACTCTGCAATTTATCCATCCAACCTTTATGTTACTTCTGTCTTTTAGCACATTCGATTATTTTTTTGGTAGTACCACGGTGGCTATCTGGCTATCTTCATAGGCAGGTCTGATGATTTTTATTTTTATTGATCCTTCTGTATTACCGAACACAACGGTGTCCAAGTTTATCGTGCGGATTTCTATCTGCGGCTGTTTGTTTGCTATTTTTTTCATTAGGTTGTTCGCACTCCCCTCTTTCACTTCAAGTAAGAGCTCTCCGCTTTTATTTTGCCTTATTCCCGCTAGCTTGACTCCTGACAATTCGTGGTTGACTTCTTTTTTAACTACCATGCGTAGCTCGGATTATGTTTTTCCCTTTGACTTTAGAAATAAGAGAAACAAAATCTTTCAAGGTTTTCTCTCGCTTTTCTTCAAGGTATTGTTTTTGGCTGTGACCTTCTGTACATTTAGGTTCTGTTCTCTCTTGTTTGTGTAATTTTGGTTAGGATACTGCTGAGTATTTGGGTGTTTATACTCTTACGTCGACTTCTGGTTTTACAAATGTATATTCTATAATTTTTTTAAGGTAAACCATTCTGCCACCGTGAATTTCACGAATGTCAGTTGCTTCATGTCATGCTTTTCCAACGGTTGTTTCAATAGTTGTACGCTATGGAAGGTCTGCCCAAGCTTATGGTTTCATCTGCTTTTTCTTCATTTGGTTTTCTTACTACAAGGTGATATATGACCGATGATGATAGTTTCGATGCCACCATTTTCAGTTGCAACTCCTACAGAGTGTCTAAGGTAAACCATATTTCCACGGTTCTTGTTTTGTAATCCTTGTTCCGTGGGCCTCGTGTACGTGCTACAAAGCAAGTGTGGTACTCCTTTATTAGGATTCATGTCGTCTGCCACACACCAAGCTAAGTCCCAGTCCATTGGCGCTAGCAGCGGCTTCCCTGTTCCTTCCTTTATAGACAAGACAACACAGACAAGACTAGACAGACAAGACTAGACGGAGAAGACTAGACAGCCTATTTGTATTTTCCTTCATGTGCAGACTAACGCATGAAGGCCAGCATTCCGCCAAAAGGACACTATGCTGGTTGTAATCAGTTAATCTGAATAGTCAGTTAATAATCAGTTTTACTTTTCTATTCTTATGTACTTTCTCGAGATCTCTGGAGTTATTGAATTGTTATTGAATTTGAAGTTATTGAATTGAAAAACTGTTCATCATGATTCAGTCTAGATAATTGTTTGGCGTGTTTATAAAAGACAAGCCACCACTCTCGATTTTGGTACTGTTAATTAGTCATTTACATCCTTAGGCCAGGTATGTTCATGCATCCGCATATCTGTCTCCGAAGATAGTCTCCATATTTTCGGTATCTGAGCAATAATATAGCACGTGTGCCGCGGTGTCATTTTGGCCACACTCGCAGAGGAGACTTTCTCTTTTATCAAATCTGTGGAGGAATGCTTTGAAATTACCATTTCATGTAATTGCCATAATAGGCAATTTTATTAACTGGATTGCGTGGTGGGACAGACTGATGTTGACGGTATAAACAGCTTGTTCCACATGCCTGTTGTAGCCACATCCCATCTGTCCTGCCAGCGGTTCTCGAAATGCCCTTTGGAGCACGATCTTAAAGCCTGTTTTTACTAAAGGAATTGCATTTAGGAAAGGCAAGAAGGGCATTTTTCTAAAGGAAATTGGCAGATCTTCATTGTCAGCTGCTTATTTGGCATGTCTGCTCGTTCATTGCCTTCAAAATCAGCTTGGGCCTTAACCCAATGCCAACGGATCTTGTTTTTCCTTGAAACTCTGGCAGCTATCTTCCACGTCTCCAACAACAATTCAGTGGATGCATTTAAATTCTTCAGAGCATCCAGAATAGATCGGCTGTCACAAGTGATTGAACAGGGTCTGCTGCTGTTATTTTCCACATAACGCAAGGCTTGCAGTATGACCAAAAGTTCAGCTTGAAAAATTGAGCAATACTCTTCTAATTTAATAAGCTTATGGTACAATTCCCCGTCTTACTTATATTACTCAGTGTCAAATGGTATGTAACTAGCAAGAATTGTGAAGGCTGAATTAGTTCTTGGGTATTTACTATTAGTTCGAGCTCGCTCAGTGCATCTGGGAAGCCCATTATATCTCTAATAAGCGTATCGAATGCGATCTGGTGCGAGTTATGGAGGGCCAATGCGAGTTATGGAGGAAAGATTTGAGGAGATGGCTCGTCTGCAGAAATCTTTCGAGCTGCAGCTTCCAGAGCTAAAATTGCCATTTGGATCGCCAACCTTCGGCAGGAGAGGGCGTGATAAGAAAAAGAAGAAGAAGTTGCCTGAGACGGATGTCGTCTGGAAAGAGACCCCTAATCACACAGGGTGCCTCGGAGGGACTATTCGATACGCTTTTGCAGAACGGATGGTTCTGAGGCGCTTTATGCTCAAAGGTTTAGGCATTCTTTCACGCCGCAAGACCTCAACCTTATTGGAGCAGCGTATAATAGTGCAGGTTCTATACCGCCGCGGTAGATATCAATCAGCTGTGATCTCCCTAGACCACACTACTTTCTCGCAGCGATACCCAGCTTTATGCTGAACCGTTTTGCCCCACAAGCTTGCTTCATGTGTTCGCTGAAGTTCAGGAATCTGTCAATTATGACACCTAAGTACCGTAGGTGCTGGCATCTAATTTTTGTATTCCCAAGAGTGAATACGGGATTCTTTTGCTTCGAAGATCTGCCAAAGGACCTCGGTCTTTTGGGCATTAAAATTAAGTCTGATTTCAATTGCCCACTGGTAAAGATTATTTAGACCGATTATTAGACCGATCAGTTTTCTCCTTTTGAGCCCGCAATGGTTTTGCTTTTGCAGAGTAGAAACGTATCATCCGCATAAGCAACAATTTCGCAATCTTCAGGCAGATCTCTTTCGAAAATGGTGTCATATAATATATTCCAGAAACCTGGACCTTACTTTGAACCCTGTGAAAAACCTTTGCCGATGCACCTTTCTATGTAAAAACCAGGTCCGCTGGTTACTGCTTTGCTGTCTACAAAGTAAGACCTGGCTAATTTGATTAGATTGTCAGGACAATCTTTTTCAATCAGCCTGCAGATCATAAGCGGCCACCAGGCGTTGTCAAATGCCTCACTTATATCCAAGGCTATGGCTGAACAATAAAGCTTCGATCTTAATGCCTCCTTGATAAACCTAACCGTCTTTGAAATGGCCTGAACAGTGCATGTGCCCCTTCTAAAGTCAAACTGGTTTTGATTGACTAACTTGTTCCGATAAAAGTGATGGTCAATTCTCGAGATGAGAAGACTGGAAGCAAGCTTATTGGGCTGAAGTCTTTTATGGATAACGCTGGTTTGTTGGGTTTAGGGATAATCTTGATTAGTTGTTCTTTCCAGCAGAACGGGAATATGGACTTGTTCAAACACTTGTTATAAAGATTAAGAAACGTGTTTGGTGCCGAGTTGTAGGCAGCCAATACTATGTCAGAGGTAATGCCATCCAGCCCAGGGGCTTTCTTCGGGCTCATCTTTTGTATAACTCGTTCAATCTCAGACATGGTGAACGGTATATCGTCTTGCCCTCCTTTGCCAGTTTCAGCAAGTACTCTGACAAAAGTGTGTTGCTGAGTATCCTCCTTCTTATCGTCCTGCAGAAAGAATATCTCAAGAAGTTTGTGAGAGGTTTCAAAGATATCTAATGATTTATCCCCAACCTTAAGGCTCAGGCAACTCAGCATAGCTACTCAGGTAGCTGGTAGAGGTTTTTCTACCTCTTAAAACCTTGAAACAGGCCCCAATGGGTTTTCCAGTGAAGATCGAGTGCAGAATTTTCGCCAGTTGAGTTTCTTCGACTTTAGAATTGCGTTTTTATATTTATTCGATTTAGCGTTTTAGCGATAAGCTATTTTATTATACTGTCTTCGTTCACCTCTGCTCTTTTGATACAGTCGCCGTAGCCTGTTGTTTTTCTTGCGCAGGGCAGTTAGTTCAGCAGTCCACCAAGGCACGGAATGTCTAAAGTATTTCCTTGGAGGAAAGCTACATTTAATTTTTGAGCAAATATTGAAATCTCCTCAGGGACAGAACACTGGTGAAGACAAGAATTTATCACTAAACTCTGCTCAGTCCCCTTTTCCAATACAAAAACCAAGTTGAGCTTCTGGCAGCTTGGTTTCATTTCCTATTGACCAACTGATGTAGCGGTGATCAGACACACTACTCTCATCGGGAAGATGCCAATCAACAATCTTCTTGCTCAAGGTATGGGAGAAGACTAGACAGACAAGAATATACAGACAAAGATAGACCGACATGAAAATGCAAACAATACTAGACAGAACAGACTAGGCAGAGAAGACTAATGTTTAATGAAATAAAGTTTAATGAAATAAATTTATTGATTGATTGATTGACTAGACAGACCAGACTAGACAGACGAGACTAGACAGACAAGACTAGACAACAAGACTAGACAAACAAGACTAGACAAACAAGACTAGACTGACCAGACAAAACTAGCCAGGCAAGACTAGACAGAAAAGTGTAGACAGACAATGCTAGACAGACAGGACTAGACAGACAAGGCTATACATATAAGACTAGCCAGACAATGCTAGTTAGTCAAGGTTACACAAACAAATCTAAAAATACAAGTTTGGACTTGACAGAATTAGACAAACAATACTATACAGACTATATTTGACATATAAGGCTAAACACAAAAGACTAGACAGACAGAATTTAAAAGACGAGACTAAATCGACAACACTAGAGAGACAAGTGTAGATAGATATAACTAATGTAAATAGAACTAGATTAGACAAACCAAAAAAACAGACTAGGCTTAGATAAGACTTGTCAGATAAAACTGGACAGATAAGATTGGACCGACAAGACTAGACAAACAAAACTAGGCAAACTAGTTGGATGCTGGTTTTTATATCAAATCTTCAGATCACTGGATATTGAATGATTCAACTGTTATTGGTTTTATTGATTGTCAGTAAATCGAACCCGCTCGGTCTATCACAATAGAATTCCAATAATAAGAATAAAATGTAACTCTTGGTTCCGATTGATTTACGGATCCTTCGCCCATGTTCGTATTATATAAAAAACAGGCAGAGGTGTCGGTAATAGAATCTCCGTTCGAAGGAATTTGAATGAGGACATCACATTTTTATCGCTGGAAATAATAAATAATTCTTCTACTCCCAAAACCCAAGTCTGGATTCTTGTTACAAACAAGAATCTTGTTACAGGATTTAATGTTTTATAAATACTTTAAAAACTAAGAAACAAACTTAGATCTCATATGTGTACTAATATTGCGAACAAACTTATTTAAACAAATATTTAGGGACTTATTGCTAGCAGTTTTTACATTTTGAGTTATTCTGTATTTGACAACATTTTATACAGTCACATAGACAATCCGCACTCAAAATTGAAAAATGATAATAACATCCACTTTGGCAAATCTTTACTAATTAAATCAAGGGAGGAACACGAATATCTTCTGTTACTCTTTAGAAACAGAAGATTAATTAATTTAATTAACAGAATTACTTATAAAGAGTAACTGAAGATTTTAGTGTTTCTCCCTTGATTTGATTAGTAAAGCTGTCTCAAAGTGGCATATTATCACTTTTTAATTCTGTATTTGTTTCAACCTAATTTGTGACTATTTAGGATTATTGTGTAGCAATATCAACTTGTATGGCAATATATTTGTCTTGTCTTCTCTGACTAGTCCTATCTGACCAAATGAACAGTCTTAAAAAAAAGATCTTATTTAGTTAGATTGGGTTTCCGATTTTAGGTTTCTTTGAGTTTTTATATTTTCTCAGAGGTTTCTTAAGTTTGTAAACAAACAATAATAGGATATGAACGTTTGTGCCTATATATGGTTATTGTGTGTACACCTATACTAATTAAATTAATTAACAAAACACCTATACACCTATTACAACTATTTTATATTTAACTTGACTTCTCATAGTATTTATCTGATTAGTAATCTATAGTATCTATATATAATATCTATATTTATCTGTAATGTATATGTAATCTATATATATATACATATATATATATATATATATATATATATATATATATATATATATATATATATATATATATATATATATAATATATATATTTATCTGACTGGTCCTATCTAACTATCTTATAAGATGTTCCAAACTAGTATACTAGTTTGGAAATTAAGATTTTATTTATTCAGGTTGTGTTTTTTAAGCTTGTAAACATTCAATAATAGGATATGAGTATAAATTTTACAATTTACGTCTATTTAACTGTCGAAATGTGAAAAAAAGCTTATGAAAAGATAATGTTGAAGTAAATCGTTAAGGGTGAATTGAAACCTTGTCGAAATTCGAAAACATATCGTTGAAAATCAACAATATTTTCTGTTTTGCAAAATTAGTTCAAAAATTAAAAATTAGTTCTAAAATTTAGTAATATAACAATAGAATTAATATTAATCTGTTAATTATAATAAGTAAATTTTCAAATCAATAATTCTATTTGTCTGACAAGAAATATTGTGAAATATATTATTTTTTATTTAATTCCTTTGATCTAGATTTCCCCACACATTTTTCTCTTCCACACAATAATTAATTCCTGAATACGATTCGTTTTTAATTATAAAATCGATTCCTCGATGGATGTTTTGATTGATTGATTTATTTACTCTTGCGTTCCCATATTTATAAATTCATCAATACGTTTGATTTTATCCATTTTAAATTCTTGATTGCCTCATTTCTCCTTGTTCCTTGATCCATTAACTCCCTTCCACCAAAACACTCACTTTTTTCTATTCGATGTTTATTCATAGGATTATACTGCGTGTTTACGGTATTGTGATTTTATTTTCAAGGGCTGATTAAACATCTTAAAAGAAGTTTTTACTTTAAAACGTTAAACTTTAAAATATCTTAACAAAAGTTGTAAGTTAATAAGAGAGAAATTACTGTTAAAATTTTTCAATTGAAACGATAAATTATCATTGATTTTTTTACTAAGTAGGTTGATGATGGTAACTTTTCTCATCTATCGGGGACATGGGAGGAATAGAGGAATTTAGAATAGTAGAGAGAATAAAATCAGATCAACTTAATCAAGACGGAACAAAGCTTGAATATATAAATATACTCAACCTTTCCGGAGCTCTATAATACTAATGAGTCTTTTTAGGACTACCAATAACAAATAGTACCAATAGACTACCAATAACAGTGTTATTTTAGCCAGTTATTTTATAGCCTACTAAGTTTATGTCTCTCTCACAAAATGTCAAATTTAAAAACATCTAACCCTAATCACCACATGGGTTTACAAGTGATTGGTTTACAAATTGTTGTTCATCGAAGCAAAGCTGTGTTTATGAGAGATAAATATCGAAACGCGTCCACAGATGGCTATCTCCTTAAGGTATCGGAAAGACATGATCTTAAAAACAATGTTATTTTTATGGATTTTGTTGAGTGCCACGAAGGTGGACTGAAAGCTATAAAATAACTGACAAATTTCACACGAGATTTGTTTTTGATAGTCCTAAAAAGAGTCATGTCTCTCTCACAAAATGTCATCTTTATCCGTTTAGTATTATAGAGAGAATATATATTTATATATTCAAGCTTTATTCCGTCTTTATTAAGTTTATGTGATTATCTATAATGTTGTATGGTTTTAAGAATTCAAAATAGAATCAGATCACTTACCGATAGAAGTAAGCATAGAATCGTGAAAAGACGAGACGGTCGCGAAAGAAGAGACGGTGAACGAATAAAAGAAGAGAGGAAGAAGGTAGTAATAAAAATCTGGGACAAACAATGAGTGGAAGAATACCGAAGGAAACTAGAGAAGGTGAATTTTGGAGAGCAAGAAGTGGAGAAGATGGCAGTGGAATTGAAAGAAAAACTGCAAGACGCAGTGACAAAAAAATAAATAAGTATAGGAAGGAGAGGAGTAAGAAAGCAAAATAAATGGCGGGATAAAGAATGCGAACAATTGAAAAAGGAAGCAAACGAGGCGCTGAAGGAGTGGAGAAGGACGAACGCGCGTGTGGCTTTATAACATCAATTGAAGACGAAGTGTGGCTTTATAGCACCAAAGAGAAAAAAACAGAGAAAGATGTGGAGAAACGAACAAGTAGAAGCGAGAAGAAGAAGAGAGAGAAATAAAAGGGTAATATGCCTGATTTACAGAGGCCTGAAAACCAAAGTAGAAAACTACCGCGGAATAACTGTTATGTTCACCATCGGGTTCAGGTTGTATGCAGCAATTTTGAATAAGAGGCTGAAGAATGAGATAGAGATAATGAGAATAATCCCAGACGGTCAGGCAGGATTCACAGAGGGGAAAGGAACAATAGATAATGCAGATGAACAATCCATACAGAGCATCCATCAGATTATACAAGACATATGGGTAACATAGATCTTACCAGAAGGATGGACCTCAGCTATGATCCGTCCTCTTAACAAGAAGGGTAATAAGACTGACCTCGACAACTACAGAGACATATCTCTGATATCTGTCACATACAAGATATTCTCTACAGCCTTGTACACTGGAGTCAGCAACCAACTTCACTCTCAACTAGGTGAATATCAGGCTGGCTTCTGAGCTAGTAGATCATGTACAGAGCAAATACAAAATCTCAAGACCATCCATACATACCGGGGTCGCGGCGGACATCCCTGGGTAGTAATCCTAGTGGACTTTCAAAAGGCATATGATTCAGTAGACAGACATACCCTGATGTCCACCCTTCCAGAATTGGGCCTGGATGAGAAGACAACCAGACTAATCGCTGCCACTCTGAGAAAAACCATCTCCAAAGTCAAGTAAAGAGGTGAGCTCTCTGAGGGCTTTCCCATTCAAACAGGAGTTAGACAGGGGGATGGTCTTTCTTGCATACTGTTCAACTGCTTACTGGAGAAAATCATCAGGGAATGGAGTTGCTCTTTACCATACGGAACTGGACTGAGGATTGGATACAAGAAAGACAACCACAATATACCATGCTTAGCCTTTGCTGATGAGCTTGTCTTGTTATCCCACGATATAGAAGAGGCTACTTACCAAATACAGAGCATCTCCAGCATAGCAGCTAAGGCCGGTTTGAGAGTCATCATGCAAATAACGATGTTCATGACTAACATAAAGGACGCCCCATCTGCAATTCCACTAGAAGGCCATTCGTAAAGTCGTTGCAGTCAAGTATTTAGGGGAGTGGATTTCAGCAAACGAGAGTGAAAAATTGGCTAGCTGTAGATTGTAGATAGGCTATAGATACTAGATGTACCAAGTTGGAGAGGGTCTACAACTCCTGCAAGTGTATTTACATTTCCAAACATCTTTCCAAGAACCTTAAACTTAAACATTACAATTTAGTGGTAAGACCCTCTGTACTCTGATATGAGGAGAATAAAATCCTGAGGAGAATACTAGGGCCAATACGAGAAGAGGATGGCACATTCAGGATCAGACACAATTGTTAGCTGTAGCACCTGCAAGAAGACATAATCACATCTATGAGGAAAAGGTGCATAATCTTCTATAGACATTTAACCATGAACCCCCGCAGACTCACGAACAGGATCTTCACCAGGATAGAGAAAGCCTCCAAAAACAAATGGATCACCACAGTGAAATCAGACCTAGATCAAGTTAAAATTCCACCAGAAAACATAGAGGATCGGTCCAAACTCCGCCAGACCATTCGACAAGGAGTATTCCCAGTGGCCCTTACCAGAAAAACAGCACAGGAAGCAACAGACCAAAGTGGACAGAGGAGAGGAAGCATGGCCACAGCCAGAAAATGAATGCTTTCTAGACTAAGAAGAAGCAGCAGACCCATGTAAAGAGTCAAAACGAGCCCCGTGGTCCTAAGTAGGCCCAAACGAGAAGAAAAGGTGTTTTTAAGCCCTATAGAACTTGAAATTGTAAAAATAACACCAAAAAGTAAATTTTAATCAAAAGCTAATTTACTCGAAGGATACCGCGGCCGTTTTGACGAAGTGCGTTCTGGACGCCCAATTTTGGGCCACTTCTTAGCATTGCTAGAAAGAGAAGCAATAAGGTCCGATGATAAAGTCTACCAGCGCACAGTGGGGCCGAATGCATGATTTCTTGGCAAAAATTATTTGAGCTAAATTTTAACTATAAAATGATATGTACAACATTTTTTAATAATAAATAATTAATATGTATTTTTTTCTGGACTATATACATGTATATATCAAGAACCAATATATTAACACTTATGAAGAATCATCAGAGTCTGTATCACTGATAGATGTTTGATTGCTTGTATCAGAAAAAAAAATGATGTCTGGCTGCCTTAACAAATTCAAAACTTCCAGATCAAACTTCTTGCTTTTTTAGGTGTTTTTTCTTGCTTGTTGCTTTTTTTAGGTGTTTCTCTTATGCTAGCAAGAAATGGGTCTGATGTTGGATGGATCAGCAGTAAATTCAGCACATCTTCGTTCGTTTTGCTGCGTAAAATTTTACGAGAAAAATATTCTCTGTATCTCTTAAATTCTTTGTTTCGGTCTTCTTGCGCTTCTTCGCGTAATTGTCCTATTGGAAATAAAGCGTCTTTTATTATGTCTGGGTCATGAATCAGTACCTTATGCACATTAGGGGTATTGGGTAGCAAGAGTATTTTTCTGAAGTTGGCTTTTATGTTTTAGACCACCTATTTCGGTTCTGCGTTGTCAGCAGTTAGACCAAATCAGTGAAAAACAAGTCTGCCGCCGATCCAGATATTTTGATCACTTGAATAACGTTGAAAGAATAAATAAACTATGTGTGAAAACAGAACATTGATATCGCTAACTATTTTTCCACACAAAAATCATGAAAACTTAGTATTCTTTTGCCCTCTAAACCAGGTCCCCTTAGTTTTATAAAAAGCATTATCTCCAATTGGTGCAAACATGCGCAGCTTTTTTTTCTAATTAACCGAGAACAAAAAAATCCAAAAACAAAACAAAAATACATCTGCAGATATTATATGCGCTGATATCAACTAAATTCGTACAAATTTACGTTACACCCTTAAATTGTAATTTTCGTTCGTAACGTTCGTTCGTAACGTTCGTTACGCGTCTTTGTTAATTAATATTATAACATATTACTAAACATCATACAATTAACATTTTAAAAATAATATATACTAAGCTGTAGGTAAGGATGCCATACTGGTTACACTATTAAATCTGAGCCGCGATGGTTACTTCTGAAATGAACTTTACCTTCAGCAGCTTCAGGCAAGTCTAGTCGCTGAAGACAAATGCTAGATCGCGGCTACTTGATAGCATGCGGTACATGTTGACACAGGATGGCCCGTGTCGTGTGTACGCATGAAAATGCTCGCCGAGACCGGCAATGATTTTTCGCAAACCTTGTGTTAATTCTTGAGATGTACATATATATAGTTTAATATATATATATATATATATATATATATATATATATATATATTACACTTCGTATTATTATTTACAAATGTTGTATTTATCAATTAATATTCAAAACTTATTTAAAATAATTTTTGCCAAGAATTCATATATTTGGCCCCACTGTGCAGCGTGTAAACCGCACCAAACGGTGCATTTTTCTGGATGTAATGGAGTCTGTAGGGTCTTGTGGATTGGTCTCACTCCATATGTGATAATTTTGAATATTAACAAACCCGTTAAGCCAAAAATAAGCCTCATCACCGCTCAAAAGGCCAATCGGCGAAAGAACGACGCTCTCTATGATGCTCTCGCGGCATTTTTATTCCCGCCCCAGCTGGATCTTATATGGGTGTAGGCCAAGATATTTGCGCAAATTTTTACACACATAGCCCCAATTCCTGCGACCGACGATGACTCGATAAATTTGGATCTTCTTCCTCACTTTCATTTACAGCGGCGATATTCTTTCAGTACTCACATTCTTTCGACGTGTTGGTGTTATTGCATCATTCATAGAGTATGTGATATGAAATCTATCCACAGTTCGACGGATGACTTCCACAGTCGGACGATTATGCGCCATAAAAATCACGAAGTCATCTATAGGTTGCGTGAATCGATGACTGATTTACAAAGTAAATTTAGATAACTTGGTAGAGTTGTTCAAGAACGAATCTATTCATGATGATTTGCCACAGTATACCTACTGATCATAAATGTGACAACGTGAGCGCAGTATGACAATTCGTTTAACAGCTTACGAAAAGAAGTTCTATCTAAGCAAAAAAAACACCCTATATAAAATAGATGAGCAGGTTTTCAAAATGGTGAAACTTAATATATTCTCAAATAATAGAGTCTATTACAAAGACTAAATAGATTTAATAGACGTCTGAACAATTACAGAAAAATTCCTAAATGCAAATATATTCAAATTTATTAAAGGATCGCATAGATAAATTTCATACAATTATCTTTCTCCATAAGAGAAGAATCAACAGAGACATACATAAGGAAAAGTTGATAAAGAAACAGTAAAAATTCGACGCATAATTTATGCAAATAGATTGAAATTGAAATTCGAAAACTTTCACAATATATGTCAAAGCGACAATTATCCCATTATTATATATAATCGACTCTGTTTTACATTTTGCAATTCTTTCTGCGAACAAACTAAAAGTGCTTTCACATGTGGAGATAGTACACAACCAGTCGAAATCCATAAATTAAAACAATTCTACAAAAACAGAAACGCATAGATAAATCTCGGCTAGTTCAAAGACGACAACACAGATACGTCTGCTAAAACTGACGAGTCTGCTAAACACTTCACTTTCAGCACTGCTAACTAACTTGCCAATTATAATTACTCATTTTTTTCCCTTGCAGTTTCCTTTTACACAATCGATGCTAGATACCGAAGAAGTTTCAAGCATAAAAGTAAGTTCGAATATTTGTCTAGTTTTGTCTGTCTAGTTTTGTCTGTCTAGTATTGTCTCTGTAGTCTTGCCTGTCTAGTCTTGTCTGTCTAGTCTTGTCTGTCTAGTCTTGTCTGTCTAGCTTTGTCTGTCTAGTCTTGTCTGTCTAGTCTTGTCTGTCTAGTCTTGTCTGTCTAGTCTTGTCTGTCTAGTCTTGTCTGTATAGTCTTGTCTGTCTAGTCTTGTCTGTCTAGTCTTGTCTGTCTAGTCTTGTCTGTCTAATCTTGTCTGTCTAGTCTTGTCTGTCTAGTCTTGTCTGTCTAGTCTTGTCTGTCTAGTCTTGTCTGTCTAGTCTTGTCTGTCTAGTCTTGTCTGTCTAGTCATGTCTGTCTAGTCTTGTCTGTCTAGTCTTGTCTGTCTAGTCTTGTCTGTCTAGTCTTGCCTGTCTAGTCTTGTCTGTCTAGTCTTGTCTGTCTAGTCTTGTCTGTCTAGTCTTGTCTGTCTAGTCTTGTCTGTCTAGTCTTGTCTGTCTAGTCTTGTCTGTCTAGTCTTGTCTATCTAGTCTTGTCTGTCTAGTCTTGTTTGTCTAGTCTTGTCTGTCTAGTCTTGTCTGTCTAGTCTTGTCTGTCTAGTCTTGTCGGTCTAGTCTTGTCTGTCTAGTCTTGTCTGTCTAGTCTTGTCTGTCTAGTCTTGTCTGTCTAGTCTTGTCTGTCTAGTCGTGTCTGTCTAGTCTTGTCTGTCTAGTCTTGTCTGTCTAGTCTTGTCTGTCTAGTCTTGTCTGTCTAGTCTTGTCTGTCTAGTCTTGTCTGTCTAGTCTTGTCTGTCTAGTCTTGTCTGTCTAGTCTTGTCTGTCTAGTCTTGTCTGTCTAGTCTTGTCTGTCTAGTCTTGTCTGTCTAGTCTTGTCTGTCTAGTCTTGTCTGTCTAGTCTTGTCTGTCTAGTCTTGTCTGTCTAGTCTTGTCTGTCTAGTCTTGTCTGCCTAGTCTTGTCTGTCTAGTCTTGTCTGTCTAGTCTTGTCTGTCTAGTCTTGTCTGTCTAGTCTTGTCTGTCTAGTCTTGGCTGTCTAGTCTTGTCTGTCTAGTCTTGTCTGTCTAGTCTTGTCTGTCTAGTCTTGTCTGTCTAGTCTTGTCTGTCTAGTCTTGTCTGTCTAGTCTTGTCTGTCTAGTCTTGTCTGTCTAGTCTTGTCTGTCTAGTCTTGTCTGTCTAGTCTTGTCTGTCTAGTCTTGTCTGTCTAGTCTTGTCTGTCTAGTCTTGTCTGTCTAGTCTTGTCTGTCTAGTCTTGTCTGTCTAGTCTTGTCTGTCTAGTCTTGTCTGTCTAGTCTTGTCTGTCTAGTCTTGTCTGCCTAGTCTTGTCTGTCTAGTCTTGTCTGTCTAGTCTTGTCTGTCTAGTCTTGGCTGTCTAGTCTTGTCTGTCTAGTCTTGTCTGTCTAGTCTTGTCTGTCTAGTCTTGTCTGTCTAGTCTTGTCTGTCTAGTCTTGTCTGTCTAGTCTTGTCTGTCTAGTCTTGTCTGTCTAGTCTTGTCTGTCTAGTCTTGTCTGTCTAGTCTTGTCTGTCTAGTCTTGTCTGTCTAGTCTTGTCTGTCTAGTCTTGTCTTTTTTTTTTTTTTTTTTTTTGGGGGGGGGGGGGACGTAGCAAGCACTTTCGTTAACTTGACAAGTGGTCCCCCTGGAATGCTCCCTATATCCCTCGGAATCGCAAAAGCATTTCTTCAAGGGAGGGCTGTTCTAATATTTCGTTCTCACTAGTTGTTTATTCCTTCTTCTTTCTTCCTCTTCCTTTTTATCAATAATTTTCTTCATACCCTTTTCTACAACCTTCCAGTCTTTATCACTCCTCAACATGATTGCCGTCATGTTCGTGTTGGTTAACGTCTCTCCTATGCGTACCTTTATCTCAAGTCTTTCGCTTGTCCATCGGGGGCAGTAGAAAGCGGTATGTTCCACTGTGTCTGCCTCCCCACAGTAGGTGCAGTCTTCCGATTCCTGTAGATGGAACCGTTTGAGGTAGGCTGCAAAACAGCCATGGCCACCCAGAATTTGTGTGATGTGGTATCCCACCTCTCCATGTTTCCTGTTTGTCCACTTTATAATATCCGGGATCAGTTTTTTGGTCCACTCGCCCTTATCTTGCAGTTCATTCCATTTCTCCTGCCATTTCGTTTTAGTTTCTTCTTTTATTTGTGCCGTGGTTTGTCCATTTTGTTTTTTATGCATACGGCATCTTTCGTCCACCAGTAGTTCTATTGGCGGTACTCCGGCGATTACTTGAAGTGCTGCAGTTGACGTGGTGCGGTATGCGCTACATATTCTTATTAGTGTTTTCCTTTGAACACTTTCCATTATGTTTCTATATTTAGCACATTTCATGGTTTCGCACCAGATTGGCGCCCCATACAGCATTATCGAGTACACTACCGATGCAAGTATTTTCCTTTTACTGCTTCTTGCACCCCCCACGTTAGGCATTATCCGGGACAGTTTGGTAGATAACTCTTCCGCCTTTTTTGCGATGTTTTCGACATGTTTGGTCATTCTCATATTGTGGTCAAAATAGATTCCTAGATACTTGAGAACTTTAATGGTGCTAATCATTATTCCGTCGATCTGTATGGTTATCTCCTTTAACTTCCTCCGACCCACTAGCAGTACGCATTCCGTTTTCTGGGGGGCTAACTGGAGCTTTTTCTTCTTCATTTCCTTTTGGATTTCAAGGATTGCGGCATTTATTTTACCTTCTAGTGATGTCCCTGTTCGCCCGCAGGCAACTACAGCTAGGTCATCCGCATATCCTACAAGGGTCACTCCCTGCGGCACTTCCACGTTTATTACGCTGTCGTAGTGAACGTTCCACAGCAGTGGACCGAGTATGGACCCCTGTGGTACACCGCATGTCACCTCAGTTGAGTGTTTATGTCCTATCAGCATTGTTCTGTTGGTGAAGTAACTGCATATCAATTCTATTAGGTATGTGGAAATGTTTCTTGCTTTAAGGTCATCTACGATACCCTTCCAAGACGCGCTATTGAAGGCGTTTTGTACGTCTAGCGTAACCATTGCGCAAAAATCCTTTTTCGTCTCTCTTGCCTTGTTTTTAATTAATTGCATTGCATCAATGGTGGAGCGCCCCTTTCTAAATCCGAACTGCATGCCGGCTAAACCTCCTGTTTGCTCGAGTTCTTCATTTAGTCTTCGGTAGATTAATTGTTCCAGCAGTTTGCCGGCAGTATTTAGCATGCTTAAGGGACGGTAGCTTTGCACCCCATTTTTTTTAGGTTTTTCCAGCAGAACTAGTCTCGATTCCTTCCATATTTTTGGAAACTCTCTTCTGCTCAATAGTCTGTTATATACGTCCAGGCAGTATTGCGGTTGTCTGAGAGCTGTCAACTTGATTAGTTCCGCCGGGATGCAGTCCGGTCCGGGTGCTTTTCCCAATTTCAATTTGCTTGCTGCTACTTTTAGTTCATCTACGGTGAAATATGTGGGCTCAGCTTTCGGCAGACCAGCCAGTTCCTTTTCCCATTGCAGTATGGGGTTTTTCGGGAATAGTTTGTTGGCTTCCTCCACCATCTGCTCTTCTGTAAGGAAGGTCTTTGGTGCCACGTTCATTTTTTTGCATACTATTCTATAGCCCTCTCCCCATATATTGTGGTTTATCTCGTCGCAGACCTTCTTCCATGCTTTCTTCTTAGCATCTAGTATGGCCTGCTTAAGAGAGTTTCTGTGCTCTTGGTATTCGCTTAGATATTTTTTCCTTTGTTCTGTGGTTGCGTTTGGATTTGCATTTGTTCTTGTGGTTTTCCTTCTTCTAGCTATACATTCCTTTCTTAGTTTTGCTATTTCAGTGTTCCACCAATACACTTGTTGTTTCTTTATATGCTGGCTTGACTTTTTTGGTAGTATTCGGTCGCACGTAATTTTAATTTGTTTAATATATCCTTCTGGAGTTATGATTTCTTGTTTTCCCTTTTGGTCTTCAATATTTTGGTCTAGTTCTGTGCTAAAAAGTTCTAAGGCGTCAGGTTTAATTTTCCAGCCTAGTGGTTTATGTTGCTGTTTTATTTCCATATTGGTCCTTCCTATCTTAAATTCGTAACAAATATATTGATGGTCGCTCAAGTTTTCAAGTTCCAGTACTCTCCAGTTCGTTATTTTCCTGCTTATGTTTGCAGTGCTGAAGGTAATGTCTATATAAGACGTGCTGTTTCCTCTTACGAAAGTGGGAGCGTCCCCTGTATTCAGTAGCTGTAGGTCATCTGCGGCTAACCATTCGGATAATATTTTTCCCCTTCTGTCCTCTGTTCCAGATCCCCATAGCCTGGATTTTGCGTTAAAGTCGCCACCTACCAAAATTTTCTTGGTGTTTCCATTTAGGAACATGCTTTCGCGTATTCCGTTAAGTATTGCTACATACTCGTCGTCACTTATGTTTGGTGAGCAATAGCAACTGTATATTATGATGCCTAGAGTCTCTACCCAGACATATCCTTTTCCGCTTGCGCTTCTGGTGATCTTGGTGTCTCTGAAGCCTCTTATTGCGGCACTTTTTTCATTGCTGTGGAACCAGGGTCCTTTATTGACATCCTTGATGTTAGGTTCCGATATTAGTACCAGATCCAGTTGTAGTGTCGTGGCGGTCTTATATAATAGGTCATGTGCCGGGCCACATCTATTCAGGTTGGTTTGCAGGATCTTAAGGGTCATTTTGGAGTGGTCGCATATCCTTCTGGTTTTCCGCATTTGACACCTTTTTTTTGGATCCTGTTCTCTCTTTTGGAGTTTGGTTTCTGAGTTTAATTACTTCATTTTTATATTTGCCGCATTCCATGGTGGCAGCTCGATGACCTTCTTCCTCGCATTCGTAGCAGTATGGAGCGTTCTCGCAGTTTACTGCCAGATGTCCTTTCTTACTACATTTATAGCACCGGTCTTTCATATCCTTTTTCTCTGCAGTGCAGTCCTTCATTTCGTGCCCATGTCCTAAGCATTTGTAACATTTGATTGGGGACAGGATTTCGCTTATTCTGCATCTTTGCCAGCCGATTTTAATTCTTCCAGTCTTAATGATCTCCTCGGCCTTCTTCTTGTATAGACTTACTGTCGCTACCATGGTGTCTCCTTTTTTTCTAGCTCTTAGGGTGTTGATCTTTATATCATTCCTCTGGGTTTCTATACCCGTTGTATCTGCTATCGCTTCCTTGATCTCTTCTTCTGTTGTCTCCTCTAGTATATCCCTGATTATGATAACTTTCCTAGATGGCTCCATTTCTTTGGCTGTGGCTATGTCTTTTAGAGTTTCGAGAGCTTTTTCTTTAAACAGAAATGCTGCTCCTTCTTTTTTCTCTTTGACCGTAATCCTGTAGCTTCCACTTTTAGTCTTCTTGATTTCTTGAACCTGCACTCCAACTTCCTCTACATCTATTTCTTGTCTCATCGTTTTCAAGACACTGGCGAAGGTGCTTCCGCTAGAAGTTGTGGGCGTTATTTCTATCGTTTTTTTTATTTGTTTGGCCCTTCTATGATTTGGTTTAATCCATCCTCCGTTTCCTCCTGCGTTTTCTGTATAGGGCTTGTTTTGATCATCTCCCGCTGGACCTTGCGTGTTTCTTTTGTATATATATACTTTGGTTCTTGTGTTGTGAAAGATAGCTTCTATCATTTTTTGGAATCTTAGTGTGGTCAGACTGGCGAGGTGGTGGATTGCAATCCTATCACAATTGCCTGTTTCCTCCTTTAATTTTTTGAGCTTATCCCATAAGTCCTCTTCTGTTCCGTCGTGCGTCATTTTAATAATTTTCCTGTGTATCACTTCCTCGGGATCTTTTGACCTGATTTTCGTTACTTGTTCCAAGATTTCAAAGTCACCGTTTAGTTCCCCTATTTCAGGATATTTTTCTCGATAGATTCTTTGGATGCCCTTCTCCATCTTACTGTCATTGGGATCCACGATTACTATCTTTACCGATCCGTCTTCCCTGTTGAGTGGATTCCCCACAATTACCTCGGTGTTGGTGAACAGTTCCGCCCTCCATTCCTTCACATCTGCAGAGTGCCATTTTTTTAGAGAGTCTACGCCCTCCAGGGTTTCTAAAGAGTTTACAGCAGGTACCATCGATGTTGAGTGGGGGGTCGTGTCTACCGGTCTCGGTGGTCTGTGTACCAGCACAGCATGTCCGTGTAGGTTCCAGTTGGTCGCTGTCCACTTGTATGTCTACATCATAGGTAGGAATTTCAATATTTTCCCACCTATGGGCTTCAAACCATTCCTGTGCGGGGCCTTTGCTGATTTTTTCGGTTTGCCTTTTCATCTTTTCCACCAGAGTCTTAATCTCCCTCTTCGTGCTAGGGCTTTCATCAACGAGTTTAGCGAGCTGAGCTGCGTACAGTGTGATCATTTGAATAGTTTCAATAATGTTAGATGCAGTTGGGCACTCCTTATTTTTTGTGGTATCTAATGAGTCGGTGGCATCGAAAGACGTGTCTGCTACTTTCCTTTTTTTCTTTTTGGCGGTGCCCATTGAATTACAGCGCTGTCTTTGACTACTGCTGGTATTCAGCCTGCTGTGCGGCAGTCTATTACTCTCCAGGAAACCGTCAAGAGTTGTCGCTCGTTTGACGCTGTCTGCAGTTTGTTTTACTGTTCCAGTAATGGTATCTTGCACTTCGGCCTGGTTCCCTACCAGAAGTGTTGGGCGGTCGTTGGATAACGGTCGGGGGGAGCCCGCTCGCACACTCCCTGTACCGACCGGCACTGAGGTATCCCTCCTCTGCACCGTAAACGAATTTTCCTTGTCTGAGCTCATTTCATAATTAAGGACTATCCGACCTAGACCCGCGCCAATAAGTCTAGGGAACTTTTTTTGTTAAAGAGGATTTTCCCCTCTGTGCGTATCTATCTTGGTCTGGTCCTTCTCCCTTGACCTGTCTGACTAGTCTTGTCTGTCTAGTCTTGTCTGTCTAGTCTTGTCTGTCTAGTCTTGTCTGTCTAGTCTTGTCTGTCTAGTCTTGTCTGTCTAGTCTTGTCTGTCTAGTCTTGTCTGTCTAGTCTTGTCTGTCTAGTCTTGTCTGTCTAGTCTTGTCTGTCTAGTCTTGTCTGTCTAGTCTTGTCTGTCTAGTCTTGTCTGTCTAGTCTTGTCTGTCTAGTCTTGTCTGTCTAGTCTTGTCTGTCTAGTCTTGTCTGTCTAGTCTTGTCTGTCTAGTCTTGTCTGTCTAGTCTTGTCTGTCTAGTCTTGTCTGTCTAGTCTTGTCTGTCTAGTCTTGTCTGTCTAGTCTTGTCTGTCTAGTCTTGTCTGTCTAGTCTTGTCTGTCTAGTCTTGTCTGTCTAGTCTTGTCTGTCTAGTCTTGTCTGTCTAGTCTTGTCTGCTAGTCTTGTCTGTCTAGTCTTGTCTGTCTAGTCTTGTCTGTCTAGTCTTGTCTGTCTAGTCTTGTCTGTCTAGTCTTGTCTGTCTAGTCTTGTCTGTCTAGTCTTGTCTGTCTAGTCTGTCTAGTCTTGTCTGTCTAGTCTTGTCTGTCTAGTCTTGTCTGTCTAGTCTTGTCTGTCTAGTCTTGTCTGTCTAGTCTTGTCTGTCTAGTCTTGTCTGTCTAGTCTTGTCTGTCTAGTCTTGTCTGTCTAGTCTTGTCTGTCTAGTCTTGTCTGTCTAGTCTTGTCTGTCTAGTCTTGTCTGTCTAGGCTTGTCTGTCTAGTCTTGTCTGTCTAGTCTTGTCTGTCTAGTCTTGTCTGTCTAGTATTGTCTGTCTAATCTTGTCTGTCTAGTCTTGTCTGTCTAGTCTTGTCTGTCTAGTCTTGTCTGTCTAGTCTTGTCTGTCTAGTCTTGTCTGTCTAGTCTTGTCTGTCTAGTCTTGTCTGTCTAGTCTTGTCTGTCTAGTCTTGTCTGTCTAGTCTTGTCTGTCTAGTCTTGTCTGTCTAGTCTTGTCTGTCTAGTCTTGTCTGTCTAGTCTTGTCTGTCTAGTCTTGTCTGTCTAGTCTTGTCTGTCTAGTCTTGTCTGTCTAGTCTTGTCTGTCTAGTCTTGTCTGTCTAGTCTTGTCTGTCTAGTCTTGTCTGTCTAGTCTTGTCTGTCTAGTCTTGTCTGTCTAGTCTTGTCTGTCTAGTCTTGTCTGTCTAGTCTTGTCTGTCTAGTCTTGTCTGTCTAGTCTTGTCTGTCTAGTCTTGTCTGTCTAGTCTTGTCTGTCTAGTCTTGTCTGTCTAGTCTTGTCTGTCTAGTCTTGTCTGTCTAGTCTTGTCTGTCTAGTCTTGTCTGTCTAGTCTTGTCTGTCTAGTCTTGTCTGTCTAGTCTTGTCTGTCTAGTCTTGTCTGTCTAGTCTTGTCTGTCTAGTCTTGTCTGTCTAGTCTTGTCTGTCTAGTCTTGTCTGTCTAGTCTTGTCTGTCTAGTCTTGTCTGTCTAGTCTTGTCTGTCTAGTCTTGTCTGTCTAGTCTTGTCTGTCTAGTCTTGTCTGTCTAGTCTTGTCTGTCTAGTCTTGTCTGTCTAGTCTTGTCTGTCTAGTCTTGTCTGTCTAGTCTTGTCTGTCTAGTCTTGTCTGTCTAGTCTTGTCTGTCTAGTCTTGTCTGTCTAGTCTTGTCTGTCTAGTCTTGTCTGTCTAGTCTTGTCTGTCTAGTCTTGTCTGTCTAGTCTTGTCTGTCTAGTCTTGTCTGTCTAGTCTTGTCTGTCTAGTCTTGTCTGTCTAGTCTTGTCTGTCTAGTCTTGTCTGTCTAGTCTTGTCTGTCTAGTCTTGTCTGTCTAGTCTTGTCTGTCTAGTCTTGTCTGTCTAGTCTTGTCTGTCTAGTCTTGTCTGTCTAGTCTTGTCTGTCTAGTCTTGTCTGTCTAGTCTTGTCTGTCTAGTCTTGTCTGTCTAGTCTTGTCTGTCTAGTCTTGTCTGTCTAGTCTTGTCTGTCTAGTCTTGTCTGTCTAGTCTTGTCTGTCTAGTCTTGTCTGTCTAGTCTTGTCTGTCTAGTCTTGTCTGTCTAGTCTTGTCTGTCTAGTCTTGTCTGTCTAGTCTTGTCTGTCTAGTCTTGTCTGTCTAGTCTTGTCTGTCTAGTCTTGTCTGTCTAGTCTTGTCTGTCTAGTCTTGTCTGTCTAGTCTTGTCTGTCTAGTCTTGTCTGTCTAGTCTTGTCTGTCTAGTCTTGTCTGTCTAGTCTTGTCTGTCTAGTCTTGTCTGTCTAGTCTTGTCTGTCTGTCTGTCTTGTCTGTCTAGTCTTGTCTGTCTAGTCTTGTCTGTCTAGTCTTGTCTGTCTAGTCTTGTCTGTCTAGTCTTGTCTGTCTAGTCTTGTCTGTCTAGTCTTGTCTGTCTAGTCTTGTCTGTCTAGTCTTGTCTGTCTAGTCTTGTCTGTCTAGTCTTGTCTGTCTAGTCTTGTCTGTCTAGTCTTGTCTGTCTAGTCTTGTCTGTCTAGTCTTGTCTGTCTAGTCTTGTCTGTCTAGTCTTGTCTGTCTAGTCTTGTCTGTCTAGTCTTGTCTGTCTAGTCTTGTCTGTCTAGTCTTGTCTGTCTAGTCTTGTCTGTCTAGTCTTGTCTGTCTAGTCTTGTCTGTCTAGTCTTGTCTGTCTAGTCTTGTCTGTCTAGTCTTGTCTGTCTAGTCTTGTCTGTCTAGTCTTGTCTGTCTAGTCTTGTCTGTCTAGTCTTGTCTGTCTAGTCTTGTCTGTCTAGTCTTGTCTGTCTAGTCTTGTCTGTCTAGTCTTGTCTGTCTAGTCTTGTCTGTCTAGTCTTGTCTGTCTAGTCTTGTCTGTCTAGTCTTGTCTGTCTAGTCTTGTCTGTCTAGTCTTGTCTGTCTAGTCTTGTCTGTCTAGTCTTGTCTGTCTAGTCTTGTCTGTCTAGTCTTGTCTGTCTAGTCTTGTCTGTCTAGTCTTGTCTGTCTAGTCTTGTCTGTCTAGTCTTGTCTGTCTAGTCTTGTCTGTCTAGTCTTGTCTGTCTAGTCTTGTCTGTCTAGTCTTGTCTGTCTAGTCTTGTCTGTCTAGTCTTGTCTGTCTAGTCTTGTCTGTCTAGTCTTGTCTGTCTAGTCTTGTCTGTCTAGTCTTGTCTGTCTAGTCTTGTCTGTCTAGTCTTGTCTGTCTAGTCTTGTAAGTCTAGTTTTATCTGTCTAGTCTTGTCTGTCTAGACTTGTCTGTGTAGTCTTGTCTGTCTAGTGTTGTCTGTCTAGTCTTGCCTGTCTAGCCTTCTCTGTCTAGTCTTGTTTCTCTAGTTTTGTCTGTCTAGTATTGTCTGTCTAGTATTGTCTGTATAGTCTTGTCTGTCTAGTCTAATCTCAGGGTGTCTCAGGGTGTGTCAAGTCTTGTATTGTCTGTCTAGTTCTTGTGGGTCTCGACTTGTCTGTCTACTATTGTCTGTCCAGTCATGTCTGTCTAGTATTAAATGATGAAAATGTATACTTAATTTATATAAAAGCTTGACTGAAGAAACTAAATGTTTGACTGATATGATCGGACGTTTACCGGGTGGCTTGCGACGACGATTCCAAATATGGCATAGCATCTCGATATATTCGTCTGCTCCGTCCTTTCATTCCTTTAGAGACAGGCGAACCAACCGGCTCATTCACGCTCGACGTGTTTACATTACAATTAACATTGATCGAACGAAATATATTCCTCATTCTACAAGATTAGAATAACAAAACACTGCCAGCAACTGAATTCACCCTGTGTTACACTAATTGGCACTTCAAATTTAATCGTAAATAAATTAATAAAAATATTTGTGGATTAAGCTAATGCGAACAAAGTTGAAACGACACGACAGACTGGAGTAGACAGACAAGACTAGAAAGACAAGACTAGACAGTTAAGACTTCACTGACAGTACTAGACAGAGAAGACTAGAAAGACAAGACTATATAGATAAGTTTTGACAGACAAGAGTAGACGGAATAGACTATACAGACAAGATAAGCCAGACAAGGCTAGACAGACTAGACTAGACAGACCAGACTAGAGAGACAAGTCTATACAGGCAAGACTAGACTGACAGCCAAGACTAGATAGATAGCCAGGACTAGACAAACAAAACTATTCAGAAAAGTCTAGACAGCCAAGAAAAGATAAACAAGACTAGATAGAGAAGTTTAAGCATGCAAGACTAGACAGACAAGACTAGACAGACAAGACTAGACAGACAAGACTAGACAGACAAGACTAGACAGACAAGACTAGACAGACAAGACTAGACAGACAAGACTAGACAGACAAGACTAGACAGACAAGACTAGACAGACAAGACTAGACAGACAAGACTAGACAGACAAGACTAGACAGACAAGACTAGACAGACAAGACTAGACAGACAAGACTAGACATACAAGACTAGACAGACAAGACTAGACAGACAAGACTTGACAGACAAGACTAGACAGACAAGACTAGACAGACAAGACTAGACATACAAGACTAGACAGACAAGACTAGACAGACAAGACTAGACAGACAAGACTAGACAGACAAGACTAGACAGACAAGACTAGACAGACAAGACTAGACAGACAAGACTAGACAGACAAGACTAGACAGACAATACTAGACAGACAAGACTAGACAGACAAGACTAGACAGACAAGACTAGACAGACAAGACTAGACAGACAAGACTAGACAGACAAGACTAGACAGACAAAGCTAGACATACAAGACTAGACAGACAAGACTAGAAAGACAAGACTAGGCAGACAAGACTAGACAAACAAGTTTAGACAGACAAGACTAGACAGACAAGACTAGACGGACAAAACTAGATAGACAACACTAAACAAACAAGATTAGACAGACAATACTAGACAGACAAATTGTATCAATCAAGTCCATACCTTTCAAGACGTTGGCGCCTAAACTAATAAGATTAAGCATACATAGTGGTCTCTTTATATCGAGGAAAGAGACGCGCTGCCTGCTGGGCTCCGTACTATTTTTATAAGGAATTATTAATTGTCCTTCAAGAAAGTCTTTTGTTGCGATTAACGTATTTCTGTTTTTTAATTTAATTGTTTTTAGAAAGGCACAGCGTGAAGACCAAATACAGTTCCATGTCTGTCTAGTCTTGACTGTCTAGCTTTTTGGAGCTATTGCACCGCCTTGCGGGCAATAATACGTTTTTTTTTTAAATGTACCTAAATGTGTTTATTTTTGTTTAAGAAAATGTTTTCCTTGTTAAATCCGCAATGGATCCGACAAAGCACAAGGAAATTGTGCCTGAGGAACTTTTGCGGTTGCTGGATGGGACGTGTGTGGCCAACGGGTTGATTCGAGCTCCCCATGTCGAGGGGGCCAAGGCAATTATAAAGTATTCGAAGAGGAAAACTCCGGGGAAAACTTACCTGGTGGCGAGATATTCGTGTTTGGACGAGTTTGAGTTCTTGAACGAGAATCGGAAGTTGTATTGCAGCAAGGGGAAGTGGATCGGAGCAACGCCAATTTGCATCCAAAAAAATGGTAAATAGATGAAATAAGATTTTTGTAAATTTTTTTGTTGGTTAAGTGAACGCAATTAGGAAATCCTTAAATCTTTTATTATAGCCACAATTATAGACTGTATTATCTCGTTGTCAACATGTGTTTTCATTAATTATTTACAGTGTCTTTAGGTAAATATTGAGATGAAGCCTTCAGGTTGTAGATAAACGAACATTTCTAATTTTAGTCCGTTAATTAGTTTTAAACTTTACTCTCCGCTCTTTACTATCTTTGAAAAAGTTTTTTTTAAATTATTAATTCTGAGCGGTCCATTAAATCGATAACTCATTAAACCATCGACATGTGGCCGGCTAAAATTCCAAGTTTAATTAGACCAGGATTACTTTCCTAAAATTATCTGCTCAAAAATACAAACTTAAATAAATTAAATCCTGTTCCTTATCAGTTTCAGGTTTAATTTCCTTCAAATTTGCAACTAACAAATTGAAGAAATACAGTTTCGTCATTAAATTTTGTTCAATCATCATTCCATCCCGCCATTTATCTACGAATCCTGTTTAACTTTTATAGTTAGATTATAGTTTTATATAGATATTATTTCACAGTAATCATTTTATTCTTCACTATCTATCCTTATCTTAGACAAGCACAGTTTGTTCCAAGATATTTGTTTTTTCAAACGGAATAGAATTTTGGACAAAGAAGACAATGTCCATATTATCTGGAGATGCACTATTTCGTCATTCTCTTGATTGATACATCCTCTTCATAAGCCTCATCACCAAAACCTTCTTTCTCATCACCTCTAGTAGGCTCGGTCTTAATAGTCTGATTAGATATCAAGGAAAGAAACTTTTGGGCTTTGGATCTGGATAAACACAGTTTGTTACAAGATTTATCAAAGTTTCTTTCAAACGGAATCGGATTTTGAACAAACAAGACAAAGACTGTGTTATCTGGACAAGCACAATATCTTCCTTATCTTGTTTGATACATCCTCTTCATAAGCTCTTAGGGAGTCGGGCGTGATCAACTTGACAATCAAAAATTTGTTCTCCCTTCTTTTTTGATTTAAAAGGCGGAAAAATGGGGCTCTCTCCCGACGCTGCAAAGTAAACTTCCTTCTCGTGGTGTGACCTGGATAACGCTAAATAGTGTGCAACATTGGAAGCCAGACATTGGATTCGATATATTAGTGAATGATATACATCCTCCTGGTTAATGAAAATGAACACAACACGACAAAGAATACAGACAAATACATATCAAGATACGGAAACGCAAAACACACAATCAGGAACTTCTAGAATGTCTCCTGTACCATATGGCTCTTTGAATTGGCTCTATTGAACCACCACACAGTGGGCTGGATTGTAGAAAAGATGGACAAAAATAGAATGCCAAAAATAGAATATTTTAAATTTTGGTTGCAAGTATTGTTTAATTCCATAATCTCTTATATAAAATAACGAATCTCTTATAAAAATGTTCAAAAACAAAATGGCGGATTTAACATGGCGGCCAATTTTTCGAAAAAGCTCATTCAATTATTACAAAATTTCGGACCTAGGGGTACATTATCTCGCTGATTGCGAATGAATTATGAAAATTTTATAAATCAAAATGGCGGACCAAATATGGCGGATAAGTTTTCGAAATCTTATCAGATTGAAATTGCGTATTAAGAAGTTTTTCATGTCGTTGACCATATATTGACCATACCGATCAGGTATCAATTATCAGGATTCCAAAATACAAAATGGCGGGTCCAATATGGCGGACAATTGTTTGAAAAACTTGCGCATTAAGGGTTATTTGCTCTGTACCAAATACGTATAGGCAGGTTTCGGCATGCAATTCGTTAGAATTCTGAATTCATACATTATTACCTACGCAATAAACACAAAACTAACCCGGAATGTAATGGGCGATTAATTATTTTTACAGTTTTGCGTCAATACAGTATTTAGAAAGAGGATTCACTTCGCAGTTGGCAGTCCTTTTCTTGTATATGCATAAACTGGCATTTAATAATGTCAAAACATTCAGGATCACCATTGAATTAGCAGAGTTGATATCACACACTTGAACGAAAAATTGGCAGCGATTAAGCAGAGAACGTGTTTAAAGAAATTCTGATAATAGATTCGTAATCAGCGACGTAAAAAACCCTTATATATGAAATTTTGTAAAAATTGGATGAGTATTTCGAAGACACATCCGTCATATTAAATCCGCCATATTGTTTTTGAAATTTTTGATAACATATTCACGATCAGCGACAAAAATAACCCCTTAAACCAGAATTTCAGATATATAGGACGAGGCATTATATTTTTGTCGACTTTTTCGACAATTCCGCCCACTGTGCACTAGTTCGAATATGAACATTGAAAGCATAAGCAGATCCAAATCCGAACATCTGTCTGAAGTACTACAAGAAAATGAAATTTACGTGGCCGTCTTACAAGAAACTGAAACATGCTGGATCGGAGGAAAACTTGAAGGCTTGAGGTGCCATACCGGGGTTTTCATTGGTCAGAGCTACTTATCCGGATGCCTATGGAACAATTACATATGTCCGAAATCCCATTGCTAATGTAAGCCTTATTGCCTAACCTTTTCTCAACGACATATTTATGGTGGCGATAAATATAAATGGGCTATACCTAGTGAACGTGTATAATCCACCAAATATCACCTTGCCGCCTGCAACACTGCCGGTTTATGCTGAACCCACTGTGTACTTGGGGGATTTTAACAGCCATCATTATCTATGGCGGTACCAAGAAAACGATGAAAATGGAGATAAACTAGTGGAATGGGACGACTTAAACAGTATGCTGTTTTTTTTTTTAACATTTGGTTTTTGATGCTAAGCAATGCGGATCGTTTCACTGCAGAAGATGGAACAAGGACTACAACCCTGATCTATGTTTTGTGTCCTTCATCCAGAACAATCGTCCACTCCCTACAAGTAAAACCATACTCGCAGACTTCCCACCCCAGTCAACACCGTCCAATCGTTATCGATATTGGTATACAGATCCCATTGGTTCAATCTACCCCACGTCCTCGCTGCAATTTTCCTAAAGCCGCCTTTATAATATTTGAAAAGGAACTGGATGCCGGTGTTAGGTTCATCCCAGCAAAATTTATCCATTAAGACCGCTTCGTCAAACTTGTAATCTCAACAGTAAAAAAGCACATCCCCAGGGGATACAGAAAAGACTACATACCAGGGTGGACCGTATAAAGTACTCGCCTGTTTTCAGAATTTGAACGAAGTGGTATCCCGGACGTAGCCGATGACCTGCTAAGATCGTTGTTAGACAAAACTCGGCTAGAATCTTGATTTTACACATTCTGGCCGCAAAGGATAGAGTCGTATGTGGAAACTTGGCGAGAAAACTAGCATCAAGAAAACTGGTAAATCGTCATGAAGGCAGATATGATAGCGAACCGAATTTAAGAAGTGGCTCTATCTGATAAACACCACTCAACACGCGTTAAAAAAGAGTTGAAGGCCTTGAAACAACAATGCCCTGCATAATTCAGTTTATCTGAAGCTTTTTCAACCGGTGAAGTAGACGCTGCGATTAAAATGACTAGAAATGGTAAAGCTGCAGGGTATGATGACATCTATTCCGAATTTCTAACACACTGCGGACTAAACTCAAAGCGTTGGCTTGCCAAAGTTGTTTAAGATTACCAAGACTATCGCTTTGGCTAAGCCGGGTAAGCCGCTTGAAAAACCTGAGAGATACAGCCCAAACGCTTTATTCAGTGGCTATAAACTGGTGAAACGTCTCACCTATAATCGAATCAGCGGCACTGTCGACGCAAGTGTTCCAATTGAACAAGCTGGCTTTCGTGCGGGCCGTAGCTGTGCGGACCAAGTACTATCTCTCACAACCCATATCGAGTCTGGTTTTGAGAGAAATATGAAGACATCAGTTGCATTCCTCGACTTGACTGCTGCCTATGATACGGTTTGGAGAGAGGGACTTCTGTATAAACTTATTATGGTGATCCTTTGTCGCATAATAACACAGCTCGTAAACAACATGCTTTCCAATCGACTATTTAAACGATGACATCCACTCAACTGAACGATGATATCAACGCTAGGAGAAAAGTAAGTAACGACCTTCCGTAAGGCTCAGTTCTCGCGCCGCTCCTATTTAACCTTTATAAACATGATCTATCACCGACGGTGTCCAGAAAATTCGCATACGCAGACGATATGGCGATTGCAGTGCAACGTAAAGAAATTACATCAACCGAACACGTACTTACCTTGAAACAATGTGGACTTACTTCAAGCAATGGCGCCTACATCCAAGTATGTAGAAAAGTATGCTGTTTCCACTTATGCTCCAGGTTAGCAAATGCGAAACTCTCGGTGAAGTTCAACGACACATTGCTGGCTCATAATCCAAACCAAAGTATCTGGGGGTTACTCTGGACAGATCACTAACATATAAAATGCATGTGCATAAAACCGCTGGAAACCTAAAATCGGCTCTTCCTGAGGCGCGTGTGCTTCTCCACTTCGAAGAGCGGTGCTTGACTTGGTCTATTCGGTTGCCGAATACTGTGCACCGGTGTGGATAAATAGCGCTCGTGTCAGTAGAGTTGATGTCCAACACGATGCGCATAATCACTGGGACGATTCGAGCGACGCCCGTCCAGTGGCTACCGGTTCTAAGTAGCATAACGCCGCCCCACCTTCGCCGTTCAGCCGCTCTTACCCGTGAAACTGGAAAAAATCACAAGAATGCACTGCTTCTTGTTCATTAAGACATTCAGACACTAGTTCAGCCACAGAGCAGAGTACGTACAGCAGCACAATTGAGTGGAAGATCATTTGATCCTAAGGCTGACTGTGCTGCTGAGTGGACAGCTCACGACCCCGTGGGACTGATAACTGTTGACAACCCAACATTGTGCACAACTGGCTTCGATCTCCCGTGTAAACCGTGCGTAAAGCTGAACCACATCCGCTAAACTGTGGAAGATGCGCAGGCACAATGCATCGCTGGGCACAATCACCTTCTTGTATAATCACCGGCTTGCAACTGTGGTAAAGCACGGCAAACAATCCGCCATATCGTGACTGAATGCCCAGGTAGTGCATACAATGGCCAACTGGACGACATAAACAACCTCCATCCAAACGCAGATGACTGGCTGAGCAAGATGTTGATAAATGACGTTAATCAATTAATGTGCTATACATTTACCTACAATGTTCGTTTTGCTTGTAAATTTATACGATAAGTAAATAAAATAAGCCCCAATCACCATAACCTTCTTTCTCATCATCTCTAGTAAGCTCGGTATTAATAGTCTAATTTGATGACTAGGATAAAAGATCCTTTTGGTGATTGTATCTAGATCAACACAGTTTGTTCCAAGATATTTTATATTTTCTTTCAAACGAAATTGGATTTTGGACAAACAAGACAATCTTATCTGGAAAAGCATTATCTCTTCCCTTTCTTGTTTGATACATCCTCTTTATAAGTCTCATAACCATAACCTTCTTTCTTCTCATCTCTAGTACGCTTATCTACATCTTAATAGTCCGATTAGATGATAAGGCGAAAATATACTTTTGTGGTTTGGATCTGGTTAAACACAGTTTGTTCCAAGACTTTTCATATTTTCTTTCAAACCGAATTGTATTTTGGAAAAACAAAACAAGGTCTATATTATCTTGATAAGCACTATCTCTTCCTTATCTTATTTGAAACATCCTCTTCATAAGCCTCATCACCATTACCTTCTTTCTCGTTGTCTCTAGTAGTCTTGGTAGACTCGTAATAGTCTGATTTGATGATAAGGCCAAAATATACTTTTGGGATTTGGATGTGGATAACCACAGTTTGTTCCAAAATTTTTAAATTTTCTTCTAAACGGAATTGGATTTTGGACAAACAAGACAATGTCCATATTATCTGGACAAACACTACCTCTTCCCGATTCCAATTCGAGCGGTTGAGCGGAGCGGACGTGTTTTGTGAATCGGGTTTTGCGGATTGAGCTTTTTATTGTGACGCGTGTTTTTACGGCGCGCGATAAGGAAAAAAAAAACCGGCCAAGTGCGAGTTGTGACTCGCGCACCGAGGGTTCCGTACAAACTTGTAAGTAAGGTATCTTTTTTTGTGGAGGACGTTACAAGCACATTCAGTTAACTTGACAAGTGGCTCTCATAAAATCACGACCATCTTAGTACCGCTGCAAGCATAACCTCAACATGTCGTTGTCGTACGATGGAATTCTACCCTCTATTTTATTACCATACATCCTCCATTCACTATGAGTGTTTAGGGGTTCTGGAACTTCACTATTTGTTTTTACTGCTCAATTTTGCTTGTATACCTATATACCCTGTATAAAGGTATACAGGGTATTTTTTTTTAATAACGCGAATATTTTTAAACTTATAAAAAGAAAACTTTATTTTAGTATTAGACTTATACACTAACTTATATTAAGATGTAACTATTTCTAGATCTAATATAAACTAATATATTAACTATTTCTAGATCTATTTCTATACTCTTAACATTCAGTTGTTGAATTGACTGCTTTTTGGGCAATTGACTACCAAAAAATATAGGGCGAACGTGATTTAAGTATAATATACCTAAATCATATTATCTACAACATGTTATGTAGATTATGTTGATTATAGTATAGTATTATTATGTAGATTATCAACATATTATGTAGATTATAAAGAAAAATTAGACGAAATATAATATATACAGGATGTTACGGGACTTGAGTATGTCGCATGTCGGTTAGAAACAAGCAAAATTTAGACATAATATATACCCTGTATATATTATGTATATAGAGCAGAGATGTTATGGATATGAAATTTCGGATCTGGATGCGGATACGGATATAGGAATAATGTTATACCGGTTTCGGATACGGTTACGGATAAGAATTTTTTTCGGATAATCCGTTAGTTTCGGATAGTTTCGGTTACGGATATCAGATTTCTAAGGAATAATCAAAGTAGAATGCTAATTTGTAAAAAAATTGATTTTATTTCTATGTTATTATTTGTACTACCTACAATCATATGTCATACAACTAAGTACTACAATATGAGTAGGTACTACAATTATATGTCATATAAGATATATAAGTTATTAATATTTATAAGTTTTATCTACATAAAAATGCAAAATCATAATTATAATAAACAAAAACAACATTATTCCTTTTTGTCTATTATATATTTTCTATTAGATATTGAAATATATTTATAGGAATTATTACAACATATCAGTAAAAATTATCCGAAATTATTCGAAACTTTTATATCGGATTCGGTTACGGATATATTTTTATTTCGGATATCCGATAGTTTCGGTTACGGTTACGGATCTCCATAACATCCCTGATATAGAGCGTACGTGATGAAATGCATAACGAATATAAACAAAAAAAATTCAGTATAAACAGCTTGGTGCCAACACATACTTTTTAACCTTAGGACCTAACTGTATGCAACCCATATGCTTCTGGAGCCTGACAATACCACTACGACAACATTTGTGTATTGTCATAAGTTTCTAATAGTAAATTCGCATTTTTCTTGTAATTAAACTACATATTTACGGTTTTCAGATTTTTCCCTTTACATGTGCTGTAAGACACCGCTTCTTGCCAAATTTCATGATTCTAGGTCAACGGGAAGTACCCTATAGGTTTTGATTCCCTTGTGAAATCGCAAAATATGCTACATAAACGGTCATATCTTTTGATCGCGTTGACTTACAAGTTTGATTTTTTCGCAGCCGAAAGAGACCGTAGACCCGAGTATTTGTTGAAAATTTCAACTTGTTACCTCTACGCGTTCCTGAGAAAATGGTCTTGACAGACAGACAGACGGACAGACAGACAGACAGACAGACAGACAGACAGACAGACAGACAGACAGACAGACAGACAGACAGACGGACAACAAAGTGATCCTATAAGGGTTCCGTTTTCGGTACGGAACCCTAAAAAGAAAAAAAAAAAAAGAAAAAATGAAAAAAAGTGAGAGTGAAAGCGACCGAGTCGAAGATTATAAAAGAAAAAGAGAAGAGGGAACAGAATCAGAAGAAAGATTTAACCCCTTTCTAAAAAGTAAGAAACTGGAAAGATCACCGGCTAAAAAGGAAATGGGTGAGAAAATGAAGATGCTGAAAAAAAATATGGAAGATATAGGGGAGATAAAGGAAGAGAATCGGAAGATGAGCCGGGAAATGGAACATTTGAAAAATATGATGCGTGGAAAGGAAGAAAAATGGGAAAGAGAAAAGATGGAACTGAATGAAAAAATGAAAAGACTAGAGGAGAAAAGGGAAGAGATGGAAAAAATAATGAGAAAAAGAATATTGTAGTAACCGGGGCTGGGCGAAGGGGAATGTGAGAACGAGAAGAATCTAGAAGAATGGATAAAGGCAGAATTAGAGGTAGAAGTGACGGTGAAAGAGATGTATAAAGTAAGTGGAGGAAAAATGTTGGTGGTGGAACTTGGGACCTGGGGTGAAAAGCGGAAAGTTATGGAAAATAAGAGGAAACTACGAGAAAAAAAGGGAAAAGAGAGTATACATAGAAGACGATCTGACGAAGAAGGAAAGAGATATACAGAAGGAATTAAGAGCGCTAGCCAAAGAAGACCGACAAAAAGGACGGCGGGTGAAAGTCGGTTAAAAAGATATGGATAGACGGAAAAGGCTTTAAGTGGGATGATGAAATGGAGGAGTTAAATACAACAAATTTTTGAATAACAGCACAAGGAAAAGACAACAGGACAGAAAACGGAAAACGAACACGGAGAAGAATAAGGAAGAAAAGGAGCAATTAAGAATAGTATTCCGGAACACAGCGGGGATAAAAAACAAAGACAATGAGTTTTGGGAATATTTGGGAAAATTTGAAGTAGTGGGATTGGTAGAAATGTGGGTGGAAGAGAAGGAGTGGGAAAAAATTGGAAAAAAAATGGAAGAAAACAGAACCGAAGCAAAAGAAGAAAGAGGGATTATGTAAAGATCGGTGAAAAGTAGACAGAGAAAATGGAGGATTATAACAATATACAGCAGAAGTATGAAAGAAACGAAGAGAATGATAGAAGAGCGAGTAAAACAGGAAGACGAGGGAACTCTGGTGATTGGGGGGGATTTTAACGCAAGAGTTGGGGAAAAACGAATACGGATAGAAGAAGAACAAACAACAATAGAAAGAAGACCAACAAAAGATGCAACAGAAAACGCCGAAGGGAGACTACTGATTAGTCTAGTAGAAGCAAGAGGGTGGGACATACTTAATGGAAACAGCATAGGAGATGAGAAAGGGGAGTTCACATATATCGGACCAAGAGGGGAGACAGTTAATGACTATGTTATGGTGAATGAAGAAGCATGGGATGAAATAGAAGAATTCAAGGTGGGAGAAAGAGTCGAGTCGGATCATATGCCATAGGAAGTGAAGACAAAAGGAAGAGAGAAAGACAGAGGAAGTGATAAGGATGTTAGAAAAAAAATTGTGAAGAATATCTGGACGGAAGAAGGAATAGAAAATTATAGAACAAGACTTAGGGAGGCAAGATACGAAGAAGAAGGGATAAACGAAAAAGTGATAGAACTGGGTGATCACGTAAAAAATGTGAAAAAATCTTGGAAAAACGGGTGGTGGGATAAAGAATGCAGGGAAGGGAAGCAAGCAGTAAGAAAGAAATTAAGAAATTGGAAAAGAGGAAAAGCAACTAAGGAAAAGTACAAGAGAGCACGCAAGAGGTACAAATTAGTATGCAAAGAGAAGAAGCAAAAGAAACGGATGGAAGAAGAACTGAAGATGAAAAGCATAAAGACGGAAGAAGAGGTATGGAAATACATAAATAGGGAAATAAAGAAAAAAGTAGAAAGAGTGAGTAATATAATTACTATGGAAGAATGGAGAAAGTACTTCCGTGAGCTGCTGGGTGGTGATGAAATCAGACAAGAAAAGAAAAAGAGTCAACAAAGAGTGGGAGAAATAGAAGAGATAACAAGAGAAGAATTAGAACAAAAATTGAGTAAACTGAAAAAGAAAAAGGCACCGGGGAGGGACGGCATACAGAATGAATCGTGGATATATGGAACGGAAAGGGAAGCTGACAGGTTGTTAGAGATAATGAATGGAGTGTGGAAGGGAGAGGGCTTCCCACAGGAGTGGAAAGAGGGGATAATATGCCCCATATATAAGAAAGGAGAAAGGGAAACAGCAAGTAATTATAGGGGGATCACCATGCTCAATACGGCATATAAGATATATGCAATGATTGTGGAAGAGAGATTGTCGAAGGAATTGAAGGAGCAGGGTGTGATACCAGACTGGCAGGCGGGATTTAGGAAAGGGAGAGGGACCATGGACAATGTATACATCTTAAATCACATAGTAGGGAATGAAATAAAAAAAAAGGGTGGCAAGGTGTAGGCATTATTTGTGGACCTGAAGGCGGCCTTTGATAATATGGTAAGAGAGGCACTGTGGGAATGCCTGAGAAAGAAAGGGATAAAGGAGCATCTGGTATCAAAATTAGAAGAGATTTATGAAGAGACAATAAGTAGAGTGAGAGTTGGTGAAAGGGTGAGCGAAGGTTTTAATACTCATAAGGTAGTGAGACAAGGCTGCCCACTAAGCCCCAGCCTGTTTGTAGCGTTTATTGGAGATATAGAGGAGATGTTCAGCAAGGCGCCGACGGGTTGGGTTGGGTGGGCAAAGAAAAAGTATGGTCCCTAGCCTACGCGGACGATTTGGTGGTGCTAGCGAGAAACGAGAAAGGGATGAAAGATATGATAAGAAACATGGAGAAATATATGAGGAGGAAAAATCTGACAGTGAATGGGGAAAAGTCCAAGATGATGGTGTTTTGAAAAGGGGGTGGCAGGAGAAGAGTAATTGAGTGGAGATGGGAGAAGGAGAAAATTAGAAGTAAAAGAATTTAAATACCTACGGTACGTGTTTAATGATAGAAATACTGAAACAGCACACGTGAGAGAGCTAGTAAAGAAAGCTAATAAAATAGTAGGAGCGGTATGGGGAACAGGAGAGAGAAAATTTGGACACGACTGTAGAAGGAGAGTGATGATGTTTGATAGCCTGGTGAAAAGTGTGATGATGTATGAAGCGGAAATATGGGGATGGAGAGAGCAAGAAGGGTGGAAAAAGTGCAAGAAAAATATTTGAAATGGGTGCTAGGACTAGGTAGAGAGACCCCAGGGTATATAGTGATGGAGGAAACAAAGAGAGATGGAATAAGAATAGAAGCAGGAAAGAGAGCAATAAGTTTTGAGGAGAGAGTGATAGAGAGAGGAGAGTGCAGAATTCTGCAAGAGTGCCTCAAAGAAAAAAGGAAAGAAATAGGAAAGGGGGTGTGGAAAGAGAGGGAGGCATATCTAGAAAGAAACGGGAATGCAGGAGCGGAGATAGAAAGAATGAGAGAGAGAGAGGCACAGTAATGACAGAGGAATTAGTCCTGAGAGATAGAGATGTGCAAAGGCAAGAAAGGAGAGCAAGAATTAGGGAGTCTAGGTACAATGGGAAATATGAAAAAATAATAACGGAAGAACTGCCAAAGTACCTAGGAAGAGAGAGTAGAAAAGAGAGAGTGACAGTGGCAAGATTCAGATGTGGAAATGAAGAGAGAGAGAATAAATTTTGGATGGAGGATAGGAATAGAGTATGCAGGATGTATGGAGAAAACAAGGAAACAATAGAGCACTTGCTGAACGAATGTTCGAGAAATGAGAGAAAGAGATGAGTGTAGGGAAGAGATTTTAAATGAGGATGGAAGAGGGATAGATTGGATGAAGAAAGTTGAGGAGAGAAGAAGGGCAATATGTGGGGCGGGAAGCTGGTAATCGGTTTAGGGATAGGAATTTAGTGGCTTTCTTTTTTTTTGTTTTTAGTTTAATTAGCATATGTTTCTTTTTTTATTTTTTCTTTTTCTCTTTTTATTTTTATTTATATTATGTAATATATTTGTTGATGTGTATTGGGTGATGTAAAAATTGTGGAATCAACTTATAAACCCGTAAAGGGTAATAAATATACATAATACTACACTACATCTTCCCTTTCTTATTTGGTACATCATCTTCATAAGCCTCATCACCATAACCTTATTCCTCATCTTCTATAGTAGGCTTGGTCTTAATACTCTGATTTGATAATAAGGCAAAAATAAACTTTTGGGGTTTGGATCCGGATAAGCACAGTTTGTTCCAAGATTTTTCATATTTTCTTTCAAACGGAATTGGATTTTGGACAAACGAGGCAAGTTCCATATTATCTGGACAAGCATTATCTCTTGTTTATCTTGTTTGATACATCTTTTTCATCAGCCTCATCACCATCTTCTTCTTTCTCATCATCATTAGTAGGCTCAGTCTTAATATCCTGATTGGACGTTGAGGCCAAAAGAACTTTTGGGATTTGGATCTGGATTTACCCAGTTTTTTATATTTTTCCAACCTTAGAGAGATTATATTCAGCCTGTGCAAGCACATTTTGTACTTCGTTGTTCATAATTTCTTCAACATTCCTGAAGCTATATGTAACTTGGACATGTTCACTGTCTTCCAACATCTCTCAATAGATTTCCTGCACAATTTCTTTGTCCTTTTTTGGCAATGCTGACATACCAGCTGGCAAGCACATCTTGTTTCAACATCATTGTACTGATTTATACCAACATTTATCTCAATTTCTCCAATCTTCGACAAGTTTACTTTAGTTATACTTTTTGCACAAGCATATTTTGTTTCACCACCTTTCTGTATCCTTTGTACTTCATCATTTTAATTGTTTTCTAGTGTTTAGCACAATATTCCTCATCGCCTTCATCGTCAAATTGGCCGTGAAAATTTGTCCTCTTAAAAACCAACTATTATTTTTATTTTTTAGATTTTGGATTTACGCAAAGCGACGAAGCAACCGTAACCACCTCAGACTTCAGTTCAACCAAAACTTGTCCAAAAGAATTTGCCGCCAAATGCAAACAGGATTGCACAATCCTACAAGACATTCCAACTTGCTCCTGCTACAATGGCTTCATCCTAAGAAATGGAAATTGCGAAGGTAAACAATATCTTTCAACAAGATTTATTTATAATATTTACGGTTGTTTTCTCCAAATCTTCTTTTGCGTTTGAATCTTTAATCACGGTTTTTGAAACATTTCTAGATATCGATGAGTGTTCCATAGCCAATGGAAATTGTGCTCATACTTGCACCAACCTCCCAGGCTCGTACCAATGTTCGTGCAACCCCGGTTTCCGTTCTTCTGGTACTTCCTGCGAAGATATCAACGAGTGCCTCCTCCGGAACGGCCACGGCCCTTGCCAAGACACCTGCGAAAACACCCAAGGTTCCTACAAGTGTTCCTGCCATCGCCCCGGCACAAAACTCTCTCCCGACCAACACACCTGCGACAGCCTTGACGTCTGCCAGGAATCCGGATGCTCCCACACCTGCATAAATACCCACGGGAAAGCGTTTTGCACGTGTCCAGACGGCCTCCAACTCTCCGAAGATTGGAAAACTTGCGAAGGTAAGTCAAGGTCTTGTGGTTTGAAGAAATTGTTTTTATTTTTTTGTTGGAATCGTGTAGAGCGGGCTGCTGGTGATGAGCCTGCTGAAGATGAAGAAGACTATGAAGAAGGAGACTATGGTGATGCAGATGAAGAGGAGGATTATGTTGAAGGTGACGAGAGTGATGGTGGAAGTATGAAAAATATTAAGGTTTATGAAGATTATGGAGAAGAAGATGATTATAATGAGGAAGATACAATTCATAAGAAGGATGAGGGTTTTGTAAAAAATGAAGAAAAAGATAAAGAGGTTAATGGTAAAGTTGCAACAGAAAATCTTGAAGAAAGTAAAAGTAATCAAACTAAAAATATTTTGAACGAGGAAAAAGATGAGAAGGAGGTGGATTATAAGGAGGATTATGAAGAAAAAAATGAGATTTCTACGTTGAAATCTTTGGAAGAAATTGTAACAAAAAATGTTGAAGGAATTCTTAAACAAGGATATGAAAAGAATGGTGAAAATCAATCCACAATAAACAAGGAAGATTTTTCAAAAACAAATTCTGAAAATGAGATAGGAGGGTTAGATAAAAATGAAAATGAATTTTCCAAAGATATTGAAGGAAAAAATGAAGAAAGTAATGAAGTGGCAAAAAGCAGCGGTGATAAGAATGAAGATAAAAAGGAGGAAACTGTTTTGAAAAAGGAAGTGGAAGAAAATACAGAAAGTACGAACAATTCTGACGATGAGGAGGAAGATTACAACGAAGAATATGAGGAACCAGAAGATTACAATGAAGAAACGGATGAAGATGAAATTAAAACTACGACAACAACAACACAAGAACCAGAAGACATTGGTGATTATAAGGAAGATTATGAGACAGACGAGGAGGAAGAAGAAAATAGTGCTGTAACAACAACTACAATTGAAGCAGAAATTAAAGATTATAAAGGAGATCACGGAACGGCAGAAAATAAAGATAAAGATGTTACTATAACGAAATCTCCAGTTCAATCAACTACTATCAAATCAGAAATAGAAATCGAAGATTATAAAGAAGATTATGAAACTGAAGGAGATGACGAAGAAGAAGAAGCTAATAAAGTAATACCAAAAATTCGAACTACAACCATCAAACCACAGACGGAAATTGAAGATTATAAAGCAGATTACGAAGCGGAAGAAGATGATAATGATACTGAAGGAATATTTCCAGTTCAAACAACAACCATCAAATCGGAAGATAATATCACTGAAGCAACAGAGATTAACCTTCAAGTTACAGAAACTGCGTTTGTTGCAAAAGAAGAAACATCGATACAGAAGGCAATCATTGAAAGGAATAACAAGCAAAATACCTTAATTGGAGAAAATGAAGATAGCATTGATGGAAAGGTGAACGACAATGATACAGAAACTCATAAAGATGATGGTATAATTGAGAAGAAGCACGTGAAGAAATATGTAGCACCTTTAGGAATCGGCGAAGAAGAAAGGAGAAATATATATAAAAACAGAAACCATATTGAAGAAATTAGTTTTGCTGAGAAAACTAAACATGCTATTACAGTTTCTTCACAGACTAATAATATCCCGGAAGACACAGAAGATGATGAAGATTATGATGATCAAAATGAAATCACCACGATCACTGGCGAGGAAACTACAACTGTGGATCCCATTGAAAACGAAAATGAAGAAGAATATGTTAAAAAGGTTTATGAAGATCACACAGAAAGTGATGATTATGAAGATAGTAACGAATATAGTTTTGATTCGAAGAATGAAACTGGTACGGGAATTGAAGGAAACACAGTTTCTTCTACTGACAGAGTTGGTACTGTTGCTACTACTTCATCTACTGTGCCCGTAGGCAATGAATCAGAAGAAGAAGAGTATAAGGAGTATGAAGAGTACGTGGATAGAGATTACGAGGAAGAGAATGAAGCTAGGAGGAAAATTTGTCGGAGCGGACAAATATTAGTTAATGAAGACTGCGTGGGTAAGTAGACAATTATAATTAGAGCACTTTCTGCCTTTGCTTTGCACGATTTAACAAAAAATTAAAAAAAAACGTAACGATTTCTTCACCCCTTTTCTTCTTTTTTTACAACTAATCCAAACTTTGCACGAAGATTGTGGCTATGGTAAGTTTCCAAATTTACAACGCCTAAATAGTTTTAGACTACTAATTCTACCTAAGATCTTTCGCAAAATTCACCATCTTCTTTTTATAGATATCAATGAATGCGAGAATTCCGACCACGGTTGCTCCCACACTTGCGAAAACACGGAAGAAAGTTACATTTGCACTTGTCCAAAAGGCTACAGCACATCATCTTCGGATCTGAAGACTTGCCAAGACGTGGACGAGTGTCTTCAGAATATTTGCTCGCATTTCTGCACAAACACCCCAGGCGGTTATAATTGTTATTGTCCGGAAAATCTCCAATTAAATGGAACCCAATGTTTGGAAATTGAGTGTTCACACCATCATAGAGTTGAAGATGGGAGGGTAGTTTGTGAATGCCCAGATGGTTTTGATTTGGGGGATGATGGAAGGACTTGTGAAGATTTCGATGAGTGTAGAGATCATGAGTGCGATCAAGTTTGTGTTAATACCATAGGCAGTTATAGGTGTGAGTGTCAAACAGGTTTTAGCTTGTCTGGTACAAATTGTGTGGATGTTAACGAATGTTTGGATTTTAATGGTAATTGCTCACATTTCTGTGCAAACTTGGAAGGTTCGTTTGAGTGCGCTTGCAGTTTTGGCTACGAACTAGGTCTTGATAAAAGGACGTGTATAGAAACAGATCTTTGTCAAATAAATAACGGCGGTTGCTCCCACGGTTGCGAATCTAAGCTTGGAGAAATATCCTGCAGCTGCCCAGAAGGTTACGAGCTTTTTGACAAAGGTTGCTTTAAGATAAATCCTTGCAAAATCAACAACGGAGGTTGCTCGCACTATTGCGAATTTGTAAACGATACTGTTGACTGCCTTTGCCCGGAAACTCACGCCTTGTTGAACGAAACTTTCTGCGAAGAAATCAATCCTTGTTTTGGAGACAACGGAGGATGTTCCCATCTGTGTCAAAATTTGAACGGAATTGCAATGTGTAGTTGTCCGGATGAAACTTACGAACTCAATGGGAAATCTTGTCAGAAGACGAATTTGTGTTTGATAAATAATGGAAATTGTTCGCATTATTGCAGCTTTAATAACGGGGAGGTTGTTTGTGCGTGCCCCGAAGGTCACCAGTTAGTTGGTAGAGACTGCGAAAAAGTCAATCTATGTGAAATTAGGAACGGAGGATGTTCACATTTTTGTAATTTCTTGCATGGAGAAATTATTTGTGATTGTCCCGACGGCTTCAACCTTGTCGGAAAAGATTGCGAAATCATAAACCCTTGCAACACCAACAACGGAGGTTGTTCTCACACCTGCAAGTTCCGCAACGGAAAAGCTTCTTGCGAATGTCCAGAAGGTTACCAGTTAGTTGGCAAGACTTGCGAAAGAAGAAACCTCTGCGAGATCAACAACGGCGGTTGTTCCCACTTCTGCAACTTCATAGACGAAAAGATCTTGTGCGGCTGTCCAGAAAACCACGAACTTTATGGAAAAACCTGTGAACGCACGGATCCCTGTTCAATCAATAACGGCGGCTGCTCCCACGACTGCTTCAACGACGACGGCCAAATCGAATGCCTCTGCCCCATAAGTTTTGTGTTGACTGATTCCAAAAACTGCGTTCCCGAAGATCCCTGCAGCACTAATAACGGAGGCTGCTCTCACTTCTGCATGCCTCAAAACGGCCATCCAAAATGCCATTGCCCCCCAAATTACCAACTACTCGACCCGAAAACCTGCGGTCCAGATCCCTGCCAAGTTAACAACGGCGGTTGTTCTCATTTCTGCTCCGGCAAAACAGGGAGACCAAAATGTTCTTGCCCAGAAACCTTCAAACTAATTGGCAAACACTGCGTAGATCCCTGCAAAGATTGTTCACATTCTTGCAGAGAAATAGATAATACATTTAGATGCCTTTGCCCAGACAACTTAATCTTACTCAATGAAACTACATGTTATGATCCTTGCAAACGTTACCTCTGCTCACACAGATGTCAAATACTAGACGGAACCCCTCGATGTCTTTGTCCTAACAACTATAAACTTGACGGCAAAAATTGTCTTCCAATAAATCCTTGCGATATTAACAATGGAAATTGTTCCCATGAGTGCAGAAACTTTAATGGAGAAGCAGTTTGTTATTGTCCGGAAGATCATCAGCTAGTGGGAAAAACCTGTGAGCAAATAAACCTTTGCAGCTTCAATAACGGAGGTTGCTCCCATATTTGTAAAAACCACAGAGGAAGACCACGGTGTTCTTGTCCAACCGGTCTCATTCTCAGCGGTAAAAAATGTTTGGACCTTGACCCTTGCATGAACAACAACGGAAATTGTTCCCACATCTGCACGAAAACTTCCAGCAACCGAAGAACTTGCAGTTGCCCCCCAGGTTATGTGTTACGTCCAAATAAACGGAATTGCAAGATCATCAATGCCTGTGCTATTGATAATGGAGGTTGTTCTCACTACTGCCAACATTCCCACAACGCTTCAATTTGCTCGTGTCCTCCTGGTTACTTGTTAGGTGAAGACAATAAAAGGTGTAGGAAATACGGAGGTTGCTCGGAGAATAACGGAGGCTGTGAGCAGATTTGCAAAAATTACAACGGGTTGTATAAGTGTGGATGTCACGAAGGTTACACCTTGGGAGTTGATAGGAAGACTTGCAGGAAGGCGCAATTTAACGAATGTAAAGTTGCTAGGCCTATCAATGGTAGGATTAAGTGTACGGGGATGAGTCAAAACGTAAGTTTTGTCCCAGTTGGCGTTGAATGTTTGGTAACGTGTGACGATGGTCACAAACTGATTGGAGATCCGATCAGAACTTGCCAGACTTCCGGAAATTTTGACCTAAGGGATCCTTACTGCAGACGTAAGATAACTCTGACAAAATTGTGGTTCCTTTGGACATACATTTCTACAAATTTTAGCTGTTTCTTGTCCGAGGTTGGTTCATCCTGACAATGGTAGATTCGTTCCTAATTCCTGCGGTCTTGGAAGCTTCGTCGGAGAAGAGTGCAAAGTTCATTGTAGGAATGGTTTCAGAGCGAGGACAGGATACGACGTCTTCAAATGCGGAAGGGATTATCGATGGAGCCCAAATGAGCGGGAAATAAGAGATATATGTGTTCAAGGTAGGGAAGTAGACGAGTCGTAAGTGGAGCAGACAAGACCAAACAAGATTAGATACGATCAGATAAGAAGAGATTTTCAAGTCTTAGTTTTTTTCAGATTACAAGTCATCAAGTGTTCAAGTATTTAGGTTTTTAAGTTTTCAAGACCAGACAGGACCAGACAAGACTAACCAAAAGCAGACAAGACCTGGCAAGACTAGATGAGGACAGACAAGACCAGACAAGGCCAGCAAGAGCTGATAAGACCATACAAGATCAGACAAGACAAGACCAGACAAGACCAGAGAAGACTAGAGAAGATCAGAGAAGACCAGACAAGACCAGACAAGACCTGACAAGACCAAACAAGACTATACAAGACTACACAAGACCATACAAGACTATACAATACCAGACAAAATCAGACAAGACCAGACAAAACAAAACAAAACAAGAAAGGACCATCCAAAACCAGACAACTCCAGACAAGACCAGACAAAATCAGACAAGACAAGACCAGACAAGGCCAGACAAGGCCAGACAAGACCAGAGAAGAACAGACAAGACCAGACAAGAACTGTCAAGACCAGAGAAGACCAGATAAAACTACACATGACCGAGCAAGATCAGACAGGACCAGTCAAGACCAGACAAAACCAGACAAGATGAGACAAGACCAGACAGAGCCAGGCAAGACGACGTAAGACAAGACCAGACAATACCAGACAAGACAATACATGACCATACAGCATCATACAAGACTAAACAAGACTGGACAAGACCAGACAAGATCAGACAAGACCAGACAAGACCAGATAAGACCAGACTAGACCAGACAAGAACAGATAAGATCAGACAGGACCAGACAAGATCAGACAACGCCAGACAGGACTAGACAAGGTGAGACAAGACCAGACAAGATAAGATAAGACCAGACAGGACCATACCAGACAATACCAGGCAAGACCAGACAAGGCTAGACAAGACCAGACAAGGCTAGACATGACCAGGCTATACCAGGTATACATACAATATCACACAAGAGCAGACTATAAATGTCTAGATAAGACAAGACCACAGAAGATCAGACACTATAGACAAGAGCAGATAAGCTCAGACAAGATCAGAGAAGACTAGACAATATAGGATAGGACCAGACAAGACCAAACAGGTCCAGACAAGATCAAACACAGCCGGACATGACCAGTTAAGACCAGACAAAGTCATGAATTTTTCTGAAATTTTGTATACGGATTAGTGGTAGTTTTAAATTACCCACTTTACTAAGTTTTTTTTATAGAATTTGAAATATAAAATTTAATGAACTTTCTACTTGACTTTAGATTTCCCTCAGCCTTTCATCCGTTGTCCATCAGGAGGTATGATGACTTTCAACCTGTCACTGGGGCAGAGCACAATGTTGGTCAAAATCCCAAAACCCGACTCGAACGTGGACTGGTGGAGGTAAAACAATGCCTAAGAACACCCAAGAACTGAAATATTTTGCAATTTTTCTTTTAGATATGTTACAGCCACGCCACATTGGGGCAAGGACCTCTCAGCAACCCTAAGCCCCGGTCGCTTCGATGTAACTTACACGGCTTACAGCCCGGCAACAAAGAGCTCAACCAGCTGCCGACTGGTGATCCATATCAAAGATACTGAAGCTCCCAAGATGTTCCACTGTCCGTCTGATATTGATATTAGTTTAAATCGGGGAGAACGGTCTAGATCTATCAAATGGAAGGAACCCACGTTTACCGATAACGTTGGAATTCGTCAAGTTTACAAATCAAAAGTAGATTAAAGAATAAAATTTGGTTGGATTTTTGATTAATTTGTTTTAGGAGCCTGGAGTTGTTTTAGGAGCAGGGAGTCATGCCATCAGCTACATAGCTAGCGATGACGCACTAAACCGAGCCTTTTGCTACTTTAAAGTTAATATTAAAGATTTCGGCTTTACTGATAACCGACCAGGGAGGTACAGAGCTGTGCTGGTTTGTCCTCACGGCGTTCAATACCTAGACAATTCCCAAGAAGAAGTTAGTAAACTTCCAAAAATCTTCTATCAACGCTCTAATTTTCTATTTTCCAGAATTCCGTAAGTCATACAGCTAGCTGTCACTGGACTCATATGCGGGTACGGGAGCCTTTAGGTAATCCCGCGTACAGATTACCTAGGTTGAGGCCTAGCTACTATGATAGCAATAGGCATAACGCTATCAGTGCTTATAGACAGTTGCCTAAGTCGCGATTCGGCTGGCAAAGTGAAGGGTGTTGTTAGGAGTAGGTTTATTCTTTGGGAAAGCGTCGGAGGTACCTATGAAAACTAATTGTGTTCTATTTTATAAGAAAAAGAGCTAAAACTATTTTCTACTGACCTAGTAATCTAAATTGAAATACATTTTTTTGTAGTTTTCATGCTTAATCTTGAATTTCCCGTTTAAATAAATATTTTAATAAAAAATACGTAGAAAAGACTAGACATACAAGACTAGAGAGACAAGACTAGACAGACAAGACTAGACAGACAAGACTAGACAGACAAGACTAGACAGACTAGACAAGACTAGACAGACAAGACTAGACAGACAAGACTAGACAGACAAGGCTAGACAGACTATACAGACAAGACTAGACAGACAAGACTAGACAGACAAGACTAGACAGACAAGACTTGACAGACAAGAATAGACAGACAAGACTAGGGAGACAAGACTAGACAGACAAGACTAGACCGACAAGACTAGACGGACAAGACTAGACTGACAAGACTAGACAGACAAGACTAGACAGACAATACTAGACAGACAAGACTAGACAGGCAAGACTAGACGGACAAGACTAGACAGACAAGACTAGACAGACAAGACTAGACAGACAAGACTAGACAGACAAGACTAGACAGACAAGACTAGACAGACAAGACTAGACAGACAAGACTAGACAGACAAGACTAGACAGACAAGACTAGACAGACAAGACTAGACAGACAAGACTAGACAGACTAGATAGAATAGACAGGCTAGCCTGGACAGCCAAAACCAAAAAGACAAGATAGAGAAGACTAGACACAAAAGACTTGACAGACAAGGCTAGGCAGACAAGACTAGAAATACAAGTTATTTTATAAGCCGCAGCTTGTGCAGAGTCCGGCTTCAAATGGAAAAACTGGATAGGTAGATTATACATTTTAGTCTATATGGCTAGAAATCTGACGGTGAAATATCCATTCCTGCAAATGTCCATTCGCCGAAATGTCCGTCATTTAGTGAATAATTAAGTCTAATATATAGAAAACATTTTAATTAAAAAAAAACTTATAATTTATATAATATATTATAATTTTAACAGTTTCTGCAGCAATAAATCCTTCAACAAACCCCATTTTCCTCCCCAATCCAGCTTCCATCGACACCGCACACGATTTCCTTCCTCTCCGTCTCCTCGGGACAGTTCAGGGTGCAGATGGTGCCAGGCGTGTACAGTCTGAGCTCCCTGTCCGATATCCACTTGATGCTGCTCTTCAGGCTGTGCTCCCGATTGCAGTCGAAGAAGCCTACCTTGGGCGACTGCAGTGCAGGACACGTTATATCAGTGACCTCTTCTTCTAGGCATAAGTATGAGCCAACTGTGTTGATACAGTTTGGACAAGTTTGTTTCTGTACGATTAGGCATTCATTGATATCTAAAAATAGGAAATATGGGTGTAGGCTAACTAGGTTAAATAAAATATGCAATATTATATGATATAAACCAGGTTAAACTTACAAAATCAAACAGATAAGATTAAGTTCCTTCTTACCTTCACAGTTCTTTAAATCCTTGCCTATAACCAAACCATCAGGACAAGTACAAACCGCTCCACCCCTAATATTAATGCATCCATGCGAACAGCCCCAGCTTCCATCGGCGCACTCATCAATGTCGTCGCACCGCATCAAGTCCGAGGACAGTTTTGTCCCTTGTCTGTTACAGGCGCATTTGAAAGACCCCTTGGTGTTGATACAAGTGTCTTCGCAAAGACCGTGTCCATTGTTCAAGAGACACTCGTCGACGTCTATGCACGTCTTCGAGTCCTTCGACAGCTTGAAGCCACCACGGCAGCCGCAGTAATGGTATCCGATCTTGTTTACGCAGATCTCGGCACAGTTTCCATTGTTTGTGAAACATTCGTTTATATCTAGAAATTGTTATAAGTCGGACAAAATCAGACATGATCCAATAAAACCAGACAAGAATCAGTACAAAGACCAAATAACACCTGGACAAGACCAGTTATGTCCAGCCAAGATCAGACAAAAACATACACGAACATACTAGAATAAATAAGACCACACAAGACAAGATCAGATCAAACAAGACCAGACAGGAGCACGCAAGAATCAGAAATACTCTAGGACTAATTTTACCTTACCAACACATCGTCTTGAGTCTTTAGTCAGCTGAAATCCCAGGAAGCAAGAGCAAGTTCCATTTTTGCACATCTGCGAGCAACGTTTGAGCTTACATAAGTCAATTGGAGGCTGAGCTTTACCAACTTTAAGACTTTCATTGTACTTCGGACTAGTTATTTCCAATTCAAACCTCTGATTGGTTTGTAAGATTTTGTATTCCTCCAAAGATTTCATTTCAAATTTGTTCGTTGAAGTCTCCTTCTCGAATTTTTGTTTGAAAACTTCCTCTTGGTTTTTGCTGGTTTCTTTTTTAACAATTTCTTGGGGCGTTCCGCCCTTATTCTGATCCATACTAACAGCCTCTGCCTTCCTCTTCTGTTCCAGCCGGCTCTTCCGCTTCAAATCTCTTAACAGACTAGGAGGTTTCTCTGCCCTGCTCCTCCTCATCTTCTTCAGTTTACTTTTAACCAATTTAAGTTTCTTGGAGATTGCTTCCCTAGTTGCATCCGACGTTGCTTTATCCAGTTTCGCTCTCAAGTTCCTCTGTCGCTTCAACAACTTCGACCTTCGATTCGTGCCAAACCGCTTGCCAACTTCACCTTTCAACCCAAAACTCTGTTTGGAGCTTGCGACGGATTTCTCCTCGGTAATCTTATCAGAACCGATGGCTGTAACCGAAACAAAGATTTTTAATAGAATAGAAAGTTTGAGAATATAAAATGTGATTTAATGTGCGGCTAATAAAACCTGATAAACAATTATTATGTTTTCTGTAACCCAAATGCGGATTGCACGGAACAATAAATTAAGGAGAAATGTGGGCAGTGAAAAATGATCCAGATAGTAAAACCTCTCCGCCTAAAGTCAAATTCACCAACAAAGAAACTAACGAAAAAATTATTAAAATCAACAAATAAGGCGCCACGCAAACACAAACTCCCATGCACACTCATTAATCACAATACCAACTAGATTTGTCCATTTTAGTCTAATTTATTACTGATGTATAATTCATATGTCTAATTCTGCTGTCTAATTTATTACACAAGAATAGACAGAGAAAACTTGACGGAGAAGACTGGGGTAGACAGAAAAGAAAAGACAAACAGTATTGAGAGGTAAGACTAGCGAGACAAGATTATACCCACCAGATAGACAACACTAGATAGACACGACTAGATAAAAAAGACAAGGCAGACCAAACTCGACAGATAAGAGTTGACAGACTAGAGAGACAAGTCTTCACAGAGACAAGGATCAAGACAAGGCTAGATACTAGACAGATAAAGCTATACAGACAAATCTAGAGAGACAAGGCTAGACAGGGAAGACTAGACTAAACAAAAAATAGAAAAAAAAGACTAGATAGACAAGAGTAGAGAGACAAGATTATATAAACAAGACTAGACAGATAAAACTAGACAAACAGGACCAGAGAAACAAAAATAAATAGACAAGATTACATAGACAAGACTTGGCAGATAAGACTAGTCAGACAAGACTAGACAGATAAGACTAGACAGACAAGACTAGACAGACAAGACTAGACAGACAAGACTAGACAGACAAGACTAGACAGACAAGACTAAGTTTGTAATTCCCTTGAATCAGGTCTAATTTATTCTAGCCATCGGCTATCAGCTTGGACTATATCACCGATAACAAATTATAGTTGAGGTTTTCAAAACATTCGGTAAATGGATAAGCTTGGTAGACAAGCTTAGACACACAAGACTAAATAGACAGGAAAAGATAGACAAGCCTAAATAGCCAAGACTAGACAGAAACGATAAGAAAGACAAGACTAAATAGACAAAATTGGACAGAGAAGACTAGACAGATAAGACTACACAGACAAGAGCAGACAGACAAAACTAGAAAGACTTGACTGGACAAACAAGATTAGACGGACTTGACTAAACAGACAAGAGTAAATGGACAAGACTAGACAGATAAGACTAGACAGAAAAGACTTGAATTGCAAGACTTAGACAGTCAAGAATAGACAGAGAAGACTAGACAGACAAGACTAGACTGATAAGACTAGACAGACAAGAGTAGACACACAACACTAGAAAGATAAGACTAGACAGACAAGACTGGACAGGCAAGACTAGACAGACAAGACTAGACAGACAACACTAGACAGACAAGACTAGACAGACAAGACCAGACAGACAAGACTAGACAGAGAAGACTATACAGACAACACTAGACAGACAAGACTAGACAGACAAGACTAGAGAAACAAGACTAGACAGACAAGACTAGACCGACAAGACTAAACAGACAAGACTAGACAGACAAGATTAGACAGACAAGACTAGACAGACAAGACTAGACAGACAAGACTAGACAGATAATATTAGACAAACAAGACTAGACAGACAAGACTAGACAGACAAGACTAGACAGACAAGACTAGACAGACAAGACTAGACAGACAAGACTAGACAGACAAGACTAGACAGACAAGACTAGAGAGACAAGACTAGACAGACAAGACTAGACAGACAAGACTAGACAGACAAGACTAGACAGACAAGACTAGACAGACAAGACTAGACAGACAAGACTAGACAGACAAGACTAGACAGACAAGACTAGACAGACAAGACTAGACAGACAAGACTAGACAGACAAGACTAGACAGACAAGACTAGACAGACAAGACTAGACAGACAAGACTAGACAGACTAGACAGACTAGACAGACAAGACTAGACAGACAAGACTAGACAGACAAGACTAGACAGACAAGACTAGACAGACAAGACTAGACAGACAAGACTAGACAGACAAGACTAGACAGACAAGACTAGACAGACAAGACTAGACAGACAAGACTAGACAGACAAGACTAGACAGACAAGACTAGACAGACAAGACTAGACAGACAAGACTAGACAGACAAGACTAGACAGACAAGACTAGACAGACAAGACTAGACAGACAAGACTAGACAGACAAGACTAGACAGACAAGACTAGACAGACAAGACTAGACAGACAAGACTAGACAGACAAGACTAGACTGACAAGACTAGAGAGACAAGACTAGACAGACAAGACTAGACAGACAAGACTAGACAGACAAGACTAGACAGACAAGACTAGACAGACAAGACTAGACAGACAAGACTAGACAGACAAGACTAGACAGACAAGACTAGACAGACAAGACTAGACAGACAAGACTAGACAGACAAGACTAGACAGACAAGACTAGACAGACAAGACTAGACAGACAAGACTAGACAGACAAGACTAGACAGACAAGACTAGACAGACAAGACTAGACAGACAAGACTAGACAGACAAGACTAGACAGACAAGACTAGACAGACAAGACTAGACAGACAAGACTAGACAGACAAGACTAGACAGACAAGACTAGACAGACAAGACTAGACAGACAAGACTAGACAGACAAGACTAGACAGACAAGACTAGACAGACAAGACTAGACAGACAAGACTAGACAGACAAGACTAGACAGACAAGACTAGACAGACAAGACTAGACAGACAAGACTAGACAGACAAGACTAGACAGACAAGACTAGACAGACAAGACTAGACAGACAAGACTAGACAGACAAGACTAGACAGACAAGACTAGACAGACAAGACTAGACAGACAAGACTAGACAGACAAGACTAGACAGACAAGACTAGACAGACAAGACTAGACAGACAAGACTAGACAGACAAGACTAGACAGACAAGACTAGACAGACAAGACTAGACAGACAAGACTAGACAGACAAGACTAGACAGACAAGACTAGACAGACAAGACTAGACAGACAAGACTAGACAGACAAGACTAGACAGACAAGACTAGACAGACAAGACTAGACAGACAAGACTAGACAGACAAGACTAGACAGACAAGACTAGACAGACAAGACTAGACAGACAAGACTAGACAGACAAGACTAGACAGACAAGACTAGACAGACAAGACTAGACAGACAAGACTAGACAGACAAGACTAGACAGACAAGACTAGACAGACAAGACTAGACAGACAAGACTAGACAGACAAGACTAGACAGACAAGACTAGACAGACAAGACTAGACAGACAAGACTAGACAGACAAGACTAGACAGACAAGACTAGACAGACAAGACTAGACAGACAAGACTAGACAGACAAGACTAGACAGACAAGACTAGACAGACAAGACTAGACAGACAAGACTAGACAGACAAGACTAGACAGACAAGACTAGACAGACAAGACTAGACAGACAAGACTAGACAGACAAGACTAGACAGACAAGACTAGACAGACAAGACTAGACAGACAAGACTAGACAGACAAGACTAGACAGACAAGACTAGACAGACAAGACTAGACAGACAAGACTAGACAGACAAGACTAGACAGACAAGACTAGACAGACAAGACTAGACAGACAAGACTAGACAGACAAGACTAGACAGACAAGACTAGACAGACAAGACTAGACAGACAAGACTAGACAGACAAGACTAGACAGACAAGACTAGACAGACAAGACTAGACAGACAAGACTAGACAGACAAGACTAGACAGACAAGACTAGACAGACAAGACTAGACAGACAAGACTAGACAGACAAGACTAGACAGACAAGACTAGACAGACAAGACTAGACAGACAAGACTAGACAGACAAGACTAGACAGACAAGACTAGACAGACAAGACTAGACAGACAAGACTAGACAGACAAGACTAGACAGACAAGACTAGACAGACAAGACTAGACAGACAAGACTAGACAGACAAGACTAGACAGACAAGACTAGACAGACAAGACTAGACAGACAAGACTAGACAGACAAGACTAGACAGACAAGACTAGACAGACAAGACTAGACAGACAAGACTAGACAGACAAGACTAGACAGACAAGACTAGACAGACAAGACTAGACAGACAAGACTAGACAGACAAGACTAGACAGACAAGACTAGACAGACAAGACTAGACAGACAAGACTAGACAGACAAGACTAGACAGACAAGACTAGACAGACAAGACTAGACAGACAAGACTAGACAGACAAGACTAGACAGACAAGACTAGACAGACAAGACTAGACAGACAAGACTAGACAGACAAGACTAGACAGACAAGACTAGACAGACAAGACTAGACAGACAAGACTAGACAGACAAGACTAGACAGACAAGACTAGACAGACAAGACTAGACAGACAAGACTAGACAGACAAGACTAGACAGACAAGACTAGACAGACAAGACTAGACAGACAAGACTAGACAGACAAGACTAGACAGACAAGACTAGACAGACAAGACTAGACAGACAAGACTAGACAGACAAGACTAGACAGACAAGACTAGACAGACAAGACTAGACAGACAAGACTAGACAGACAAGACTAGACAGACAAGACTAGACAGACAAGACTAGACAGACAAGACTAGACAGACAAGACTAGACAGACAAGACTAGACAGACAAGACTAGACAGACAAGACTAGACAGACAAGACTAGACAGACAAGACTAGACAGACAAGACTAGACAGACAAGACTAGACAGACAAGACTAGACAGACAAGACTAGACAGACAAGACTAGACAGACAAGACTAGACAGACAAGACTAGACAGACAAGACTAGACAGACAAGACTAGACAGACAAGACTAGACAGACAAGACTAGACAGACAAGACTAGACAGACAAGACTAGACAGACAAGACTAGACAGACAAGACTAGACAGACAAGACTAGACAGACAAGACTAGACAGACAAGACTAGACAGACAAGACTAGACAGACAAGACTAGACAGACAAGACTAGACAGACAAGACTAGACAGACAAGACTAGACAGACAAGACTAGACAGACAAGACTAGACAGACAAGACTAGACAGACAAGACTAGACAGACAAGACTAGACAGACAAGACTAGACAGACAAGACTAGACAGACAAGACTAGACAGACAAGACTAGACAGACAAGACTAGACAGACAAGACTAGACAGACAAGACTAGACAGACAAGACTAGACAGACAAGACTAGACAGACAAGACTAGACAGACAAGACTAGACAGACAAGACTAGACAGACAAGACTAGACAGACAAGACTAGACAGACAAGACTAGACAGACAAGACTAGACAGACAAGACTAGACAGACAAGACTAGACAGACAAGACTAGACAGACAAGACTAGACAGACAAGACTAGACAGACAAGACTAGACAGACAAGACTAGACAGACAAGACTAGACAGACAAGACTAGACAGACAAGACTAGACAGACAAGACTAGACAGACAAGACTAGACAGACAAGACTAGACAGACAAGACTAGACAGACAAGACTAGACAGACAAGACTAGACAGACAAGACTAGACAGACAAGACTAGACAGACAAGACTAGACAGACAAGACTAGACAGACAAGACTAGACAGACAAGACTAGACAGACAAGACTAGACAGACAAGACTAGACAGACAAGACTAGACAGACAAGACTAGACAGACAAGACTAGACAGACAAGACTAGACAGACAAGACTAGACAGACAAGACTAGACAGACAAGACTAGACAGACAAGACTAGACAGACAAGACTAGACAGACAAGACTAGACAGACAAGACTAGACAGACAAGACTAGACAGACAAGACTAGACAGACAAGACTAGACAGACAAGACTAGACAGACAAGACTAGACAGACAAGACTAGACAGACAAGACTAGACAGACAAGACTAGACAGACAAGACTAGACAGACAAGACTAGACAGACAAGACTAGACAGACAAGACTAGACAGACAAGACTAGACAGACAAGACTAGACAGACAAGACTAGACAGACAAGACTAGACAGACAAGACTAGACAGACAAGACTAGACAGACAAGACTAGACAGACAAGACTAGACAGACAAGACTAGACAGACAAGACTAGACAGACAAGACTAGACAGACAAGACTAGACAGAGAAGACTAGACAGACAAGACTAGACAGACAAGACTAGACAGACAAGACTAGACAGACAAGACTAGACAGACAAGACTAGACAGACAAGACTAGACAGACAAGACTAGACAGACAAGACTGTCTGGAGAGTCTCCTAGCCAATTTCTATCTGAAATTTCCGGCTATTATCATTACTGGAGACTTTAATATCAATTTCATGGATAATTCCAATGATAAAAGCACTCTAATAAATTTGCTGATCTCGTTTGGTCTAGTTGAACAAGTAATCAATCAACATACCCGTGTTACACACACATCCAACACATTAATAGACAACATCTTTATAAATTTCAATAGACCACTGTGGTCGACAACTGTAGTAGACTGCCCGATATCCGACCATAGACTAATTACCTTAAAATGTGTAAATAGCAATACTAATACTACACATGAAAAGAGTTCTGTGAGGAACTTTTCTAAACAAAACAAAATAATTTTTGAGAACCACCTTATGGAAGAAACATGGTCTGATATTCTCGATACAGACAACATTAATGATAAAACGAGAGCATTTATAAATACACTACAATTTTACTATAATATCAGTTTCCCTGTTTTAGATATAAATATTCGCAGCAAGAACTGGATCACGAGGGAAGTCAGAGTCTGCAGCAGAAAACTGAAAGACTTATTTCTTCTGCAAAAAAAATACCCACAACTGCGTCCGCAGTATTTAAAAATTAAAAAAATACATATAAAACTAATAGATAACTGCAAAAAAACATTTTACAGAAATTTTATAATCAATGCAGATAACAAACAAAAAGCAACTTGGGATCTGATCAAGCAGGAAACTAATAAAATTCACAAACAAAACCCAATCGAAATTGAGATAAACAACTGTCAAGTTCAAGATCCCTTCAAAATAGCATCATTTTTCAATGAATTCTTTGCTAAAGCACCCGAAGAAATAATGAAAAACATCACTCCAACAACGATAACGGAGAATCACATACAATTTATAGATGAAACAATATTCCTGGATGACATCTCGGAAAATGAACTAAAGTCCATAATGGATCACAAACTAAAAAACAAAAACTCCCACGGACCAGATGGATTGCCTTGCCGCCTGATAAAAGAGAACTCTCGGCACTTTATAAAACCTTTATTGAATATTGTAAACTGTTCACTCGAGGCTGAGGAATTTCCAGACATTTTAAAGGTAACTACCATCCTGCCCATTTATAAGAAAGGGGATAAAAAGGAACCCAACAACTACAGGCCCATTGCCCTAATTTCAGTGTTCTCTAAAATTCTTGAATACTGTTTCTTATCCCGCTTAATACCATTTATTTGCAAGCACAAAATTATACCTAAGGAACAACATGGTTTTCAGAGCGGAAAGTCTACCACCACGGCTATGCTGGAATTATATAATAAAATACTCGCAGAAGTCGATACTGGAAAATTTCCTATCGGCATTTTCTGCGACCTGAGTAAAGCATTTGACTGTGTTGATCACACCCAGCTAATCAATAAATTATATAAATACGGAATAAGAGGGAAAGCGGGTATGTGGTTGCAATCGTACCTAAAAAATCGCTCACAATATGTACAAATTCGCTCTAGCACTACCCAAACCGAGTCTTCAAAAATAATATCCAATACAGGGGTTCCTCAGGGAAGCGTGTTAGCGCCTACCTTATTTGTCTTATACTTGGCCGACCTGGTATCATACTCTCCAAATGCCTTCTGTACTCTTTATGCAGATGATGCCAGCTTTTTAATATCTAAAAATAGCTTAAAAGAATCACAGATAGAAGCAAATAGACTTATACAAGACATAACAAGCTGGTTCTCTGCGAATAGATTCCACCTGAATTTGGACAAATCGGAATTTATCATCTTTCAGACACAGAGAAGTGATTACATCACTAATGTTTCCATTCAATTAGGAACACTTACTCTTAAAAGAGCAACTATCACCAAATTCCTAGGGGTCCATTTCGAGCAACATCTATCATGGCACACTACAATCAACAGCATATGCCGGACTATCAACAAAAAAGTTTATTGTATTAGACACCTACGAACATTCTTAACAATGCAGGAACTGAAAAACTTCTATTACGCCGAAATTCAGTCGGTCTTGATATATGGCATTACTACATGGGGAGCATCCCCTGAACTAACAATTTTGCTGAAAGCCCAAAAAAGGGTTGTACGTTCCATGCTAGGTCTGCCAACATTTGCTTCCTGTAGACATCATTTTGTAGAACTTAACATCCTAACTGTCCCTAGCTTACATATATTAGAAACAACCAGCTATATCCACCGAAACAGACATCTAATACAAAAAAATAAGGATAAACATAACTATCCCACCAGAACTCGTCTCAAATTGTGCACGCCTCAGACTAGAACTATCCTATGCAGCAAGGCTCCTGACGTTCTTGGGATCCATCTGTATAACTCGCTTCCACTGGAAATAACTCAAGAACAATCATACCGAATTTTTCGAAGAAAAATTAGAAATATTCTCGTGGCCCAATGTCCATACAAAATGGAAGAATTTTTAGAATTATGCAAATTTATGTAATCAATTTCCTGACTTGCCTATATGTATTCTGTATGCATCCAACTGGCCAATAAATGAATTTGAATTTTGAATTTGAATTTGACTAGACAGACAAGACTAGACAGACAAAACTAGACAGACAAGACTAGACAGACAAGACTAGACAGACAAGACTAGACAGACAAGACTAGACAGACAAGACTAGAGAGACAAGACTAGACAGACAAGACTAGACAGACAAGACTAGACGGGCAAGACTAGACGGACAAGACTAGACAGACAAGACTAGACAGACAAGACTAGACAGACAAGACTAGACAGACAAGACTAGACAGACAAGACTAGACAGACAAGACTAGACAGACAAGACTAGACAGACAAGACTAGACAGACAAGACTAGACAGACAAGACTAGACAGACAAGACTAGACAGACAAGACTAGACAGACAAGACTAGAGAGACAAGACTAGACAGACAAAAAAGTCGGCTTGGCTTCGTGTATTGAAAAATTAACAATTTTGCTTTTTACGCCAATCCACTTGGCGCATTTTTAGGGTTCCGTACCGAAAACGGAACCCTTATAGGATCACTTTTTTGTGCGTCTGTCTGTCTGTCCGTCTGTCTGTCTGTCAAGACCATTTTTCTCAGGAACGCGTAGAGGTAACAAGTTGAAATTTGTATAAAATACTCAGGTCTGCGGTCTCTTTCAGCTGTGAAAAATAAAACTTGTAAGTCAACGCGATCAAAAGATATGACCGTTTATGTCGCATATTTTGAGATTTCACAAGGGAATCAAAACCTATAGGGTACTTCCCGTTGACCTAGAATCATGAAATTTGGCAAGAAGCGGAGTCTTACAGCACATGTAAAGGGAAAAATCTGAAAACCGTAAATATGTAGTTTAATTACAAGAAAAATTCGAATTTACTATTAGAAACTTATGAAAATACACTAATGTGTTGCGTGGGATTGTCAGGCACCAGAAGCATATGTGTTGCATACAGTTAGGTTTTTTCCTCCTCGGTTATGTCCTCCTCGGTTAGGTCCCGCCGAGGAGGCATTTTCAACCAGGGAGGCACTAACCGTCCGGGCAGCCCATCCTGAAGGAATGCAAAATACCCGTAACCGGGGTGGCGCATACTGAAAAGGCAAGTGGAAAAGGGGGTTTAGTGAGAGTTTTCACCAAACCATAATAAAAAAAGTTACTATGGTTAGAGACAAAATAATCCCCATAATGCAATTTCATAATATTTCTTCTCTAAAGGCATGTACCCTTAATAATAAGCACAAACACTGCTAGAACTATCACAATTATAGACAACGTTTTTCATTCTTTTGTGTGATACGTCTGAATTACGTGATTATTTTGAAACTTATATAAAGAAAGCGAACAAGACGATTATGATTAAGGTTTGAGGGTTTTTCAAACCCGGTTTTAAAAAACCGGGTTTTCAAATAAATTTGACACATTCGAAAACCGGTTTTTAAATTAAGAAAACCGGTTTTAAAGAATTCAATGATTTGAACGGTTTGAAAGAATTTAATGACCTTACTTACAAGTTTGTACGGAACCCTCGGTGCGCAAGTCACAACTCGCACTTGGCCGATTTTTTTTTCATGTGCGAAATTACATCACAAACCAAAACAAGACCTTCAAACAAAACAAAATAAAATGGTCATGAGTTTCTTCAGACGCCGTCGCCAAGAACAACAAATCCTTCACAGCGAGTTTAAAAAAGTGTGACGTGAATATGACTTTTCTGTTATCAAACGAGTACCAAAGAATTTGGTTTGATAAAAGAGTGGTATATCAGGGCTCTGTTAGACTCTCTACAGACTAGTATGTACTAGTTTATGTATCTAACATTCTGATAACAGAAAAGTCATATTCACGTCACACTTTTGGAAACTCGGTGTGAAGGATTTGATGTTTATAGGTATGGATATTTGGCGATGGCGTCTTAAGAAACAATTTGGTATTGGGGCCGGGCGACCGATGCTTCTGACCATTTTAATTTGTTTTGTTTGAAGGTCATGTTTTGGTTTGTGGCGTAATTTCGCACATGAAGAAAATTGCGCCAAGCGCCAATCCACTTGGCGCATAAATTGTCATTTTTTTGTAAAAAGCAAAATTGTCAATTTTTCAATACACGAAGCCAAGCCAACTTTCTTGTCTATCTAGTCTTGTCTGTCTAGTCTTGTTTGTCTAATCTTGTCTGTCTAGTCTTGTCTGTCTAGTCTGTATAATCATCTACAATGGTAGCTTCAAGAAGCGAATTTTACCAAGACCTAAACCGAGTAGTAACGTGAAGGAGGTTCCCATCATTGCATTAATAGGTTTCCGAATATTACTGTAAAAGTTGATTCAGGAACGCATAGTAAAGGAACAGAATAATCCAGTTTTTGTTTTTACTAAAACCAAGGATTTTATAAAAATATAAAAATCTTGGAATAGACAGAGAAGATTAGACACAGAAGACTAGACATACAAGACTAGACAGATAAGACTAGACAGACAAAACTAGACAGACAAGACTATACAGACAAGACCAATCAGACACGACTAGACAGACAAGTGTCTTTTTCGCCAAGAGGGAAACGCGTTCCAAACTATAAGAAGAAACCTGAAAATTCGGACGCAAGATCTTCAAATGACCATGGAAGGAGTACGTCAAGTAGCGGACGTACTATTCCCGAAACACAGACACCCTTTACTTAGGTACAACCTGAAGTTCACACAACGCCCCCCTTTAAGGAACAGGAACTATCGCTGGCGTGTAAACATATTAGAAATTGCAGAACACCGGGTCCCGATGGCATACCACCCGAGATTGTCAAGTTAACCGCTAGATATCAACCTAAATTCGTCTTAGACGTAAAGAATAGGTTGTTAACTGCCGGGAACTTCCCAGTCATATGGAAGCGCGCAAAACTGTCATTTATTAGAAAAGTAGATAAACCGATAGGAGATCCCACATCCTATAGATCCATCTGCCTATTGGATGTGTCTGGTAAGCTACTTGAGCAGCTCTTGCTACTAAGGCTAAAGCGAGAGCTTGAGGCGGTAGGCGGTTTGTCCAAAAACCAATATGGGTTTAGAGGAGGTAGATCTACCATCAATGCCTTAAGCGCTGTCCTGCAGATCGCAGAAAAGGCTAAAAGCGGAACCCAGAGAGCCAGACGCATATGAGCCCTCCTAACATTTGATGTTAGAAATGCTTTTAATAGCACCAGGATGTGCATATCATGGACAGTCTTGCAAGAAGGGGTATATCTCCGTATCTGTTGCGCATGTTAAGAAGCTACCTCAGCTTTCGAAGCATCATACTGCTAGGAATCCAGGAAAAAGAAGAACGACAAATCAACAGTGGCGACCCACAGGGTTCAATACTAGGCCCCACCCTGTGGAACGTGCTATATGACGAAGTACTTAACATACGGCTGCCATTTGTAATCGGCCTCGCAGACGATATCGCACTAGTTGTCACAGCAAAAACAGAGCGAGGCTTAATGCGAACGACAAATCAAATAAACAGAAATGGTCAGCGCGTGGATGAAGTCGAAGAACTTAAGTCTAGCTCTAGAAAAAACCGAGGCTATCCTCGTAAGCCCCAACAACTTAGCCCCGTAAAGTTTAAAGTGGAAGAGGCAATTATAATACCAAAAGAAACACTCAAATACCTCGGAATAGTGATCGATAAAAGGCTATCCTTCAAAGCGTACATTACAGAAGCGGCAGGAAAGGCAATGAGAACACTAGCAGGCATTCAGAAGCTCATGCCAAACGTCGGGGCGCCGAAGAGCAGCTCTCGGAAAGTACTTAGTTCGGTAGTCCAGTCTACCATGTTGTACGGAGCTCCAATATGGGCCAAAGAACTAGACAAGAAACGAAACCCTCACCAACTCGCAACCGTTCAGCGGAAAATGGCTCTACGTACATGCAGCGCTTACCGGACGGTCTCAGGAGAGGCCGCCCAAGTCATCTCGGGAATACCCCCTAGAGACCTGCTCGTAAAAGAGCGGAAAAAAGCTGCACGATGCAAACTACTGCAAACAGAAAAAACAACTGGCCGGAGAAGAGCTTATAGGAATGGCAAAAAAGATGGCAGATAAGCGACAAAGGACAGTGGACCCAAGTGCTAATCCCAAATATATGGTCCTGGATAAATAGAAAATTCGGCGAAACTAGCTACTACTTTACTTAAGTACTGACTGGCCACGGTAGCTTTAGGTATTATGTCTTCAACATTGGCAGAGCAACAGACGACCTATGTGTTTACTGCGGGGAAACAGATTGTGTATAAATCACATTATCTTTGATTGCTGGAGGTGGGAAACTAATAGAAAAGCAGTCGAAAAAGTCATGGAAGAACCCTTCAGCGCCAGAACAATAATCCGATACATGCTAAAGGGAAAAACAAACTGGGAAAATGTAAACGGATTAATTGTAATAATAAGGAAGATAAAGAAAACGATGAGATGCAGTCCAATAAGGGAAAAAAAGGAGAAAAAACAACAACATGTAGACTAATTAAAAACAAAAAAAATCCATCCGTCACTCCAAAGTTATGCGATAAGCGGGTCTAGAGTGTACGAAGGTGATTCCAGGAGGTCCACTTGTCTGGAGAAGTTATTTTATTAACGCCTGCTACGCGGTAATAAAGATTGCTACAGAGACAGCAGCCGGTACGAGAAGGACGCAGAAGATAAGAGCACTAATCACGCTAGATGTGAAAAACGCGATCAATTCCGCTGTCTGCTAAAATGTGCTGGAGGAGATAGCAGAAAGAGGCTTCCTTCTGTACCTATCGAGACTGCTGCATAGCTATCTAATTGAACGCAGAATAAGCAGGATGAAAAGCTGCCGAACGAGAGGTAACTAGTTGTGTTCTACAGGGCTCTATTCTAGGACCTATCCTATGGAATATTCTATACGACAGGGTTCTCAGGCTGGAGTTGCCGAAGGGAGTAAAGATGGTCGGCTTTGCCGACGACCTGGCACTAGTTGTAACGGGCAAAAATGAAAGAGGATTGATGCTAAGAGCCAACAAATTCATAGAACTGGAGGACTCGTGGTTACAAGAAAAACAGCTAAAGCTGGCGCCAGAAAAGACGGAAGCGGTGCTGCTTACCGGAGGAAGACACATAGGCCCAATTATATTCAAAGTGAAAAATGCAGCAGTTACACCTAAAGACTCTATTAAAACCTAACCTAACCTAGGATAGGGTGGTCCAGAAATTTTGTTATTTGTTTTTTACTTTGGCCACCCCTTAAATTTGTAACACGTTTCTAAAGTAATAACCTTGTAAAATTTCATGTGACTATCTTTAGCGAAAGAGGGTGCTCAAAAACCTAGCTCAAGCGAGTGTAATTTTTTAAATATTTTTGAAAAATAGTATATTTGTTTGATTGATATTAGTTTGATTTCTTGGTGGCAGGTTAGGTTTTCAGTGCTAAATTAATAATATTAATAATGAAATAGAACCTATATAGTGTTTAATAATCGGATGTCGAAAAAACTTAATTACTAGACTCTGAATCAGTGTACCAGTACATTAACATGAGTTATTTAACACGTAATAAAGATGACATTTTTCTTCTGGATGTCGAGATCTTGTGCCACTATTACGGCTAAGTCAACTTCCGACCAAGTACTATCTTACTTATCGACCAAGTACTATCATTTAATAAGCACGCCACACTAGCCGCGGCGAAGGCGCTAAGTACGGTAGCAGCACTGTAGCAGAATAATGCCAAACGCAGGGGGGCAAGAAGCATCAAGAGAAAATTAATATGCTAGGTTGCTCATTCAGCAATGCTGTATGGGGCTCCTGTGTGGGACAAGGCGATGAATAAGCAAGAATAAGACAGAAACTTGCCACGGTACAAAGAAAAGTCTACGGGTGTGCTGTGCGTACAGGATGGTGTCGCGAGACGCCGTCTTGGTGATCGCGGGCATATTGCCCATAGAGTTCATGGCCAAGGAAAGGACCTACCTGTATAACGCACAAAAACACGGGGACGGAAGAAATAAGATGGAACAGAGAAAGAAAGCCAAGTGCAAGATGTTCGAAAAGTGGCAAAGGCACTGGAATGCTTCTAACAAAAGCCAGTGGACCAGAGATCTAATCCCAGTTCTGTTACCATGGGTGATACCAAGGCACAGAGAAGTAGGTTGTCATCTCAGTCAGGCACTAGCTGGGCATGGGTGCTTGACAAGGCATGGGGCAAACAGTACTTGCATAACATCGGCAGGGCCCCGGACAATATATGTGATTACTGCGGCCTTACGGATGAGTGCTCTACACACAGTGTTCGTATGCGAGAGATGGATGACAAAGAGACACGTATGGACAACCAAGACGAATGAAAGACTTCAAACAACTACAATAACGTACGTGATGCTCAGGTCCGAAGGAGAATGGCTTGCAACGGAAACATGATTATAAACATCCTAAGCAAAAAAGGAAAAAGGCGAACGAATCAGACAGAATGAAAAACAGAACCAAGGGAGATGCATGGAACATACAGAACACCTGAATCCCTAATCATATTGCGCGGATGGGGGATGTAAGGCTACTCATAGTTCCAACCAGTCGAAACACAGAATGTGAAATGCCACCATCCTGAAGTAATGCGAGGAACGGTTCCTGGATATGCGGGCTTTCAGAGAGTTCTCTTGCTCCAGATAACCGAAAGATGCTAGACGCACATGGCTAGACAGATAAGACTAGGCAGACAAGACTATACAGACAAGACTAGACAGACAAGACTAGACAGACAATACTAGACAGACGAGACTAGACAGAGAAAACTAGAGAGTCAACACTAGGCAGACATGGCTAGACAGATAAGACTAGACAGAAAGACTAGACAGACAAGACTAGGCAGACAAGACTAGAGAGACAAGACTAAACAAAAAAGACTTGACAGACATGATTAGACAGACAAGACTAGATAGACAATGCTAATTAATTTTCAATATTGAATTGATTTTTTGATTGATTTTGTCGAGTTAGTAGAATCGATCTAGAGTTAACTATGCTGACCCCCGTTGTCGGAGGTCTATTAATAACAATTTTCTCACATCAAACTGGAATAATTAGTCGCAGCAAAACTCGCACATCACGCACAATTGCATTAAAATTGTTCAAGTCTTCTCTAGTCTAGACGGACAAATCTGATCTCACATATTTACTTAATGCAGTCATCTTAATCTAGGCCAATTTAAATGGTTTAATCCTGCCCCTATAACATCTCTTACCTTTCTAGTCTTAACCTTGGCAATTTAGTCTCGCCTATCTAATCTAATGTATCTAGTCTTATCTGTCTAGGGTTGTCTGTGTAGTGTTGTCTATCTAATCTTATCTGACTAAACTTGTCTGTGTTGTCTTGTCTGTCTAGTCTTGTTTGTCTAGTCTTGCCCGTCTAATCTTCTCTGCCTGGACTTGTGTGTTTTGTCTTGTCTGTCTAGTTTAGTTCCGTCTAGTCTCGTCTATATGGTCTTGTGTGTCTTGTCTCGTTTGCCTAGTCTCGTCTGTCTTGTCTCATATGTCTAGTCTTGTCCATTATATGTTTAAGTAAGTGAGTTGACACAGTTATCGAAATTTATTAAATTAAGAATAATGTTTTTTCCTGTCCCAATAATAAGCAATTTGCGCTAGAACTAGGGCGACCGTCTTGAATTTAGATTTATTGATATTTATCTAATTGGGATATTGTGCACATTCACAAAACAGATGCAGTTTGCATTCCACAACTGACACTTTACCACAGAAACACGACTAGACAAACAAGATCAGATGGATCATACAAGACAAAACAGATAAGACTAGACATATCAGAATAGGCAGGTAAGACTATACACACAATACTAGATAAGCGAGACTGGTCAGATGAGACTAGACAGACAATTGTAGGCAGATAAAACTAGATGGACAAGACTAGTCAGACAAGTCTAGGCAGACAAGACTAACAGCATAGACTAGACAGACAAGATTAAAAAGACGAGGCTAGAGAGAAAAAAACTAGACAAGACTGGATGTAAGACTAGACAGGCAAGACTAAATAGAATAGACTAGTCTGATAAGAATAGATAGACAAGACTAGACAAACATTACTAGACAGACAAGGCTATACAGACAAGACTAGACTAAAAGATTTGACAAACAAGACAGATAGGCAAGAATAGGCAGACCCGACTAAGTCAAATTTTTTGTAATCAACTATTAAACAATCAAATGACAACAAGTCAAATTATGTCTGTTTTATATTTTTCTTACAATGGACCTTGATATCTAGTTATTTTTATTCTGCTAATTTGGTAATAATCAATCTTGAAAGAAGTGCGAACCTTGTTTTAGTTTCACATTTTACAGGTCCAAAACTGTGCAAATTACATGGAAACTAAGCGAAATCTTGAAAAATGTTTCAAATAAAACTAATAGAGAATTATATTTCCTATCCGAATGCTTGTTATTTCCTGATTTTAGTCTGTTAATTTGGAAGTAATTGACCTTGAAACCAGGTCGAAACCTTCTTAATTTACGTACTTCTTGTTTCATACATGGCTACAAATGCAAACTTTGTTATGAATTTTTTTTTGCTACTACCGTAATTGCATACCAAAACCCCTAACCTAAGGCACACAATTTATATTGACCTATATTATCCATAATTCATTTAAATACTTAATATTATTATTTATTGAATAATAAATTTGTTAGTCTTACCTGTGATGAAAATCATTAGAACAAGGAAGAGGAGAACCGGCCGCATCTTGCCTTGAGTTTGGTCCTGTCGGCGTCCGTCTTTGGTCCTGTGTCCCAGACGGAGACACCAAAGCACATAGTCTGTATTCACTGAACTGCTTGATGCGGACGCGAACGTGCCGGAACGCCGAAAGGCGGACGTTCATGCGTGCTCATGGAAAACTAAAGGCACACGTCATCAACAATATCCGACTTAATAAGAGCAAAACAAACGTATCAAGTTTGTAATTCCCTTGAATCAGGTCTAATTTATTCTAGCCATCGGCTACCAGCTTGGACTATATATCACCGATAACAAATTTTAGTTGAGGTTTTCAAAATATTCGGTAATTGGATAAGCTTACTAGACAAGCCCAGACACACAAGACTAGATAGACAGGACAAGATAGACAATCTTAAATACCCAAGACTAGACAGAAACGACAAGAAAGACAAGACGAGACAGACAAGACTAAATAGACAAAATTAGACACAGAAGTTTAGACAGATAAGACTACACAGACAAGAGCAGACAGACAAAACTAGAAAGACTAGACTAGACAAATAAGATTAGACGGACAAGACTAAACAGACAAGACTAAATGGACAGGACTAGACAGACAAGACTAGACAGATAAGACTAGACAGAAAAGACTTGAATTGCAAGACTAGACAGTCAAGAATAGACAGAGAAGCCTAGACAGATAAGACTAGACTGGCAAGACTAGACAGACAAGAGTAGACGGACAAGACTAGACAGACAAGTCTAGTGGCCCCCCTGGAACGCATCCGTACACTCTGGACCCGCTTGTCGCATAACCTAAGAGTGTCGGATGGCTTAAATTTAATCTACTTTATTTTGTTCCTTGATTTGATCTCTTCGGCCTCCTTCTCGCTCATTATTTTATGAATAAACCCTTGGATGTTCCTCTACCGTGACTCATCTTTCAACATACTTTCGATTATAGTTCTCGGATGGATTGATTCTCCCAGTTCTTTTTCCGCTTCTTCTCTGTCTGCTTCCCACCTCCAGCAATCGAATATCGTGCGGATCACGGTGTCCCTCTCCCCGCAGTATACACACAGGTCGTCAGATGCCTTGCCAATGTTGCGCAGATAGTCCTGGAAACATCCGTGGCCGGAGAGGAACTGGGCTAGATGGTAGCTAATTTCCCCGTGTTTTCTGGTGATCCAGGGAAGTATTTCCGGGATTAACAGTCTCGTCGACTCTCCTCGTTCGCTTAACTGCCACCTTTCTTGTCAATTCTCAAGGAGTTCTCAAGGAGAGTCTCAAGGAGTCTGGCCAGTCGTTTATTTTGTTTGTCGCCCTCTGAGTCATACACTCTTTTCCTCTCGTTTGCGATCAGGTCTATTGGGGGGATACCTGAAATAACCTGCGCGGCCACTCCTGAAACTGTTCTGTAAGCTCTGCTTACACGTAGTGCCATTTTTCGCTGAACTTGTGCGAGCTTCTGCAGGTTAATTTCTTTTTTTAGTTCAGAGGCCCATATAGGGGCACCGTACAGCATGGTAGCCTGCACTACAGAGCTGAGAATTCTTCGAGAACTACTCTTTGCCCCCCCCCCCCCCCCCCCAGATTTGGCATGAGCATGCTGTATGCATGCCAGTGTTCTTAAACCTCGTGCTGCTGCTTCGGTTATGTATGCAGCGAACGAAAGCCTTTTGTCGATGGTTATTCCAAGGTACTTGATGGTCTCTTTTGGTCTCATTATTGCCTCTTCCACTTTAAATAATATGGTGCAAAATTGTCTCAGTCCCGTTAGGAGGACAGCTTCACTTTTTTCTGATGCTAAACTCAGGTTTTTTTCTTTCAGCCATGCACTGATTAGGGATGTTACATGGTTTGCTTTTTGCATCAACTCTTGTTCTGTCCTGGCTCTGGCGACCAGTGCTATAGCATCTGCGAAGCCGTTTATAGTAGCCCCCACTGGAAGCCTAATTGTCAGAATTTCGTCGTATAGTATGTTCCACAAAGTGGGTCCCAATATCGAACCCTGTGGAACACCACTTCTAATTTTTCTCTCTTCACTGAGGTAGCTTCCGCAATAGATAGGGGGATATGCCTCTAGTTGTTAAACAGTCCATAATATGGACTGTTAAATGCATTTCTAACATCAAATATTAGGAGAGCACACATTTGTTTGGTTCTCTGGGACCCACTGTTGGCCTGTTCTGCGATTTCCAGTACAGCTTTTAGGGCCGTGATGGTGGATCGTCCTTCCCTGAACCCATACTGGTGCTTTGACAATCCGACTCCTGTCTGGAGCTCTTCCTTCATTCTCGTTAGTAAAAGTTGTTCTAACAATTTCCCACATACGTCGAGTAAGCAGATGGGCCTGTAGGATGTGGGATCATCTATTGGTTTATCCCCCTTCCTGATGAGGGCGAGCTTCGCACGCTTCCATCTAGTTGGAAAGTTTCCAGCGGTTAGCAAGTTGGTCATGACTTTCAGGACGAAGTCGGATTGATGTGCAGCTGTTATGTTCTACCGTTGGTGTTCTACCGTTTCTAATGCGCTTGCTCGCAATAGAAAGTTCCTCTTTCTTGAAGTGGGGCGTATTTACGACTTCTGGTTGTAGCCAGTCAAAGGGAGCGTGCTCTGGGAATAATACGTCCGCGACTTGACGCGCTCTCTATGTGTCAGCGTTTTCTGTTATTTTATTTTGAAACTGTTCTGTCAAACATTCTCGAATTTTCTCCTCCTGCAGTTGTTGTCATGTTACATGTTGCCTTATGGTGAACAAGATGTATCGGTGGTCACTCAGAGATTCTTTTTCGAGTACCCTCCATCCTAGGAACCTGTCGCTTATGGACTTGGTAGAAAAGGTAAGATCTATGGTGGAGCCCGAGTTTCCCCTCACCAAAGTGTAGCTATCTCCTTTATTCTGGATGACCAAATCAAGATCCACTGCTAAGTCTGTCACGATGTTTCCCCTTTTGTCCAAGCATAGGGATCCCCAGTAGTGGGATTTTGCGTTAAAGTCACCAGCTACTACTATCCCTCTTTTGCTTTGGAGCTTGATACACTAACTTAGCATTTCTAAAGATTTGGACAGTTGGTCAGTTGTTTTGTTGGGTGAGAAGTAGCAACTGAATATTGTGAGTTGAGCTAACTCTACGAACACGAAACCTTGTCCGAAGTCGGTGTTTACTAGACAGAAAAGACTATACAGACAAGACAAGATTTTTTCGAAATCTGGAGAGTCTCCTAGCCAATTTCTATCAGAAATTTGCGGCTATTATCATTACTGGAGACTTTAATATCAATTTCATGGAGAATTCCAATGATAAAAGCACTCTAATAAATTTGCTGTTCTCGTTTGGTCTAGTTGAACAAGTAATAAAACAACATACCCGTGTTACACATACATCCAACACATTAATAGACAACATCTTTATAAATTTCAATAGACCACTGTGGTCGACAACTGTAGTAGACTGCCTGATATCCGACCATAGACTAATTACCTTAAATTGTATAAATAGCAATACTAATACTACACATGAAAAGAGTTCTGTGAGGGACTTTTCTAAACAAAACAAAATAATTTTTGAGAACCACCTTATGGAAGAGACATGGTCTGATGTTCTCGATACAGACAACATTAATGATAAAACGAGGGCATTTATAAATACACTACAATTTTACTATAATATCAGTTTCCCTGTTTTAGATATAAATATTCACAGCAAGAACTGGATCACGAGGGAAGTCAGAGTCTCCAGCAGAAAACTGAGAGACTTATTTCTTCTGCAAAAAAAATACCCACAACTGCGTCCGCAGTATTTAAAAAATAAAAAAATACAAATAAAACTAATAAATAACTGCAAAAAAAACATTTTACAGAAATTTTATAAACAATGCAGATAACAAACAAAAAGCAACTTGGGATCTGATCAAGCAGGAAACTAATAAAATTCACAACAAAACCCAATCGAAATTGAGATAAACAACTCTCAAGTTCAAGATCACTTCAAAATAGCATCATTTTTCAATGAATTCTTTGCTAAAGCACCCGAAGAAATAATGAAAAACATCACTCCAACAACTATAACGGAGAATCACATACAATTTATAGATGAAACAATATTCCTGGATGACATCTCGGAAAATGAATTAAAGTCCATAATGGATCACAAACTAAAAAAAAAAAACTCTTTTAAAAATTGCCGCCTGATAAAAGAGAACTCTCAGCACTTTATAAAACCTTTATTGAATATTGTAAACTCGAGTTCACTCGAGGCTGAGGAATTTCCAGACATTTTAAAGGTAACTACCATCCTGCCCATTTATAAGAAAGGGGATAAAAAGGAACCCAACAACTACAGGCCCATTGCCCTAATTTCAGTGTTCTCTAAAATGCTTGAATACTGTTTCTTATCCCGCTTAATACCATTTATTTACAAGCACAAAATTATACCTAAGGAACAACATGGTTTTCAGAGCGGAAAGTCTACCACCACAGCTATGCTGGAATTATATAATAAAATACTTGCAGAAGTCGATACTGGAAAATTTCCTATCGGCATTTTCTGCGACCTGAGTAAAGCATTTGACTGCGTTGATCACACTCAGCTAATCAATAAATTATATAAATACGGAATAAGAGGGAAAGCGGGTATGTGGTTGCAATCGTACCTAAAAAATCGCTCACAATATGTACAAATTCGCTCTAGCACTACCCAAACCGAGTCTTCAAAAATAATATCCAATACAGGGGTTCCTCAGGGAAGCGTGTTAGCGCCTACATTATTTGTCTTATAATTGGCCGACCTGGTATCATACTCTCCAAATGCCTTCTGTACTCTTTATGCAGATGATGCCAGCTTTTTAATATCTAACAATAGCTTAAACGAATCACAGATAAAAGCAAATAGACTCATACAAGACATAACAAGCTGGTTCTCTGAGAATAGACTCCACCTGAATTTGGAAAAATCATCCCCCTTTTGAATCTATCATCTTTCAGACGCAGAGAAGTGATTACGTCATTAATGTTTCCGTTCAATTAGGAACACTTACTCTTAAAAGAGCAACTTTCACCAAATTCCTAGGAGTCCATTTCGAGCAACATCTATCATGGCACACTACAATCAACAGCATATGCCGGACTATCAACAAAAAAGTTTATTGTGTTAGACACCTACGAATATTCTTAACAATGCAGGAACTGAAAAACTTCTATTACGCTGAAATTCAGTCGATCTTGATATATGGCATTATTATATGGGGAGCATCCCTTGAACTAACAATTTTGCTGAAAGCCCATAAAAGGGTTGTACATTCCATGCTAGGTCTGCCAACATTTGCTTCCTGTAGACGTCATTTTATAGAACTTAACATCCTAACTGTCCCTAGCTTACATATATTACAAACAACCAGCTATATCCACCGAAACAGACATCTAATACAAAAAAAATAGGATAAACATAACTATCCCACCAGAACTTGTCTCAAATTGAGCACGCCTCAAACTAGAACTATCCTATGCAGCAAGGCTCCTGACGTTCCTGGGATCCATCTGTATAACTCGCTTCCACTAGAAATAACTCAAGAACAATCATACCGAATTTTTCGAAGAAAAATTAGAAATATTCTCGTGGCCCAATGTCCATACAAAATGGAAGAATTTTTAGAATTATGCAAATTTATGTAATCAATTTCCTGACTTGTCTATATGTATTCTGTATGCATCCAACTGGTTAATAAATGAATTTGAATTTGAACAGACAGACAAGACTAGACAGACAAGACTAGACAGACAAGACTAGACAGACAAGACTAGACAGACAAGACTAGACAGACAACAATAGACAGACAAGACTAAACAGACAAGACTAAAGAGACAAGACTAGACAGACAAGACTAGACCGACAAGACTAGACAGACAAGACCAGACAGACAAGACTAGACAGACAAGACTAGACAGACAAGACTAGGCAGACAAGACTAGACAGACAAGACTAGACAGACAAGACTAGACGGACAAGACTAGACAGACAAGACTAGACAGCCAATACCAGACAAGACAAGACCAGACATACAATACTAGATAGACAAACCTAAACAGACAAGACTAGATAGACAAGACTAGACTAACAAGACTAGACAGACAAGACTAAACAGACAAGACTAGACACACAAGATTGGACAGACAAGACTAGACAGACAAGACTAGACAGACAAGACTAGACAGACAAGACTAGACAGACAAGACTAGACAGACAAGACTAGACAGACAAGACTAGACAGACAAGACTAGACAGACAAGACTAGACAGACAAGACTAGACAGACAAGACTAGACAGACAAGACTAGACAGACAAGACTAGACAGACAAGACTAGACAGACAAGACTAGACAGACAAGACTAGACAGACAAGACTAGACAGACAAGACTAGACAGACAAGACTAGACAGACAAGACTAGACAGACAAGACTAGACAGACAAGACTAGACAGACAAGACTAGACAGACAAGACTAGACAGACAAGACTAGACAGACAAGACTAGACAGACAAGACTAGACAGACAAGACTAGACAGACAAGACTAGACAGACAAGACTAGACAGACAAGACTAGACAGACAAGACTAGACAGACAAGACTAGACAGACAAGACTAGACAGACAAGACTAGACAGACAAGACTAGACAGACAAGACTAGACAGACAAGACTAGACAGACAAGACTAGACAGACAAGACTAGACAGACAAGACTAGACAGACAAGACTAGACAGACAAGACTAGACAGACAAGACTAGACAGACAAGACTAGACAGACAAGACTAGACAGACAAGACTAGACAGACAAGACTAGACAGACAAGACTAGACAGACAAGACTAGACAGACAAGACTAGACAGACAAGACTAGACAGACAAGACTAGACAGACAAGACTAGACAGACAAGACTAGACAGACAAGACTAGACAGACAAGACTAGACAGACAAGACTAGACAGACAAGACTAGACAGACAAGACTAGACAGACAAGACTAGACAGACAAGACTAGACAGACAAGACTAGACAGACAAGACTAGACAGACAAGACTAGACAGACAAGACTAGACAGACAAGACTAGACAGACAAGACTAGACAGACAAGACTAGACAGACAAGACTAGACAGACAAGACTAGACAGACAAGACTAGACAGACAAGACTAGACAGACAAGACTAGACAGACAAGACTAGACAGACAAGACTAGACAGACAAGACTAGACAGACAAGACTAGACAGACAAGACTAGACAGACAAGACTAGACAGACAAGACTAGACAGACAAGACTAGACAGACAAGACTAGACAGACAAGACTAGACAGACAAGACTAGACAGACAAGACTAGACAGACAAGACTAGACAGACAAGACTAGACAGACAAGACTAGACAGACAAGACTAGACAGACAAGACTAGACAGACAAGACTAGACAGACAAGACTAGACAGACAAGACTAGACAGACAAGACTAGACAGACAAGACTAGACAGACAAGACTAGACAGACAAGACTAGACAGACAAGACTAGACAGACAAGACTAGACAGACAAGACTAGACAGACAAGACTAGACAGACAAGACTAGACAGACAAGACTAGACAGACAAGACTAGATAGACAAGACTAGACAGACAAGACCAGACAGACAAGACTAGACATACAATACTAGATAGACAAACCTAAACAGACAATACTAGAGAGACAAGACTAGACAGACAAGACTTAGACAGACAAGACTAAACAGACAAGACTAGACAGACCAGATGCATTTTGTCTTGCTCGTTTATTCTTCTCTGGCTTGTATAACCTAAATTTTTAGGATTTATATACGTAGTATATTAAATATAATCTAGTTCATGTCTATTTCTTCCTGATTTATGAGCTTAGCTGTTTTCATATATCTAATCCTGTACAATGTTAATAATAAATCCGTCATTTTAGGAATGATACCAAGGGTAGAATTAGCATTTTAATAATTCGAAATTTCTGACCATCTAGTAAATCTTTAATATCTTATAACATGTTATTACCAATTTTTAACATTTCGCACGGACGCCACCCTCAACCGCAAGTGAATAATGTATGCGGCGTCTATAAATTCTCTAAATCCAGAAATCACAGAGAGTTACAAAATGTCGGACGAAGGGAACATGGAGACGTCGCAAGAGATTTTCGGCAGATATTTCGACTGGAACATATTTATTTTGAAAGTTTGTGGGCTGTGGATATCAGAAAAGCAGGATTTGACAAGGATGTTGCAATACATTCCTAATTTAGTGATGGTTGTGTATTTGTTCGTGTACCAACCAGCGGAAACCGCCGTTATTATTGTCGCCCCAAACTTAGACATCTTCGTGCGCAGCCTTAGAGACAACTTAAACCACTTCGTGTGCCTCTACAAAATCCTAAGATTCTTTCAATACAAAAGCGAAATCTTGAACCTGATCCAAACTCTGAACGGCACCGACTACGACGAGTTCGGCCTCTTCAAAACCTCGGAAATCGTCGCGAAACACAAACAGGAAGCCGACCGCTGGTTACTCCTATTCCTAACCTTCTGTAACACGATCTGCTTGAACATGCTGGCGGCGGTTTGCTACGCGTTCATTTTCAACTACGAGGATTTGTATGAGGTCAACGAGGATGGCATGAGGATTTACGCGCAAAAGTTGCCGGTCACTCTGTTAACTCCCTTTGCAATGACCACAAGGACAAGTTTCATCCTGCATTTTGCTTTCGAGATAATTTTTCTAGATTATTGTGCATGGATGATTGTTGGTAAGGATGCCATTGGAACTAATCTAATTTGTCAGACGTTAAGAAACAAGACAAACGAGACTATACAGACAAGACTAGGCAGATAAGATCAGCCAGACAAGATTAAATAGGGAAGACTATACTTACAAGACTAGACAGACGAGACTAGACTGACAAGATAAGACAGACAAGATTAAATAGACGAGACAAGGTAGACAAGACAAGATAGACGATACTAGACAGACAAGACTAGGAAGACAAGACTAGAGAGACAAGACTAGAATAGCAACAGTAGACAGACAAGACTAGGCAGGCAAGACAAGATAAACAAGCGTAGACAGACAAGAATATACAAACAAGACTAGAAAGACAAGACTGGACAGGCAAGACTAGGCAGACGAAACTACACAGACAAGACTAGGCAGACGAGACTAGAGAGGCAAGACTATACAGATAGGACTGGGCGGATAAGACTAGACACACTAGATTAGACAGACAAGACTATACATACAATACTGGAAACTTAGATTAGACGGACAAGATTAGAAAGACAATACTAAATAGAGTTGCAAAAGTAATGCGAAGCTAGACAGATAAAACTAGACAGGTAAGATTAGATAGACAAGATTATCCGGACAGTACTAGATAGACGAGACAATATAGACAAGACTAGAAAGAAGAGAGCGGATTAGACAGACAAGACAAGGCAAGACAGACATGACTAGAGAGACAAGACTAGAAAGCAAAGATAGACAAATAAGACTAGGCATACAAGACTAGATGGGCAAGCGTAGACAGACAGGACTATTAAAGAAGACTAGAAAAACATGACTGAACAGACAAGACTAGACAGACGAGACTAGGCAGACGAGACTTGACAGTTGAGACTAAACAAACAAGACAAGACAGACCATACTAGACAAACAAGACTAGACAGACAATACTAGACAGACAATACTAGACAGAGAAGACTAGACAGACAAAACTAGTCAAACAACTATAGAAAATAAGACAATCGAGACTAGGCAGGCAAGATTAGACAGACAAGATTAGAGACAAAATACTAGGCAAGCAAGACTGGACCGACAAACGTAGACCAGACAAGACTAGACAGGCAAGACTAGATAGTCAAGCGTAGACAAACAATGCTAGCTAGACAAGTCTATAGAGAGGTAACACTAGACACACAAGTCTAATCAAACAAGACTAGACAGATAGGACAGGAAAGACAATACTTAAGAGATTGGATGGAAAATTGTAAGTTTGCATTTTTTTGTTTTAGGTCTAGATGGATTGTTTACCAGTCTAATTAGTTGCATTAGTGCCCATTTTGAAATCCTGCAGCGGGCATTGTGTACAATAAGGATTAGATGTCTGAGGCGATTAGGGTTAGACAATGTCGAGATGTTGCACGATAGTCCAGAACTAGACAAGGAAATGGTGATGGAGATGAAGAAATGTATTCAACATCTACAAATGCTTATCAAGTAAAATAAATAGACAATAGTAGACAATACTAGAACACAGTAGACAAGATTAGATAATTAGAAACAAGACCAGAGATGACAAACAAAAATACAATTCAAGCAGTGGAACCAAAACTTGTCCAAACGTCTGACAATATTTGGTTCCAATGCCTGAATTGTGTTTTTGTCAATAATTCTGGACAACACAAAACAACAGTGGACAAGACTAGTCAAAAACAAACAAGTTCATACAAGATCAGACAAGACTGGACAGTAGCAAACAATAACAGATGATACTAGACAAGTTAACATTAGACAAGACAAATTTAGACATTAATTTTGGTTTGGTTTTAGAGCATCTGCTATGGTTGAGAAAATTTACAACATTCAGACGGTTGGGCAAGTTTTGGTTTCTTTGTTTGAAATGTGTTTTTGTCTATACTTGCTGTCCACAGTGAGTTCCTTACCAAAAATGTAGACTTTTCTATTGACATTTGGTTCAAATTTACAGAATCTCGACCAAAATATGGGACCTGAACTAACTTACCTAGTCTCGACAAGTTTCGAATTGTTATTGTATTGCTGGTTTGGAAACAGCATTACAGAATCAGTAATTAACAAATTAGACGTGTCTGTCTACCCTTGTCGGTCTAGTCTTGTCTGTCTACTCCTATCTGTCTAGCCTTGCCTGTCTAATCTTGTCTGTCCAGTCTTGTCCGTCTAGTGTTGTTTGCCTTGTCTTGTCTGTCTAGATTTGTCTTTGTACTATTGTGTGTCTAGTCTTGTCTGTCTGGTCATATCTGTCCAGCCTTGTCTATCTAGTCTTGTCTGTCTAGCCTTGTCTGTCTAGTCTTGTCTGTCTAGTCATATCTGTCCAGCCTTTTCTGTCTAGTCTTGTCTGTCTAGCCTTGTCTGTCTAGTCTTGTCTGTCTGGTCTTGTCTGTCTAGTGTTGTCTATCTAGTATTGTGTATCTAGTTGTCCAGTTGTTGTTAGTCTTCTCTGCTTAGTCTTGTCTGTCTGGTCTTGTCTGTCTAGTTTTGTTTCTTTAGACCTGTCTGTCTTTATCATCACAGACCCTGGGATAAGTGTTTTATTTATGGCCAAACATAGTTGTAGTATACTGACCGTAGTGCAATTAATCTGCGTTAACTCTAATTTCTTCGCTGTGTCCGTTTATATGCCTCCTGATACTAAACCTAAGTTTGAAGATGACCTAAACAACTTCAAAAATGTTATTAGTGAATTAACTTCCAACGGTGAGGTACTTATTACTGGGCATATTAACTACAAATAGTTCAGCTGGGGCAGTTAAAGAAACGATTAGCGCGGGAGAAAAATAGAGACAGTTTTGTCAGATCTCTACCTCCAAGTTCTTAATAGCGCAGCTTCATCACATCACCCTCGCAAGCAATCAGTTGAGCAGGAAGATTGATGATTGGCACCTTCCGAAAGAAATTAGTACGTCAGACCATAATTATATCTATTGTGAATAGGGTTAGATGATAAGATACCCGAAATTCTTCATGGCTGCTGCACTAAAAAGGCGAACTGGAACCATTTCAATGATACAGTACTCAAATACATAAATCATATTTCGCCAAACATAGACGAGTGCCATGCACCATAAAACATATCCACTTTGGTGAAGCCTTTAACAGCGCCCTGTTCAAAGCAGCTAAAGAATAAATTCCACCACAAAAACTGTTCATAAATTTTTTTCCTTGGTGGACGATCGAACTGACAAAGCTGCGGAAAGAAAATAATAGACTTACAATTAGAGCAATATATAAAACAGCCGCGGATTAATTAGAGAGTCGAATAGAATCACCTATAATAACAAACTCCGTGAGTATAAAGGTAGATTTCCGAGCAAGGCGGCTCTGGCGTCACTAACGCGGTATACTAATGCGGCGAAATAGCGATAGTATTATGCACTATGTAAAAGTATGAGGTGCCATTCGAGCGCAGCGACACTGACGCGCTCAGCGTCAGTGCGTCTGTGTCGCTCCGCTCGAATTGCGTCTCATACGTTTCCATAGTGCATAATACTATCGCTATGTCGCCGCGTCAGTATCGCTGCGTTAGTGACGCCAGAGCCGCTTTACCCGGAAGTCTACCTTAAGGATCAAATTATCGAGACTAAAAAACGGAAATGGAGAGAATTCTGCACACGACAAACCAGCGGAGATCCCTGGGGCCCAGTCTTTAAGGTCATATGAGGGAAAAGAACTGCTAAGGGCTACCTGATTAGTCTCGTGAAAGGTAATAAATAAGTCTCTGGATATAACTGAGACTACTCGGGAGCTCCTGACAGCGTTTTTCCCAGAAGATAGTGAACCAGACGCAGATAGACATAAGTTTACCAGACACGTTGCACAGGCGGAGAAAGGCCTTGCCGGACGACTTGCCATTCTCAATCCCTGAGATAAAGAGGGCAATTAGCAGTATCAACCCTAAAAAGTCCTAGGTTAAGACGAACTGAAAGATCTGATATAATGTTACATGTATTCTTACAACTATTTAATAGGTGCCTCACCTATGGAGTTTTTCCCATAGTATGGAAGTCACAGTTAGTGAAAATTATACCAAAACCCAATGAACAAGGTCAGAGCCTCTCAGAGAAAATGCGAGGCCCGGGGCAATTGATATTTGGAGGCCCCGTGATTTTGGAAGCGGGCAGATAAATCAAGACAACATACGCGCGGCAGCGCGAACTCTTGATCAAATATAGGACAATGTGGCAAGGACCGTTAGTTTAACCCCCTGTTAGATTAGGTTGCCCGCCGCGAAGCGGGCAGATAAACCAAGAACACAAACGCGCGGCAGCGCGAACTCTCGATCCAATATAGGACAATGTGGCAAGGACCGTTGGTTTAAACCCAGCTAGATTATGTTGTCCGCCGCGAAGCGGGCAGATAAATCAAGACAACATACGCGCGGCAGCGCGAACTCTCATTCCAATATAGGGCAATGTGGCAAGGACCGTTGGTTTAACACCAGTTAGATTATGTTCAGATAAATCAAGACAACATACGCGAGGCAGCGCGAACTCTCGTTCCAATATAGGACAATGTGACAAGGACCGTTGGTTTAACCCCAGTTAGATTATGTTGACCGCCGCGAAGCGGGCAGATAAATCAAGACAACATACGCGCGGCAGCGCGAACTCTCGTTCCAATATAGGACAATGTGGCAAGGACCGCTGAATTAATCAAAAATTATAAACGTGGCAACGTCGAGTTAGATCGCATCTACTATCTGTCATCTTGAAAATGTCAACAATTATTTTCAACAAAAACACGAATATTTATTAAACCCGCGTAGACAGCGTAGAAGAGGTCTATAGAGCTGGCACCCCCATCCCTTCAAAATTCAAATTTGATAACACCAGAATTATGTGCTCTTTATGTGCTAATTATGAGCCGAAATCGCGATATTTGTGCTCGAAGCCTTCAATGAAATAATCAAATTTTACTTGTGGGGTTGCTAACTTGACAGTCAAGCTAGCACCCACCCATCCGATAAATTGGGATACCGATACCAAATAAGCACTACAAATATGTGCTATTTATGTGCTTTTCATGTACCAAAAAAGAGCGAATTTGCTAACTCAACCCTTTGTGCGAAAAACTCACCCCGAACGTAATGAGCCATCAGAGGTGAAATCTATAATAATCGAGCACACAAGTTTTAACCGACACGAAATTGTTGCAATTATTATATGCTCTCCAGATATGATATTTGCGATTTTTATCCTCGCACCCTTGTACGAAAAACTCACCCTGAACCGTATTAGCCCTAAGAGGTGAAATCTTTAATAATGCAGTTTTTCGCAGAAGGGGTTGAGTTAGCGAATTCGCTCCAGGGTACATGAAAAGCACATAAATAGCACATATTTGTAGTGCTTATTTGGTATCGGTATCCCAATTTTTCGGATGGGTGGGTGGTAGCTTGACTGTTAAGTCAGCACCCCCACTAGTAAAATTTGATTCTTTCATTGAAGGCTTCGAGCACAAACATCGCGATTGCGGCACATAATTAGCACATAAAGAGCACATAATTCTAGTGTTATCAAATTTGAATTTTAAAGAGGTGGGGGTGGCAGCTTTATAGCCCTATGTAGAAGCTTAATTTTTGCAATCAGATATTAGTTAAAGGGTGCCAAAGACGATTAACAACAGTTATACCAGGTAAAAAGTCCGCAACACTAAGTTTCAAAAGAATCCCGTATTCTTTACCAAGTCCAAGTCCTGCAGCTTATTAGAAAGAGCAAAGTTGCTGGGGACGCAGCGACTCTGCACCCTTCGAGTCGCCAAAGCCTACGGAACTGTGTCCACTGAGGCCGCTTGCGTCATAACGGGACTGCTTCCAATCGACATACTCCTCAAAGAAGTATCGCAGTACCTAAATAGCAGAGCAAGGGCGAAACAAAATTTAGACAAATGATTGGACTTGACGTAATCCCTGAACCTTTGGAAAAGAAACAACATCTAGAGCAAATGAGTCACCCCCCACAATTAACTCGATCACATTCCACTTAAGAAACAACAATACACATCGCTTTACTCTTTACACAGATAGCTCAAAAGCTGAATCGGCCGTAGGAGCAGCTTTTGTCGTGTATCCTGACGCCGAGGAGGAAGACAACGAGACCTTCAGATTAGCAGCAATATTGATTACTCTATTTTTCAGGCAGAAGTAGTTGCATTTAATCGAGCCCTTCAATACACTTGTCAAAGAACTTCCGATATGGAGGAATGTTCGATTTTCTCAGTCGATGTGCCCTCGATGCTCTGCGATACATGAAATCTCCAACAGAATTACTAGTCGGCACATGCTAGTCAAGGAAGTCTCCGATAACGTTATACTGCAACCGCATTGGGTCAAGGCGCATGTTGAGCAGGAAGATTGATGATTGGCACCTTCCGTAAGAAATTAGTACGTCAGTCCATAAATATATATGTTGTGAATAGGGTTAGAGGATAAGATATCCGAAATTCTCCTTGGCTACTGCACTAAAAAGGCGAACTGGAACCATTTCAATGATACAGTACTCAAATACATAAATCATATTTCGCCAAACATAGACGAGTGCCATACACCATAAGGCATATCTACTTTGCTGATAACTTTAACAACGTCCTGATCAAAGCAGCTAAAGAATCAATTCCCCCACGAAAACTGTTCAAAAATTATATTCCATTGAATTGACAAAACTACGAAAAAAAGACAAGTTTATAAAAGACAAGAATATATAAAACAGCCGCGGAATAATTATAGAGTCAAATAGAATCACATATAATAACAAATTCCGTGAGTATAAGGATCAAGTCATCGAGACTAAAAAGCGAAAATGGAGAGAATTCTGCACACGACAATCCAGCGGCGATCCCTGGGGCCCAGTCCTTAAGGACGTTCACAAGCAGCAGTCGCGCCGCTTTATAAAATATAGTTGAGGTACAGTGTTCCTTTGGGTGCCGCTTATCTGCGTAGAAGTTCTAAAATACTTTCGTTGCTTCGTTTCTAAGATCCGACAACATGGCATTCTAACTCTATATTTTTATGTTGCTGACATGCGTGAAGCATTTCGATATTTTGAAAAAAAAATAAATATTGGATAATGCAAATAATATATTAATGATGATCTCTCGATTGAAGAATGGTAGATTTGTTAAAAACAGACTAGTGATGCAATAGCTAAATCTCTCGCGAGTATGTCTGAGGCTAAAAAACAGTGTAACGTTGCCAAGTCGCCATCTCCCACTCTTCAAGTTATAGAAGTAAACATGAAAACCATCAATAAAAGCTTGGCTTTTAACAATATTATAATAAAAGCAATACCGCTTGATAGTGTTATTTTTACAGAAAGATATTTGTTATATCTTCATTTACTGATTCTCAGTTTATCAAAAGAATATCAAGAAAATTACTATTGATATTTAATAAAACGTGTGTGAGAATTTCAATCCGGGTATGGTTTACATGTTAAACATGCAAATTTTAACCGTCAATATTTACAAATTTTCCACCGCAAGGACTATTTAAACAAATTTCTACGGGTAAAGGGTACTTTTAACTATATGTATTCAAAATTACAGAAGAATTTAAAGAAAACTAATTTTCTTGGGAACGTCCTTAAGGTCATACGCGGGAAAAGATCTGCTACGGGCTACCTCACTAGTCTCATGAAAGGTAATAAGTAGGGCAACCAAAAATATGCTCTTAAAAAAGCACTTTAAGCGCTTAAAATATGCTCTATGAAATCAAAATATGCTCTATAAAAATTAAAATATGCTCTATAAAATTAAAAATATGAATTTAAAAAACTATATGCTCTTAAATCTGAAATAAAATATATGAAAAATTGTTAAATTCTAGGTACGAAAACATAAATACAAAATAATAAATACAGCTAATCTTAAAAATAATTTAAATTTAAAAATTTTTAAAAATTGCAAATTTTTATATTTTTATTACAATAAATGACATCTAATTTAAGTTCTCTAAGAAGTTTAAGTTTCTCCTGTTTGATCGTAGGACATTTTTGTACATTGAAAAACTTTGTTCCACATCAACCGAAGTTATAGGCGCAAATTTAAATGCCATTGCTTCAATACTAAATTTATTGTCTATTGTTGTAGAACCTATAGACAAACCTCTAGACCTAGACAATTTTATTGGAATTTCATTCATAACGAAAACCATAATTTTTTGAAATAACAAGTGTTTTTTCACAAAGTTAGTTGCTTCACCGTTAACGCCAATAATTACATCCTGAGCAAGTTCTATTACCTCAATCTGTTTAGCAAGCAGTCGCCCAGACGTTTCAAGCGAATTTTTTGATGGGCTAAGGAATCCATAATTTGAGGCAATAAAAATTAAATCAAATTTTATTTCACCGTCATTTAGTAGCTCTTTTGAAATTAATAGCTCTTCGTCCAGTACATTGAACAGTTTCACAATTTTTTCGAATTTGGTGGCATAGGTACACTGCGGCATCAATCCATATTCCCCATCTAGTAGTTATTTTTTGCGGAGGAAGTGCGACGCCAGGTGCAAAATCATTAAAAATCGTTACCATTGACGGTTATTTCAAAAATAATTTTAGACGATCGGCGTTAGTATAAATTCCTAGAATTTGTTCACAAACTCTGAACTCATGAAGTCCCTGTGCATATAAAGTCATGGCACTTTTGGCTTTTTGGTTTGTATGGCCTGAGCTGCTTTTACCATGTATGGATCTGATATAAAGAGTAAAATCGAATTTCTATTGAAACTTTCAACCAGAATTTTTATTGAATTATCAGTCTTGCAATAGTGCTATGATTTGCCTTATCTAGCACTGCAGTATTTAATAAGCGTCTTGAGATTTCCGTCAAAACGCAGATCAATGAATATAAATATATTAACCAAATTGAGCATAATTTGAACTAAAAATTTGCAGGTATTTCGAAATATGTCTTACCATAGCCAATATGCAATTTATGCTCTTATTGGTGAAATATGCAAAAATATGCCCTTACGAATAGGGCTCTAAATTCATAGTTTAGTCAGAAACACATTTCTGGCTAGTCCATTCTTTTATAAGTAGAATGGGAAAATATATGCATTTGCATATTTTTGGTTGCCCTAGTAATAAGTCTGTGGATATAACTGAGACTATTCGGGAGCTCCTGACAGCGTTTTTCCCAGAAGATAGTGAACCAGACGAAGAGAGACATAAGTTTACCAGACACATTGCACAGGCGGAGAGAGGCGGACCGGACGTCTTGCAATTCTCAATCCCCGAGATAAAGAGGGCAATTAGCAGTATCAACCTTAAAACGCCCCAGGTTAAGACGGACTTACATCTGATATAATTTATGCCGCATTTAAAGCACTACTACATGTATTCTTACAACTATTTAATAGGTGCCTCACCTATGGAGTTTTTCCCACAGTATGGAAGTCATAGCTAGTGAAAATTATACCAAAACATAATAAACAAGGTCAGAGCCTCTCAGAGAAAATGCGAGGCCCGGGGCAATTAATATTTGGAGGCCCCGTGATTTTGGAAGCGGACAGATAAATCAAGACAGCATACGCGCGGATCAAGACAGCATAACTCTTTATCCAATATAGGACAATGTGGCAAGGTCCGTTTGTTTAGCCCCAGTTAGATTAGGTTGCCCGCCGCGAAGCGGGCAGATAAATCAAGCCAACATACGCGCGGCAGCGCGAACTCTCGATCCAATATAGGACAATGTGGCGAGGACCGTTGGTTTAACCCCGGTTAGATTAGGTTGCCCGTCGCGAAGCTGGCAGATAAACCAATACAACAACTCGCGGCAGCGCGAACTCTCGATCCAATATAGGACAATGAGGCAAGGACCGTTGGTTAAACCACAGATAGATTATGTTGTCCGCCGCGAAGCGGGCAGATAAATCAAGACAACATACGCGCGGCAGCGAGAACTCTCGTTCCAATATTGGACAATATGGCAAGGACCGTTGAATCAATCAAAAATTATAAACGTGGCAACGTCGAATTAGTTAGCTTCTACTATCTGTGATCTTGAAAATGTCAACAATTATTTTCAACAAAAACAAGAATATTTATTGAACCCACGTAGAGAACGTAGAAGCTTAATTTTTGCTTTCAGATCTTAGTTAAAGAGTGCCAAAGACGATTAACAACAGCTGGCACAACTGTTAAAAGTCCGTTTGTAAAAAGTCCGCAACACTAAGTTTCAATACAATCCCATATTCTTTACCTAAGTCCAAGTCCTGCAGCTTACGAGAAAGAGCAAAGTTGCTGTGGACGCAGCGATTCTGCACCCTACGAGCCGCCAAAGCCTACCAAACTGTGTCGACTGAGGCCGCTTGCGTCATAACGGGACTTCTTCCAATCGACCTACGCCTCAAAGAAGTATCGCAGAACCTAAATATACAAGGCCAGCTTCGGCCATGCCGACGTTCACTTTTGTCGAGTTAGTTGTTTTAACTCATGCCTTCCTCTTTGCCCTGCTCTCCTGGGTCTACCCGCCTCCTCCTGAAGGCGTAGTATCTTCAGGATATTTAAGGCTAGCTCACAGCCAGCATTCCATTGTTCCTCCGAGTGCATCAATGACGCACCGTATCCAGCGGCAGTTATGCGTGTGCCAGAAATACACTCCCATCTCTGTCTCTCCTGCTGGAATCTGGGGCATTCCAGCAGGACGTGTTCTGCTGTCTCCGAGATCCCTGGGCACTGGGGGCACTCGGGTGTTACTGCTGCCCCTATTCGGTGGAGATACTCACGGAAGCCACCATGTCTCGTGAGTATTTAGGTGAGGTGATAGTTCACATCACCGTACATCCTGCAGATCCACGGCTCGATGGACGAGATCAAGCGGTAGGTCCAGCGAACGTTACTTGATTTGTTCCATCTTTGATCGCCCTCTCGGTCTGTACTCGATCATTGTCGGCCTCCGTCTGTTATGGATCGTCCTGGGTCTGTCCCTTCTTCTTTTTATATTGTCGCATGCGCTCTTTTGCAAGCAGGTCTATTGGCGGCAGGCCAGCGATGACTCACTGTATATCTGCCGATATAGTCCGGTAGGAGCATGCGATTCTCAGTGCACTCGTCCTGTGTGCGGGGGCTATCAGTCTTAGGTAACCTCCGTCATTTCTGCCCAGGTCAGCGCCGCATATAGCAATATCGAGGTGCTAACGCAGGCACCCTTCACCTGGCACCGCGCGGTCCTCCAATGTTGAGCAGTATCCTGGAGATAGCTGCGGCAGTTGTAGCAGCTTTGTTTCCTGCGTATCTGAGGTGCTCCTTGAAGTTGAGCCTTTGATCCAGCATCACTCCCAGGTACTTTAGGGCAGGTTTGCTCCTGATGGTGCATCCTCGGTAGGTTAGTAGCATTGAGGTCCTAACCTTTCTGCCGGTGAAAAGCACTGCCTCAGTCTTCTGTACAGCCAGGGAGAGGCCGACTGACTCCATCCATTCCCAGATAATCTCCATGGCTTCCCAGAACCGTGCAGCGATGGCGTCACAGTCGGTGCTGGGTATAAGGACCGCCACGTCGTCTGCGTATGAAACCAGCCGACAGTCCCCTGGCAAGGGCAGCTTCAGTAGTCCGTTGTACAGGACGTTCCATAAGTCCGGGCCAAGAACCGACCCCTCAGGAAAGCCTGCGGTGATGCTGAACTCGCTGACTCCAGTTGTCGTCTACGCGAATAGTACTCTGTCACTCAGGTAGTTCAAGATAATGTTTCTCAAATACCCGGGGACGTTGAAGTCCCGGCAGAGGGCCTCACAGATCTTGTCCCATCTTGCGGAGTTAAAAGCATTTCTAACATCCAGTGCAACCATGAGACAAAGTCTCCTCCTCCTAAGTGGTCCGCAAATGTGGCTGGTGACCAGGCGCTTCACCGCTTCTACCGCATCCGTAGACGACCTCGCAGGCCTGAAATCCACGCAGCCGCGAAGGCGCTCCTGGACGATCTTCTCCAGGATCTTGCCCGCCGTGTCAAGCATACACAGTGGGCGATACGAGGATGGTTCCCCGGGGGGCTTCTCGGGTTTTAGGATCAGGACAAGGCGTTGCATTTTCCATACGTCCGGGAAGACACCATCGCGTAGGCACCTGTCGTACGCCCTGGTGAAGATCGTGGGGGCAGCTCTGACGGCCGCTCTCAAAGCCAGGTTTGGGATGCCGTCCAGACCGGATGCTTTCCTCATGCCAAAACGCAGACATGCGTCTAGCACATCACTCCGTGTGACCGGGGGGATGTCGCGCGGGTCGACGTTCTCCCGTATGTTTGTCTTCATTGGCCCGATTCCGGGGAAGATATGTTTGACCATGATGTCCTCACCATCTTTTTTGCGGCAATATTGTAAGCTTTCCCCCATGGGTCCGCGTCCAGTTCTTCTCAAAGTTCCCTCCAGCAAGTGCGCTTCCTCTCGCAAATTTCCTTGCGCAGGGACAGCCTGGCAGAGGCGTATTGCAGTCGGAGCTCTCCGGCGGCATCCGGAGCTCTCTTTTTTGCCCTAGTGTATTGGCGTCGGAGTGAGAGGCACCGTTTCCTCAGTTCTGCAATGGTATCGCTCCACCAGTACACGGGTAGGTCCCTCGCACACGGCTTGCTGGTACACATGGAGGCGTCGCACGCTCTGGTGACCCAATTTATTGCCTGGCTGGCGTATTCTGTGGCGATTTCGGTGCTGGTGGGGGAGGTATCATCGAGCTGCCACAGCTCCAGTGCTTCAATAAAAGTGCTTTCGTGGAAATCACGGGCATTCCAGCGGGGGGAGCCAAGCCCGTGTTCGCCTCTTTTGGTGAGCCTCTTGAAGGGGCGCACTTCGAAAAAGATCGCCCGATGGTCGCTAGCAGTATACCCCTGTCCCACTCTCCAGTTCCCGCCCCCATTGAAATACTTTAGACCTATAAGCTTATTACATGTAATGTGTAAGGACTTGACTCCTTGCTTACCTCTTGAATAGAATAGCATTTTCATAGCCGCAATTTGCTAAACAAGAAACAATTTGGCTTTCGCAAGGGGGCGGCTATGACCGACGCAATTTCGATGGTTATTAGGACCTGCAAGGAAAACATCGCTAACTTACGATATTGCACTAGATATAAGTGGGGCGGTAATGACTGGTGGCCTATTATAATCGAGCGAATGGTTTACAATGTCCAAATAATCTAATTAACTTGACTAAAGATTACCTTAAAAATCGCAAAGCTATAATATCCGAGCCTGGCATTCATGTAGAAAGAGAAGTCAAGAAAGGATGTCCATAAGGCTGACGTTCAGGACCCACTTATGGGAAATTATTATATGACTCCGGGTTCTCCCAGAAAGCACCAAAATTATTTCCTATACTGACAACAGTATCCTTCTTACATCGAATGAGACAAATTTTGCGAGGATGGGCCATAGATTGTAAGCAAAATTTCAACAACCCCAAGACGGAAGCCATTTTGTATGGCAAATACCCTAAACAGCGTAGTCCAGTCTTCACGTTAGCAGAAAAGATCAAATGTCAGGACAACATTCAATATTTAGGCGTCACAAATGACAGATCTTAACTTTAAACGGGACATTGAACTCACTTGTGGTAAGTCCAACAGGGCTTAGGTAAAGAATACGGCATTTTTAGAATTACGGAACTTAGTGCTGCAGACTTTTTACCTGGTGTAACTGTTGTTAATCGCCTTTGGAACTCTTTAACTAAGATCTGGAAGCAAAAATTAAGCTTCTACATTGTCTACGTTGGTTCAATAAATATTCGTGTTTTTGTTGAAAATAATTGTTGACATTTTCAAGATGACAGATAGTAGATGCGAACGCAACTAACTCGACGTTGCCACGTTTATTTTTGTATATATTCCTGTTTATATGAAAAACTAATGTTGGCAACTATTATCCAATCTTAAGCGTCGTATTAAAGTTGCATTCATATTGCAACGAACAGCCACGCCACAAACATCACAATGTCTCGGGTTAATTATTTAGGTGTCCTGGATTTCCACCATATTCTGCAGGATCCAGACGAAATCGTCAAAAATTTGATTGAGGGGAGATTGATCCCGGTCAACGGGTCGTATAAATGCTCCAAGTGCAAAAACGGCCTCTTGAAACTGTGTCGGGATACTTATATTGGTTGCTTTTTTGGTACCTACTTATTAACACCACCACCACATAAATTCCATGCACATTGTAGTGGAAATACTTTATAAAAATATTTTTTTCTTATTTCGGAGAAATATTTGGGTTTTTGTAATAAAAAAATTGCATTTTCAACCAAATAACTGATGTGTATGACTTGTCACGTAACTGAGAATGTAGATACAATTGGGTCAGCGTTGCCAAATTTAATTTTGACAACATATAAATTATTTCAATTTTTCTGCGTCACATGTTTGTGTAAAGTATATACAAAATTGATACCAGCCCAGGTTAATTCAACGGTCCTTGCTACATTGTCCTATATTCGCGAACTCTCGATTCAATATAGGACAATGTGGCAAGGACCGTTGGTTTGAACCTGGTTAGATTAGGTATTCTAAAAAAGTATTTATATTTTGATATGCATATGGGATAATATTTTTCTTTAAAAAAAATAATAAACGTGGCAACTTCGAGTTATTTGCGTTTGCATCTACTATCTGCCATCTTGAAAATGTCAACAATTATTTTCATCATAAACACAAATATATTTATTGAACCAACGTAGACAACGTAGAAGCTTAATTTTTGCTTCCCGATCTTACAATTAGTTAAAGAGTGCCAAAGACGATTAACAACAGTTACACCAGGTAAAAAGTCCGCAACACTAAGTTTCAAAAAATCTCGAATTCTTTACCAAGTCTGAACCCATCCAAAAAGAATGGAGACTTGGGAAATCCACACTTAAACTAATTTACAGCGGCGCTATTGAACCAGGTATATCATACGGCGCCTTGATTCGGTATAAGGCCGAGGCCGCACTACGGTTTTTTTCCCCGCGAGCGATAACCGCGAAACCGCGCTAGAAACACACACTACGATTAAATACCGCGAAACCGCCCGCAATTTGCGCTGTAGAAAATGGATTTCAAACGAGCAGTATGTATTGTTGCTCTATACTAAGAAATAGAAAAAGAAGACGTCAACGCAAATTTCGCAAATATTGGATCCATCCACTCACTAGCCGTAGATTTGAGAAAGGTTTCTTTAATAATAAATATCAAGATTTAAGAAAACATCCTGAGAAATTTTTTAATTATTATCGCATGTCTGTTGAGAGCTTGGTTAAAATGTGCTAAGAGGCGCTAGATGTATAGGCAACCCACCGTACGCATTATGCGCATGCGTATTGATGGTATAACACAAAGGCGTAGGGAAAATCAATTTGAAGGGGGTATATAAAAATTGTTTGAAATGATAATAAACCCCAACAACTATAACCTAACCGGAGTTAAACCAACGGTCTTTGCCACTTTGTCCTATATTGAATCGAGAGTTCGCGCTGCCGCTCGTATATTGTCTTAATTTCGTAGGTTTTCAATCGCTTGATTCTGTGACTCTAGTAAGCTAATACAAGCGGCCTCACTTGCGGTTTTCTCCCGCGACTGATTTTACCCATAGCGTACTGTGTGTTTCTTGAGCGGTTTCACGGTTATAGCGGTTACCGCTCGCGGCAGAAAACCGTAGTGCGGCCTCGGCCTAAATACTAATGCGTATCCAACTGTGTACGCGCCACTGGAGGTTTTATGTCAATTTCCGTTAGTTTAAATTGCGGCACGGAGGGCGCTGAATTGCTAGTGCCACGCCTCTTAGCACATTTTAACCAAATTGATATATTGTTGTAATTATTAATTTTTCTCGTTTCGATCACTATACTGACGTAAAATGGTGTCGTATAAAGCTGGTCTTTTTTGTACTTCCATCATGATTTTTTCCGACAAACTTTCATACCGTTCGTTTAATACACAGTCTGACTCGATCGACGACATGTTTTCTATCAGAGACATGTATCTGAACCTAAAAAATCGTAACAATTGCCACTATTCACGGCTGTCTGTCAAAAAAACCGTTCGCGGTTAAACAGTAGTGCGTGCGCGCCAACTAAGTTCTATTCAATACAAATTTTAGCGCGGTTTTTACCCAGGAATCATTTTGTAACAATACGCGGTTTTAAAATCAGTCGCAGGAAAAAACCGCAAGTGCGGCCGCTTGTATTAATTTACTCGAAGCATAAAATCACGCGATCAAAAACCGCGGCGGTTTAGCCGTAGTGTGGCCTAGGCCTAAGTCCTGCTGCTTACGAGAAAGAGGAAAGTTGCTGGGGACGCAGCGACTCTGCACCCTACGAGCCGCCAAAGCCTACCGATCTGTGTCAACTGAGGCCGCCTGCGTCATATCGAGACTTCTTCCAATTGACCTACGCCTCAAAGAAGTATAGCAGTACCTAAATAGCAGAGCAATGGACGAGACAAAATTTAGACAAGTTACTGGACTTTACGTAATCCCTGAACTTTTGGAAAACAATATCTAGAGCAAATAAGTCTCACCGCCACAATTAACTCGATCAATCTCGATACGACTTGACAACCAATAACACACATCGCTTCACTCTTTACACAGATGGCTCAAAAGCTGAATCGGCCGTAGGAGCAGCTTTTGTCGTGTATCGTGACGTCGAGGAGGTACACCACGAAACCTTCAGATTAGCAGCAATATTGAATAATCTATTTTTCTAGCAGAAGTAGTTGCATTTAATCGAGCCCTTCAATACACTTGTCAAAGAACTTCCGATATGGAGGAATGATCGGTTCTCTCAGTCGATCTTCCGTCGATGCTCTGCGATACATGCAATCTCCAACAGAATTACTAGTCGGCACATGCTAGTCAAGGAATTCTCCGATAACGTTATAGTGCAACCGCATTGGGTCAAGGCGCTTGTTGGTCTTTTGGGCAACGAAAAAGCGGGCAGCCTGGCTAAGGAAGCCTCTGGGAATGAAGACATCATCATATGCTTCAATAAAGTGCCTGAGCATGCAATAAAATACGGAATATGCAAAAGAATAGCAATCACGATGAAACATCACCCAAACCGGGCAATGGACCAACAAATTTATCAAACCCATCAGAAAATGGTTTGTTATGGACATCAGACTCTCATACCATGCAGTGCAGCTCATTACAGTGCATGGTAACTTCCAGGCTTACCTCCACCGATTCGGACTAAGACAATCACCTCTGTGCCAATGTGTAGTGGAAGACACTGCCGCTCACGTTCTTTTCAAATGCCCCAACACATTTGAATGGAGGAGGCAAACAAAACTAAGATTCGCATCTTAATGAAATTAATAAAAATATGAAGTGGTGGACAACAAGTGGTGAAAATAGATAACAATCTCCAGAAAAAATAACAAGAGGATAGAACTAAAGAAATAATAAACTTGCCAATAAATAGAAAATTTAAACATAATTACAAAGATTAGTAATAGACTGCCAGCATAGTGTTCAACAGACGGAGTGCTGGCAACATAAGCTACCTATGTAAACTTATGTAAACAAATAAATAACCTGTCTAGTCCCGTCTGTTTAGTCCTATCTGGCTAGTCTTGTCTGTCTAGTCTTAGGTATGTCTTTCATAGATATCACTTTTAGCACCTCACGGATTGCAGGCAGAGTGAAAGAGTGGCGTGTCAGAGAGGGAGAGAATCTGAGTGATCACCAGGATATTCCCTTCGACGTACGAGAGGATGTTTCTGAGGGACAGGTTGCAATTGGGAGGAATGGATGGAGAGTGGACAAGAGTGTACTAGAAAGATTGGGAGACGTCATGAAAGAGCTGTCTGAAAAGACAGGCCCCGAAAATGGACTGCGGAGCTCATGCGAAGCAGTTTCTCACGGGGCCTGTGATGCGGTGTTTCAAAGAAAACGGAGGGGCGTCAGAGGCAGGAAACCAGTTTACTGGTGGAATGAGCAGGTAGCTGAAAAGCGTAAAACCTGTTTGCGTGAAAGTAGATGCATGGTGAAGAGTAATAGGCGAGCAAACGAGGAACTGCCTGAGGCGTGTAGAAGGAGGTATAACCTGGCACGCAGGGAACTTCGCAGAGCCATCGCGAATTCCAAGCAAGAAGCTTGGAGAGTGCTCTGAGAAGAGATGAATAATAACATCTGGGGTGACGGCTATAAGATCGTCACCAGGAAAATTACACAAAGGGTTAATACTCTCAAGCTGTTTCCAGTACATAAGCGAATGAACTGGCTGGAACCCGTGGGATGGAGATCGGCCCTTTTCACTCCGGCCGAGCTGCAGAGTGCAGTTGGCCGGATGAAGAAGGGAAAAGCGCCGGGTTCGGATGGTGTTCCACCCGAAGCGTGCAAGGTGCTTGGGCATGTGTGCGAGGATATGTGCTTGAGCATGATGAATGAATTGTTGATGAATGGCAGTTTCCCCAAAGAGTGGAAGAGGTCGAGACTGGTGATGATTGAAAAAGAGCGAAAGGAAGGAGAGGAAGCCAATTACAGGCCAATCTACCTACTGAATGGGATAGCGAAGATGTTTGAAAGTATGATCGGAGCTAGGATAAATGAGGATCTCGAGAGGGAAGGAGGTCTCTCAGAGGAACAGTATGGGTTCAGAGGCGGCCGCACTACGGCAAACGCAATGATGCGGGTGATAGACAGGGCAAGGTTAGCCAATACGGTTCCATGGCGTACCCGAACGTACTGCGTGCTTGTAACCCTGGAAGTGAAAAATGCTTTTAATTCGGTCCCATGGGGCGTAATCATGGAGGCTTTGGAACTAAAGGGGGTAAGCTCCCTGCCTTCGAAAGATGGTGGGGAGCTACTTGAATGATAGCAAGATAGTGAATGTGGAAGGTAAAATCTTCAAAATGAGTGTGGGTGTTCCACAGGGTTCGGTTGTTGGGCCGATACTGTGGAACATATTTTATGATGAGGTTTTGAGATTGAGGCTGCCAGACGGGGTTACACTCGTAGGGTACGCTGATGACTTAGCGGTGGCCACTGTCGCAAGAACGGAAGAAAGACTAAATGAGATAATGATTGAGGCAATTGGTAGGATTGATCGGTTGATGGGGGAACAAAGGACTTGCTCTGGCTTCCCACAAAACCGAGTGCTAATTGGGAGAAGAAAGCTGCGTGAACTGACCGTGCGAATGGGGACAGTTGATGTACCGGCTCGGGAATCTGTAAGATACCTTGGGGTAGAGCTTCAGCGAAATCTCAGGGTGTCCGATCAGGTCACCCGGCTACAGCATGTACGAGAGCCCTTGGACGGCTGATACCCAACATAGGTGGGCCGTTGGTCTCCAAGAGGAGGATTATAAATGCGGTCGTGCACTCCATTCTCTTGCATGGGGTGCCGGCATGGATAAATGCGTTCAGGATTGAATGTTATAGAGCGAGACTGATGAGAGTGCAAAGGTGTATGCTGCTGCGTGTGTGCAGCGCATACAGTTGTTGCTGGAGTTATCCTGTTAGACCTCCTGTTAGACCGCATGAAAGCGTGAGAGTTTGGGGAGGCAATGGCCCTAGAACTGAAAGGAGAAAAACAATGGGTGTTCGGCAAGAGCTATGGGAGGGGTCGGAAAAGGGAGGCGCATCGGGAAACTGGTTCAGGCGCACTGTAGGTATTGTGAAGCGACTGAGGACACTGCAGAGCATACCAACTTCGAGTGTACAAGATGGGAGAGAATGAGCAGCGCCGCAGAATGCAAGGTTGGAGAGAATGTAAATTAGGAGAGTATGGTGAGAATCATGCTCTGCAGTGAGTATGAATGGGGCGTGCTGACTGGAATGATAGGATATATAATGAGGAGAAAGGAGAATGATGATAGGGCCGAGCGTATGGCGGGACGAGGGGTGACTACGCGCGAGCCGTGCATGCCCCCGGGCCCCCCTTAGTGCGAAGGGGGCGCACAAATTTATTGTAAACTCTGATGTGAGGGGGGGCACGGCGATTAACGACGCGCCCGGCACAACGAGTGAATGCGGATGAATGCATTGGACAAATTTTGGATTCCATCACGTTCTCTCCGGTTTTGGCTGGGGGGGGGGGGGGGGGGGGGGGATCTGAATGGTGGGTTTTTTTTAGTGGGTCACCCCTTTTGGGGGGGCAGCCCCACACTACCACTCGGCACGAGTCGGGTAAAAAGTCTGTGTAGTCTTGTCTGTCTACTAATCTTGTCTGTCTAGTCTTGTCTGTCCAGCCTTGTCTGCTAGTTTTCTTGGTGAAAATGAAATGTTGAAGTGTCTGAATGAAGTGTCGACGAAGTGTCAGTAATGCGCCAACGAAGGAAGTATAATCAAAATGTCTTTTGAAACAATGAAATTTAAAAAGTGAAGTTTAACTTTAAACTTTTTTATTGTGAAGTGTCATCGAGGTCATGAGGCGAGGTCTGACATTTGTGCCGCCAGACAATTCGTTTGCCTCGGAAACTCTTCGTTGCACTTTTATGAAACTCCATTGCACTTCAACGACAGTTCATTTTGCCAAGGGTTTGTTTGTCTGGTATTGTCTCTCCAATTTTCTCTATCTTTCTAACCATGTCTATCTGTCTAGTCTTGTCTGTTTAATCTTATCTGTCTACGTTTGTCTGTCTAGTGTTGTCTATTCTTGTCCTGTCTACCTAATATTATTTGTCTATACCTGTTGGTGTTCTCTAAAATATGGTTTAGCATTTACTAAACACTTTTAGAGCAAAGCAATACCAGATGCCATCTACAATAGTGATTGGTTCTCATCTAGTCGAAGCTATAAGAGTTTGATGCTAATTACCATGACTAGAATGAGGAAACCCATCTGTGTGACCATTGGAAAGTTCACACCATTGACCTTTACCACCTTCTTATCAGTAAGTAGATATATTAATCTTATCTCTCTAGTCTTGTCTGTCTAATCTTTCAAATTATCTTGAAAAATGTTTGATTTTGTTAGTTTTAGTATAAAGATTAATAATTTTTCTTTGCAGATTGGCAGAGCTGCTTATTCTTTCTTCACAGTCTTGAAGAGCCAACAAGTTTAGACTGCTGTTGACAAGTCATAATGCAAGCTTTCTGTCACAATCTACAACACAAACTGCAATATTTTATAAGTTTATTTTACTATCAAAATACAATTTTAGAGAAATAACTACAAGAAAACACTATTCTAATTTGTTCTTCATTTTGAACTTCATGTAAAAGTCTTTCTTAACATCGAAATCACCAACTGGATCCACTTTCATTTCTCCTAGTTTTTCCACCACTTCTTTCCGATGTTTCTCCAAGTCTGCATCCCTGAAGCCCAGAATGCACAGCTGATGCTCGAAAACCAGTTTGCATTCGCCCCTAGCCACAAACTCGACCACATCCTTATCGAAGTACCTGACACAATTCTGCCCGAAATAAATCAAATCGAAGAAGTTCTTATACTTCGCCTTGTAACTCATCACCTTTAAAGTTGACACCGAAATGAAGTTTATCGTCGTGTTTTTCAACTCAAAGTAATTTGTCGTTCTGGTTTTAGGCGCTTCGACGTTGTTAACATCGACCACCTTGTTCTCAGAAACCTGAGCAAAGCAAGAACCAAGAGCAAGATCCGAAGACTTTTGATGAACATATTCCTCCTCATACTCCAACTCCCAGAAGATTTGTCGCAAATTCCTCTCCGTCAAATCACTAGCCCGATACTTATTCTTATTATTAACCTTCTTCAAGTACTCCCCATCCTCACTAGAAATTCCGTAGGCGATAAACGGCCCCGTGACCATATCACCTAGGTACCCATAGTGAGCGAAATGTGGCCCGTTGGCGATGAGACCAGTGACCATTGTCCGGTTTGGTTTCGTGACTTCCGACTCTAACCAGGTAAAGGCGATGCCGTTTCGACGGAAGGATTGGTATTCTTGAGCACAGATTTGAGCAGCTCCAATACTGTGCAGACGCATGTGAAGATCCCAGTCGAAAACTCCGTTCCTGGTATCATATCTGACTCCTGATAGTGCAGATTATTGTAAAATTATTAAATTTGAAATAACAGAAGATTAGCCAAGATTCTGCAAGATATGATAAAGCCAGACAAGACCAAAGCCAGAGAAGACCAAAGAAGACCAGATAAGTCTAGACAAGACTAGACGAGACTAGTTTTCTCTATGTATTGTATAGTTCTGACCAAGTTTGCCTAGTTTTCTCTAGCCTTCTTTAGTTTAGTCTAAACTTATCTAGTCTTATTAAGTCTTGCCTTGTTGTCTAATATAGTTAATATTGTCTTACCTAAGCTCTTCCTTAATCTTTTGTCCCAGCAATCCAAAACATCAAACTGATCGTTTCCTCCCCAGAACTTGAAGACATTCTCCACATAGTCCCTTTCCTTGTACTTCAAGTCCAGACTCAAACATCCAATCTTCTGTTTCAAGTAATCAAAATCCGTAATCATCTTAACTAACTCCACCGATCTCCCAGCCAAATACTTAGCTGTCACTGGTCTCACCAGCGCGTTTCCGAAAGCTTCCATGAAGACCCGAGTCTTTGGAACTAAACCAATGTCGTCGATTTTCTGCAAGGCGATTGTCAGGAGCAGCATTTGCTTCGCCACGAGCTCCGGAACGGCTTCGATCAAGTAAAAGTTTATTCGAGTTTGGCGCGGTTTTCCTTTGGAGAGCGTCTGGAAGATGTGGCGGAGGTCGCTGTTACCAATTAAGAGGATGTTGAGGGTGTCTGGAAGCGTATCGAAGTTGTCTAAGAGGTTCATACACGGAGTTATACCCCAAAACATTCTCGCAAACGGTTGTGATAACTTTTTAGGAAATTAAGACTGAATGCGGAATTGACAGGGAAATATTGATTTAACAAAGGATGTTTCTAAGCTACAAAATAAATTGTTTGAGAGGGAGGAATTAAATGGTAAAATATAAGAGTGTGCAGTCGTGTCTTGTACGAATTAATTAAAACTTGACAAAACTGGACGAGACAGAATAAGTAGACTGTATAAGACTGAAGAAGACTAGGCAAGATTTGGTCTGTGTTGACAAAACTACACAAACATTGAAAATACTAGACAAGCGTAAAGAATAAAATTGTAGACTAGACAGATAGGCAAGACTAGACAAGTTTTGATTCATGTTGACAAAACTAGACAAGCTTTGAAAAAAGTAAAAAAAAACGTTCAACAGCTGATAATATCAGACATGACAAGACAAGACAAAACTAGACTAGATAAGACCAGACAATTCCAGACAAGATAATAAAATAGCTAACAAGACTAAACAAGACTGGACAAGACCAGACAGAACCAAACTAGACCAAACAAAACCTGACAAGAGCCGACAAGACCAGACAAAATCAGACAAGACCAGACAGTACAAGACAGGACCAAACAACCAGACAACACCAGACAAGACCAGTCAAGACCAGACAAGACCATACAAAACCAGACAAGACCAGGCAAGTATAGACAGGACTAGACATCACCAATCAAGACCAGACAAAACTATACAAGACAAGATAGGACCAGACAGGACCAGATAGGAGCAGACAAGATCAGACAAGACCATACAGGACCAAACAAGACCAAAGAAGACCAGACAAAACTTTTTTGGGGAGGGGGGGGGGGTTGGTAAGGGGGGAAAATACTTTTACGTACGACCCTCACAACGGGAGCTGCAAGGAGTGTGGGACTCACCCGGCATGATGGTAGCACTGGTCCTACCCACTAAAAACCCAACCCTTTCATTTTGTGCACTCACATTCCACGTGATCACCTTTCAGTATTACATCATGGAAGTGGGTTGACTTTTTACCTCAGAGGACACGCTCTTGTTCCTTTTCTTTAACTCGTTCGTCCTTCTCCTTTTCCCACAGGATGCTGTCCGCCATTTTTTCTATACATTTTCATTTTCTTTCGCTTTGTAGCATCTCTACTATCACGTTCTCCACAGTTACTTTTTGTCCTATGCACTCTTCAGCTATTTGCCTGGTTTCGTCCCACTTTGGGCATTTGAAGAACGTGTGTTCAGCATTATCCTCATCAGCCTTGCAGTACAAGCACTCGGTTGATGTGTTCTTGCCTATTCTCGCTTTGTTGGACTCGAAGCAGCCGTGGCCCGTAAGCATTTGCGCTAGGTGGAATGTTATCTCGCCATGCTCTCTTTCGTACCAGTCCTTGATTTTAGGGATTAGCCTGTGCGTCCAGGCGCTTGTATTGACCTTCTCCCATCTTTCCTGCCACTTCTCCATACTGTCTTCTCTGACTTTCTTCTTCTGTTCGGAGTCTGCACCGTGCGTCTCTCCTCTCTCTTTAACAAGAAGATCCAAAGGGATCATCCTTGCCAATACAAGCAGCGTTTCCGTCGCAGCCGTTCTGTAGCTTCTGCAGATTCTTATGGCGAGAGTTCTTTGTACCCGAAGGAGTTTCACTGTATATGTCTTGTACGTACATGCCCTCATCCATATGGGGACAGCATACAGTATAATGGATTCTGCTACAGTGGCAAGCAGCCTTCTTTTTTTTCAGTTGCCCCATTTTCCCGGGGCATTAATCTAGATAGAGACAGCGCCGCTCTATGGGCTTTGGCGGCTACATACGTGATTTGATGACCGAACGTGAGGTTTTTGTCTATTACAACTCCCAGATACTTAATATAATTTTTTGGGACTATTAGTGTGCCTCCCACCTGGAACTCTATCTCGCCGTGCCTTTTCCTACCAGAGAGCATCACTATTTCCGTCTTTTCTGGGGCTAGCTGGAGCTTGTTCCTTTCTAGCCATTCGGATATTCTGTGGAGTGCTTCGTTCGTCTTATTGGCTAATTCCTCTCCCGTTTTGGCTGTAATTACCACTGCCAGGTCTTCAGCAAATGCAATTGTTTCGACTCCTTTAGGCATGTTTATACTGAGTATGCCGTCGTATAGCACGTTCCACAGTAATGGGCCCAGGACTGAGCCTTGTGGCACACCACATGTCATCGGGATCATTGAGCCGTCTTCCATCTCGAGCTTTCTATCTGACATGTAACTTCCTACCATTCGTCGAAGGTAGGTCGAAATATCTCTGTCCAACAGTTCCTTCTTGATTAGGTTCCAGTTGGCAGAGTTGAACGCGTTCTTTATGTCTATCGTGGCGAGGACACACAGCTTTCTTGTATTTAGAGTTTTTTTCATTTCCCCATTTGCTACATCCCATACTCTCTTTATGGCTTGTAAAGTTGAGCGGCCCTCTCTAAACCCGTACTGCCTGTTGAATAGGTCTTTCTTATCTGCTACCTCTGTCGTTAGCCTTTTGTAAATGAGTCTCTCTAGCAACTTGCCCGCACTGTCCAGGAGACAGATTGGCCGATAGGTTTTTCCGCGTTTTCTTCCCTTTTCTGTTTTTCAATTAATACCAGTCTTGCTGTCTTCCAGATACTTGGGAATGTTCCTTTGGCCAGCAGGTTGTTCATAACATCGAGGACGTAGCTTGTTTTTTCCGCTGCTACCAATTGGATAACCTCTGAGGGAATCAGATATGCTCCCGGCGCTTTTTTAGATTTCATTCTTTTAAGGGCTTCCTGTAGCTCATTCTCCGTGAATGGTTCAGCTGGAACATTCTCGGTGGGATACCGGTCTCCTTCATCACATTGGGGAAATAGCTTTTCGACAACCTTTTGTCTTATTTCGGGTGGTAGTGGTTTCCGGAATACTCTCATACGCTTCATTGCGATGCGATACCCGTCCCCCCATATATCATCTTCCACTTCGTTGTAGAGTCGGGACCATTGTGCGTCTTTTGCCTTCAGGATGGCGCGTTGGAGAAGCTTTTTTGCTACTTTATATTCTTCTTTCTTTTGCTCTAGCTGGTTTCCTCTGGGCTTTCCGTGGGCTCTCGTCAAGCTTCTTCTAGCTTTTAGGCATTCTCTGCGTAGTGTGGCAATGTTTTCCGTCCACCAGTACGCCGGCTTTTTGTTCCCTATCCTCGTCAGCTTCGGCGATGCTATCTTCCCAGCCGTTTGGATTTTTTTAATGAATGCTTCCGGTGAGTCAGCTTCTGGTCCGTTCGTCAAGTTTTCAAGCTTTTGGAGGAATCTCTTCGTGCAGAGTTTATCTAGCGGCCGCCTCTGTTTGGCTGATTCTGTCAAGTTCTCGATAGTGATATCTTCGAGTTCAAAGTAAATATATTTATGGTCGCTCATAGATTCTTCGGACAATACCATCCAATTGTTGATTTTTGTTTGCATATTTTCATTGGCTAGGGTTATGTCAATGATGGACTTGCTCTCTCCTCGTTCGAAAGTGGCTTTTCTCCCCACATTTTGTACAGCCAGTCCCTGCTGTGCGATCCATTCTGGTAATATATTTACTCGAAGGTCTGGCGTTCTTGACCCCCATTCTACTGATTTGGCGTTCAGGTCATCCATAATGATTATATGCCTGTTTTGTTATTTTTGTATGCTTATGGATAGTTTTTGAAGATACTTTTCGAAGGTGTATTCTGACCAGACAAAACCTGACAAGACCAGACAGTACATGGCCCGCCGGGACCGGACGTGCAGGGCGTGCGCCACAAATATAGATATCTCCTTAATGAACACATTGTCACAATTTGCCTATTTGTATTCGTTTAGAAAATAAACGAAAACTTTTTATGGACGTGGGGAATTCCTTTTTCTGCCATACCGGGCGATAGTCTTACGTACAGTAGTAGTGCAGTACCTATAGTTAGCGGGAAGCGGAATCTCTCGCCTATTGGACCCGCGTCCAAATGATGTAATTTAATATTTCTGAGATATTTGTATTTAAAACGATTAGAAACCATTGTAGAACAGAGGTGATAAGGTGGAGGTGAAGCAAGTTAAGAGGCAGATTTTCTGTCCCTGACCAAGAAGATTAGTTTTCAGTTTAATTCCCTTTGTTTCGAGTCTCCTAAAAGTTCCCTTTGTTTCGAGTCTCCGAGTCACGAAACTGTACATTTTTTCAAGATAATTCAAGTGCTCGCGCCAATTTTAATAAATCTGTATTTTTAACATTTAACATTTGAATCGATTTCGGCACCGATTAACAGAAGGGGAAAGGTGTATAGACCTGGGCCTAAATCGAGCGATTTACTTATCAATTTACTTCGTGAATTTATATTATTCGGAGAGTATGCTTCGAGTGTGAGAAGCGTGAACCAAGCTCGACCGACACGTGCACGCATTATTAAGTTTATCGTTTCAAGTCAAGTTAACCTGGGGTGTAATCACGAGCCCAAAGGGCTGAAGCGGCATCCAACGTCTGGAAGTCACCTATTTTAAGAGCTCCCTCCACCCATTATCCCCATTTCCTACCTTAAAATAGGCGCCGGGAGAACGATCCACACGTGGCGGAGACGCAAGCAACCCTAACAGGTAAGTGATTACACTAGCCCTGTTTCAAACCGCGAAAAATTGATTTTCGTGAGACACGGTCCAAACACAAGAATTCTGTTTTCTTTTCATCATATACAAAAAGGTGGTCCATCGTTTGCAAACATTTACCGGATTTTAAATTAAAATCATTAAGTGCTACGCGATGGTCCATGTTACACAGTCATTTATAATTACATATAAATTACAATAAATTTTATTACAATAAATGTACTAGTTCGCCTAGTAGAAAAATGTTTCCTCCCGATTCCTCTTCTACTAATCAAATCTCCTTTCACAATTAGTTGCAACAGTTCATATTTCGGCCCACGGATGATATGTCCAAGATATCGTGTCTTTCTTACATTAACTGTTTTTAAAAGCTCTCTTTCTTTTCCTAATCTTCTTAGCACTTCTTCATTCGTTACTCTATCCGTCCGCGGTATTTTCTGCAAACGGCAGTAACACCGCATTTCGAAGGTTTAAATTTTTTTTATGGAAATCTTCAAGGTCCAAGTCTCCAAACTATATAAAAGAGTTGATCATACATAACAATTTACATAACGAATACGAATATGGATGTACTACTGCAGACCACTTTCTTGAATTTCCAGAAAGAGGATCTGGTCATCTTTATCCTACATCTTATTTCTTTATTAGAATTCCATTCTTCATTAAGCCAGCAACCTAGGTATTTTAAATTAGATACGCATTCGATATTTTGTTTTCGACTGTAATTACAGCATCAGTATATGGCAGAAAATTTTTACTGATGATCATGAATTTGGTTTTCGTGATGTTCATAGTTAGGTCTGCTTTTTTACTTTCTTCATTTACTCTATTTACCAAACATAGTCTTCTATACTATCCTCTATCATTGTTGTGTCGTCAGCTTATCTAATTTTATTGATGTAAACACCATTTACCTTTAGGCCTTTGTCTATAAAGTTTGTGGCTTCTTTAAACATTTCTTCAGAGCAGATTTTGAACAGAAGAGGGGAGAGAATGCATCCTTGACGAACACCTCTGTTGATTGTCAGATTTTCAACGGTCACATCATCCACCTTTAGTTCACCTTTTTGATTCCGGTATAGGTTTTTGATAAGTCGTACGTCTTTGTTGTCGAAACCTATATTTCTTAAGATCGTGATGAGTTTATCATGTAATTCATAAAACCAATGAAGACATCTTTTTGAACATATATACAATTTTGGACCAGAACTTGAAGGCTAAAAAGAACTTCTCGTTTCATCATTGCCTCTCTGAATCCAAACTTCTTCCCATCATTATGTAGTATTTATAGAAATATTTTCAACATGTGACTTATTAGACTGATTAATCTATACTCACTACATTTTTGGATATTATTACACTTCGGTAATGCAATGAAAGTAGATTTCAGCCTTTCATTTTTTTTTTGGTGTGTGGGGGTCGTTTGGCTGTAAAGCCTTTCTGCACTGCGACCAACTTCATCTATTGTGCTTGATCCTATTAAAATTACTCTCCCAGGAATTCAACTTTTTGAACGAAGTCTAAGATATTCCTGAGAGGCTTGATACTCAGCTCCAAGGTGGTCATTCTTGCGAGCCCGAAGTGGGCAAGCCTTATGTGTGCTATCGCTACACAAGTGCACATTATGTGTTCAGTGGTTTCTTCGTCTAATTCACATAATCTACAGGCAACTTCCTCTACCTTTTCCATTTTGTGTAGGTGATATCTCACCGGACAATGTCCTGTGAGTATGCCTACTAAATATCTGATTTCTCTTCTAGAGAAGCTTAGCATCCGCTGCGGCAGAATAGTGAATGAGCATGTTAGCTTGCCTCTGTCCTGGTGTGTTCTTCCACTAGGTTTGTTTTTGCTCTTCTTCCCATTTCTTCGCCCCATGCCTTACGTGGGCCTTTGTAAGCAGCCATTCGTTTGGGTATATACCTGTGTCGTAGATACCATTAAAGATCTTTTCGTGGATAGTAAGGCTTTCAGAGTCTAACAATTTAATGATTTCGGATGGTATTTCATCTGTTCTGACTGCTTTCTTATTCTTCGCTGATTTGATTGCATATTGAATTTCTTCCTTAGTTATTGGAAAACCTATCCAGGTCTCTTGACTTTGGTTGTCCGTGTAGATGGTTTTTGTTGAATCATCAAATAGCTTGTTAATGTAGTGCACCCAAACATCAGACTTCTCTTCAGTGTCAGTTATCAATTTGTTGTGGTTATCGAATAGCATATTCGTGTTTTTTTTCTTGCATATGCCTGATGCCTCTTTTATCTTTTCTGTAAGATAAATCATCGTACAAGTTTTGGAGCCTTTCTATCTTGGAGCATTCTTATTCAAGTCGGGTGTTTTTTGTTTGTCGAATTTTGGATCATATGATTCTTTGCTGACTGTTGTACTTTGCACCATCTTTCTTCTTGTAGACTCGTCTTTCATCCATTAATTCAAAAATTTAGTCAGTTATCCATTTATTTTAGACATTGAACATATATACTATTTTGCACCAGAACTTGAAGGCTGAAAAGAGCTTCTAGTCTCACCATAGCCTCTCTGAATCCAAACTGTGTTCTTCCCATCATTTCTTCTAGTCTCATGATATCTTCTAGTAGCGAGTTCAACTTGTTGATTTTCCTTGAAATATTTTGTTGAATATTTGGATTTTTGTTCAAGATATTTTTTTTGTTTGGTAGATATTTTTTTTGTTTTAAGTAAGGTGTGATCTCAAGGCGCGTCAGCAAATGTATATGTGCATGCACTAATTATTGCTGAAGCAAATCTATTATTTATAGTATGTAATCGATTTGGTTACGTATGATATACGTATATATGTTGTTGGTTGTCTTGTGGAGATTTCCAGGTATATAGTCTTCTGGGCGGCATGAGCATGGGACGAGTTTCTCGTCCCAGATCCCATCCCGCGGGACGTATCCCAGTTACTGTCCCATCCCATCACATTTTCGCCCCACTGTCCCATCCTACAAACGTAAAAATTTCGTCCCATGCCATCCCGGTCGTTCGGCCCGTCCCATTCATCCCATTTTTCCCTCCTTCGCTATAAAATCTCCCTTTTTGTGAAGCAGATGGATCAGAGCAGATTTTCAATCGGGTGGTAATTTCTATGTTTTCCAGATGTCTTATATGATCTCGGTTAGCTTGCGCACGGCATTGTTTCCAGCAACTTTCCACAGTTCAGCAACAATAGAGTCCTCGCCTGCTGCCTTATTATTCTTAAGAAGTTTAATGATCTGGCCAACTTCTTCTCATGAAGGGGGCAGCGAGTCCGGGTTTGTTTATAGTCGAAGTATTCGCTGGGTGGATCACAGTTGAGTAGATTTTTAAAGTACTGAGCTAAAAGGTGGCAGTTGAGTTCAGTTTATTTTTATTTATTTGTTTTTTTTTTAATGCAACCTAGTGATATTGAATATTTGCGTGCGTTATCCAGGTTATGTGGAAAGACAATGCGAAGTGGCATTTCTCGTATTAAAATACGTGCGTCAGGAAGTACTTCGCACGCATGAGTAATAAAAAAATATTGAATACATCCGATGACGAATTTCAAATTTTGTTTGCCGAGTGGATTGAGAAACATATTATTGTGGAGAGTGATATAAGAAACGTATTAAGAAAAAAAACAGAGGAAAACTGAAATGCAGAATTCAGCGTCACTTGGATTAATAACAATAACTTGGACCGAAAAAGATGACGAATATCTGCAGAACATGGAGACAACAGCATGTCCCGGTCATGAACAATTTTCGACGGTAGACAAATATATTTGATTTAATAATTGATTTACCTTTATGAATAGGATGGTTGCGACAGTTACTACGTGGTAATCCATACTTACATTGAATTGAAAAATTCACTTTGTTTTTTACCACACTTATATTATGTAAAAATGTTATATAACTTATTATTCACAGTTATATAAATTTCTACACATATCACGACTCGAGTTTCGACGTTTGACGGTCATTTTCAAGTTTACTTTTACCTTTAAATTTTACCTTTATTGAAGATTTACTTTATTGAAGATTTACCTTTAAATCTTCAGCCGACGATAGATAGCAAGACAACAGACGAGAACTATGCGTGAGATCGTACATACAGGGATTCGGAAAAGATATGCCAGAGAATGAAACGAATCGTATCAAATAAATTAAATTTAATCGATTATCCATAGCCTTCTCATTCATTTAATAAAAACATTTTGAAATAATCTTGTATTTTAAGTAACCTGTAGCTAAATATTGTACGTCACCATAAGACGAAGATCAGCTGAAATAAAATTACGCATTTGAGTGTCTTGTCTTTGAATATCAGCGAATTAAATGGAGCAAAGATTTTAGATGGCTTTAGTCATTCGTAGGAAGTTCTTTAATTGCACGGGATCTTCGCTTTGGAGTTCCCTTAATATTTGGTTTTGAAGACGTAATTCCTCACGTCTCAATATCCAATCTCGTACCCACATCTAACGTTTAACGACACAATAGGATAAGCATCTCGATTGACCGTTCTGGCTCAAGTAATTTATTTGCAATTTCTGTTGAAACGGTTCTACAAGATCTTGCAGGAAGTTAACTTCCACAAACTAAAATCGACAAATAGAAAAATCGCAGTTAGTGGAAACAATCATCAAATGGTAAGAAATTGCGCAAGTTAGTTGCCACTTCGTTTAATAAGAGAATGTTTAAAAACGCTATGTCGAACATATAGGTCTAAAATTCGCCCCCGTCATAAAATTTTTAAACCTGGGACATTTTTGCAAACGAGGACATTTCCCCAGACAGCAATAAAAAAGCAGGACTGTTCGGGCTAATCGCGGACTTATGGTAAGCCTACAAATAATACTCTAGAATATATAGACAATAAGTCCAGATTTTAAAAATTCCAACTGTTTTAGAAAAATAAAAAATTGCAAAAGTTTTGCATTGGATGTCAACTAGATCTAACTTTGTAAGCTCAAGGCGATTCTATAGATAGTAGACTTAGATATAACTAATAGTCGCTTATAAATTTGAAATTGTCAACACTACAAGCTTAGTTTGAGTTTAATAAATCGACATGATTTTATGAATTTCTTCTTACAAATTTCTAATATTTTTAAGCTTCAATCTGTTTTCAAAATCTCTCCAATTTACATTTCAGAAGTGAAGAGCTAAGTGGATGCAGGTGTTAAGTTAAATTTTTCTTAGTATTACATTATTCTTAGTATACATTTTAGTAGAACATGTTGTACAATTCTTTGTACATACTGTGTTTGTTCTTTGTTTACGATAAACCTTACACAGAAACTGTTGGAGAAGGTGAAGATATTATGTATGTGGTTCATTATTAATTTCCTTGGGAAAACACATGTTAAAGGAACGATTTTAACTCAATGTGACACCTAACACATCTATCCACCTTGCTCTTCCATTGTCTCAAAATTTATATTTTAAACTAGTTATTATTACTTAGTATCTACGCTTAGTATATTCTCAAAATTCCAAATAGTTTAGAACCATAAAAAAATTAGTAGTAAAGGGTCTTCCAATAAGAGGTTTTATTTTGATATGTAAAACAAAAAAAACAGTATTTTAAGCGAAATCATCAGATGTTTGTTTAATTGTAAAGAGGGTAAGCCAATATTAATGGAAAACAATATTTGCCAAATAGCCGCCACGGCTACGCTTGCAGGACCATATTCTTTTCATGAAATTTTTCATCACCAATTCGCACATTTTCGGCTGTATGTCCTCGATAACTTCACAAATTCCATCTTTGAGGTAGGTCTATAAAGCTGGCACCTCAACCTCTTCAAAATTCAAATTTTATAAGACCAGAATTATGTGCTTTTTATTTGCCGCAATCGCGATTTTTGTGCTCGAAGCGTTCAATGAAAAAATCTAATTTTACTAGCGGGGGTGCTAACTTACATTGGGATGCCGATAACAAATAAGCACTACAATTATGTGCTTTTCAAGTACCCAGGAGCGAATTCGCTAACTCCACCCCTTGTTCGAGAAACTCACCCCGAACGGAATGGGCCATAAGAGTTGAAATCTATAATAATCGAGCACACACGTTTTAACCAACGCGATATTTTTGCAATAATTATGTGTTCTCGCGATATGATATTCGCAATTTTTGTGCTCGCAAGCTAAAACGAAAAATTCACCCCGAACTGTATTAGCCTTAAGAGGTAGAAGAGGAGAAATGTGCTCTCCAGATTAGCTATTTACGATTTTTGTGCTCGCACTCTTGTGCAATAAATTCACCCTGGACTGTATTAGCCTTAAGAAGTGAAATCTTTAATAATCGAGAACAGAAACATTAAATAGCACTAAATTGTTGCAATAATTATGGGCTCTTTATATATACTATTTACGATTTTTGTGCTTGCATATTTGCGTACAAGGCAAAAATCACCCCGTACTGGCTTAGCCTTAAGAGGTGAAATCTTTAACAATCGATCACACTAATTTTATCCGGCGCGAAATAGTTGCAATAATTATGTCCTCTCCAGATATGTTATTCGTGATTTTTGTGCTCGCACCCTTGTACGAAAAATTCACTCCGAATTGTATCAGCCTTAAGAGGTGAAATCTTTAATAATCAAGAACACAAATTTTAACCGACGCGAAATTGTTGCAATAATTATGTGCTCTCCAGATATGATATCGGCGATTTTTGTTCTCGTACCCTTGTACGAGAAATTCACCCCGAACTGTATGAGCAATAAGAGTGAAATCTTTAATAATCGAGCACATACATTTTAACCGAGACGACATTCTTGCAATAATTATGTGTCCTCAAGATATGATATTCGCCATTTTTGTGCTAGCACCCTTGTACAAAAAATCACCCCTGTACTGTATTAGCCTTAAGAGGTTTTTCCTTTAAGAGGTAGTTTTTCACACAAGGGTTTGAGCACAAAAATCGTAAATAGAATATATGGAGAGCACATAATTATTGAAAAAAATTGCGTCATTTAAAATTTCCGTTCTCGGTTATTAAAGATTTCACATCTTAAGGCTAATACAGTTCGGGGTGAATTTCTCGTACAAGGGTGCAAGGACAAAAATCGCGAATATATCTGGAGAGTACATAATTATTGCAACAATTTAGTGTCAGTTAAAATTTCTGTGCTCGATTAATAAAAATTTAACCTTTTAAGGCTCATACATTTCGGGGTGAATTTCTCTTACAAGAATGGGAGCACAACAATCGAGAATATATATCTGGAGAAGACTAAATTATTGCAACAATATTGCGTTGGTTAAAACTTGGTGCTCGATTATTATAGATTTCAACCGAACTCGTGCACGTCGTTCAAAATCAACTGAGAATATTGCTGTTGTAGCCCATAGTTGAGGAAGAAACTTTTCCACCAGTTTCACAATTGCTAGCCGAGGTGATTCACGACGATCCAAACCTGCTTTAGTTTTGTGAACTGTGACCGCGAAATATTCACCAATTTTGTACTGAATTTAATAGTTTCAATGCGATGTTGAAGCGTTTATCGTTCCATTTTTATTAAAGGCACAGTTTTTACTTGTCATCTGTCAAGTAGTTACAGGTTGACTCATGAGAACTGCTATAATACCGGGCTATTGAAACCTCTTATTGCAAAACCCTATATATCGAACAATCTTATTTATCCGCCCATTGACTTCATCAAAACATCCCACACAGTTTCACTAAATAATAGTAACAAAATTTTATTCAATAACAAAGAATTTTAAAATATATATTGAGTACATACGAGAATGACACATAATAACGAAGTAAAATTTCAGCGTTTGGACGTTTTTCCACATAAAATCCACAAAATACGGCGCACTTCTGAGTACCGTCATCTACATAGACACATAAAAAACTACAATAGATAACGCATTATCTAGACTATACAATCTTGATAATCAAATTACTACCTCGTTACGTCAATATAATTCTAGTCTAACATTCTTTTTCCAATCCAGTCTTTGACCCTTCAAAGCTTTGTCCCGTCAAGTTTAATCTTATTCAAAATGTTTTATTTATAAAACAAAAATCTAGTTTGTATCTGAATAATCGAGTCTAGTGGAAGTTAGGTTTAACTAAAGGAAATAAAGAAATGAATATCCCAGGAAAAGTAAAGTCGAAGCTCGTTCAGGCAAGATGATGTATCAAAAAGTCATGGTCAAAGTAAACTATAGTAATGGTAATATCGTCTCTAAATACCCGAACGACGTCATCGGGGAGGCTGAGCAGCTGCGACAGCTTCCCGTGGTCAATCCCATACTCCGTTCCGCCCAGCGCGTTCCTAATCAAATGCGTCGCTGCGTTCGTGTCCTTGGGCTTGGTCTTCAGCCCTTCCTTCCTCTGCAACAGCATCTCGTTAATTTCCGCCAACTTCATATTTTTCCTGGGCAACTTCAAAGGGCTCAACGTGACTTTTCCGCTCATATGCTCCCCGACCAGCCTAACCACGTGCAGTGGCGAGATTATATCCCAAAGTCCGTCCGTCGCCAAAACCAGGAACTTATCTTTGGGCGAGAGTTTGTGGTAGGTAATATCAGGTTTACAAGTTAAGTAAGGCGGGGTGAAGTAGTTAGGGGGGACCATCTGTTCACCAAAATGTTTCGTGACCACTTCCGCCATGACCTCCTTGCTCCACTTATAACGGAAGTCGCCGAGGGCACGGAGTGGGGCTAATTGACCTAAAAGCCGTTCCATCTTGATGACGGTGTTATGTTCATTGTAAGGGTGTTCATTCTTGATACGATCCACTTCCCCTGGATTGTACGTGTTGTGTTCTACCGTCAACTTCTTGGCCGCCCACGAATTCGTCTCTGTACGAATGCCTAAACTCAAAATAAGAATTAAAAAAACATTGAATGATACATTTGAACAACTATTACCTAGAACGGCATTGCAATCTCCTACATTAGCAATGTGAAGGTGAGGGCCATCTATGTGGGCGACACATCCGACGGATCCAGTCATTGCTACAGAGAGCGTCTTCATGTTGATCCTGCCGTTGGTGGATTTCAGAGCTTCCTTGGAGAGATCGTCATCTAGTCGTAAAAATGCGTCCTGCAAAGCTTGTTGCATCTCAAACGCTTTTTTCGAGTCGACCTAAACAACAACATAAAATTAGCATACTAGCTTTACATTAAAGAAGTTTGACATTCCAAATCTAAGTCTGAAGGAATTTCTAGTAGAATGCCTAAATTAAAAAGAATGACAATTTGATGCAGCGGTGACATACACATTGTACTCGTGGTTTGGATTTCTGGCTAAATTTATGAGTCATACTCGTGCAACTAAATTCTAAAAAGATAACTAATCCATGTGCAGATGTAATTAAAACAATTTATATTTAATGTGATTTAATTAATCTCATTTGTAAATAAACTAATTATTATAATTTCTATTGTACTAACTTGTGTTAAATCTGAAACGAACTCGAGGAAACTGTTTTTGTAAATGTCGCGGACGTCGTCGACGAATTGGACCTTATCGTTGTAGGCTTGGATCAAATCCAGCGGCTTCGGCGAGTCCAGGGACTTGACGAATTGCTGAAGACTATCTGGTGGAAGTAGGCTGGCTGTGATGTAGTGGAACAGGCGTTTAGCTATTACCTGGGCGCAGGCTCCTCCGCCGTGTCCATCAAATACACCAACCAACAAACCTAAAGAAATTAATAATTGTTAGCTCAGACAGACGAAACTGGTAAGACAAGTCTTGAAATACAAGACAGCTTTGTCTAGACGGACTTGTCAAGACATACTTGTGTAGACAGACTTGTCTACGTAGTCTTGTGCAAGCAGACTTGTGTAGACAAACTTCTGTAGGCAGTCTTGTGCAAACAGACTTGTGTAGCCAGACTTGTGTAGTCAGACTTGTATAGACAGACTTATGAGACAGACTTGTGTAGACAGACTAGTGTAGACAGACTTGTGTCAGCCGAATGCACAATTACCGATGGAAAAAAATGATAAAGGTGACTACAAACCATCCCAAACCAACCTGGGACCAACCTGAAGTTGGCAACACTCCTCCGTTCACAGAAGAAGAACTAACCATAGCAAGTAGCAGTCTGGCCAACAACAAAGCTCCAGGACCAGATGGTATCCCCACGGAGGCCGTAAAAATAAATGTACAAAATTTCCCTTCTCTCGTACTATTAATATTAAACAAATGTCTACTGATCAGCACGTTCCCAACCAGATGGAAGAAAAAAAAACAAGTCCCTAGGTGTACCTTCTTCATACCGGCCCCTTTGTATTCTTGATGTCGCTGGCAAAATGCCGGCACCCCTAATTTTAGCACGATTAAAGAAAGAACTAGAAAACGGCATAAACCTATTTGAAAGACAATTCGGATTTAGAGAAAGTAGCTCTACAATAGCTGCGGTAAAGTATGTCATAAATATAGCGGAAAAGGCAAAAGAAGGTACAACACGAACAAGAAAAATATGTGCGCTTATAACGTAAGACATCAGAAGTGCCTTTAATACGACAGCGTGGCGACATATTATGGATGAATAACAGAGAGAGATACCACCATATCTTCCTAAGAAAGGTTCGTAGCTATCTATGCGACCCCAACCTCATCCTCCGTGCTGAAAACAAAGTTCAAAGTAGTGGGTAAAACAGAAAGAACAGAAAGCTTAGAGCTAACTTGGCGATTGAACAAATCACCAAATGGATGTCATCAAAGTCTCTCCACCTAGCGCCGGATTGCGGATAGCGGTCCGAAGCGGTTTTGATTACGGGATACAGAAAGTTAGCCCCTATGTCATTTAAAGTGATGGGTGTGGCCATTAAAACAAAAAGTCCATAAAACACCTTGGCATCATAATTGACAAAAGTCTGTCATTTGCAGAGCACATTAAAAAGCGGCAGAAACTGGTACGAAAGCAACTGCGGCACTGGAAAAACTAGCCTAATGTGGGGGCACCTAGAGGCAGTAAACGCAAGCACTGTGGCCAACTATGCTATGTTTTATGGAACTAGCATATGGGCAGAGGCCCTTAATAGGGAAAAATTCAACCAATTAGCAGTATTTTTTTTAGCGGGGGTCCTACGGCTACTGTCGCTTCCAGCACTTCAATCTCCACTCTCTTCTATTTTCCCAATCTCCTTCTATCATTCCCCTTTTCCTCATGGTTTCTTCTATTCCTTTTCTCCATGATGTTCTTGGCCCTCCCTTCTTTCTTCTGTTAGTTGGGATGTAAAAGTTCATTCTTCTTGGCGATCTTTCACTCCCCATTCCCATCACATGGTCATACCATATTAGTTGTCGGTTTTGCCTGATATCACCATTTCCGATATGGTCTAACCTGGATATTCTACACGAACGGCGTAAAAAGTCCATCTCTACTGCTTTTAGCTAGTTACTTAATATAGCCGTATAATTTTGCTAGTACTCTGCCCCATATGTCGTTATTAGTTCCGCGATAGTACGGTATAACTGGACTTTTGTATTTATGTGAATTTTTGAGGACCATAGCATTGAGTTCAGGTTCTGAAATGCCGTTTTTCCTTAAACAATCCTGTTTTGGATATCTTTTCGCGTTGAACCTTCAGAAGATATGTATGTTCCCAAATACTTGAATTCATTATTGCTTTTTATAATATCGTTGTTGACTTGAAGATCATCGCTTTTCTCCGCAATCAGCTTTCCTTTCATGTATGTAATGTCTTCTTCGTCGTTTGCTATCATACTTGATTTGCGTACTTGATCATCCGCACAGTAGTGTATATAAACAGGTATTTCCAACATAACAGGTATGTAAGTCTCATGTAGTACTTAGAACATTTTATTAATGGGCACGTTATAGTAGGCCTTTTCCAAATCAATGAACATCAGGTGTGTACTCAAATTTCTTTCCTGCCTTTTCTCTATTAATTGTTGTAAAGTACGGATATTGTCTAGGAATGATCTACCCGCCCTAAAGCCACACTGTTTCCACTTCAATTTCTTCAAAGTCGGGCTCTATTCTTGCCTTTAGGATTCGGCCGTACAGTCTTCCTACAGAACTGGTTACCATTATGCCTCTATAGTTAAAGCATATCTTTTTAATGTATGGAGCCGAGATTTCCTATTTTCCAATCATTTGTAATGTCGTCCCACCACCATACTTCCACCAGTTTCTCTAGCACAGGGGTCTCCAAACTACGGCCCGAGGGCCACATCCGGCCCGCGGACAGATTTTGTCCGGCCCGCGGAGAGCTAGCATACTTGAAAACTCCTTCTAGAGAACATATTTTTTATAGCAAATTAAATTTAGTTTACTGAAGTATTCTAATTTTATGTTGAATAATTATTAATATGACATCTACATTGATATGGTCATGGGCTAACTACTCATAACATTGTTGTAGGCTTATTGTTATTGTTTTTGTGATAAGTTGGATAAAGAAACACATAATTGTAATGAGTAAAGACACGTATAATATGCAGAAAATTTAACTTCAGTATATAATAACTAACAAATTATTGAAATGAATCCAACTAACATTTTATACATTTTAAATAAAAACATAACTTATAACAAGCATAATGACATATGAAATACTAATGAGATTTATGTAATTGAGATTTTCCACTGACAATAGTTTGTAGTTGTGGACTAATTTTACTTGTACCAATTATTAAAATAGATTTAAGATGCTCATCAGTTAATTTAGATCTGTAAACATTTTTTGTGTACTTCATTTTGGAGAAGGTCTTCTCACACAAATAAGTAGTACCAAAAACAGAAAACAGCCCACGAGCAAATTTATGCAAATTATCAAATTGTGTCAGTGGAAGACTCTTATAAAATTCCAACAAAGATGATTTTTGATATTTGTTCTTAATTATATCACTGCACTGTAGATCAATCATTTCCATTTGAAGTTAGGGGCTAAGGTTTCAATGTCAGTATCAAAAGGATTCTGAAAAATCTTAATTTGATTCGCAATGGCATCAAAGTCCGAGAAACGAGTATCAAAATTTATTTTCAAAGCACTCAAAGTTTCGATTGCAAAATCGATAGGAAACTCAGTCTCAGTGGTGTGGCTGAATATTTCACATGTTTTAAAATGTGAAAAACATTTACTTCGTAGTTGTGATTGAAACAGTATCAATTTCTTCCGGAATGATTTGATATTAGTGTATAAATCAGGAAGATGCTGGTTTTCTCCTTGCAATCTCAAATTCAGTTCGTTCACATGTTTTGTCAAATCAAATTAGAATGCTAACTTCCACAGCCATGCGTTGTTTTGTAATTCAGTAAGAGGGCGATGCTTTTCATTCAAAAAAAATTCGATCACTGCACGAAGTTCAAAAAAGCGCTGAAGGACTTTCCCACAACTAATCCAACGTACGGCAGTATGATAAGGTAAGTCATTTTCTCCAATCTCTTCAATAAATTGTCGGAATTGTCGGTGATTCAGCCCAAAAGATCTGATAAAATTAACAGTTGATATGACTGGTTTCAGAACTTCAGACATATACAAACATTTTCCGCACAAAGACTGTTGATGAATGATACAATGTAAGAGTAATGGTTTTGAACCACCGTCATTTTCTACAGCCTTTGACACAAGAGCGACCACTCCTTTATCTTTCCCACTCATGTTTTTGGCTCCATCAGTTGCAATACATTTCAAGTTTTTCCATCGAAGGTTCTTTTGATTAATGGCCATTTCAACTCCTTTAAAAATATCTGTACCAGTAGTTGTGCCATGAATACTATACATATCAAGAAGTTCTTCATGCACTTCATAGCTTTTATCTACTCCTCGAATATAAATCAACACCTGAGCAGTATCTGACACATCCGTTGACTCACCCAAGGCCAAAGAAAACCACTCAGCATGTCCATTTTTGTCGAACAGTTGAGAGGATATATTTTCAGCGATGTTTTCTACCCTTCGAGCCACAGTGTTTGCTGTCATACTGACAATATTTAATAAATTTACCTTTTCAGGGCACATTTCTTCGGCTACTGCAATTATGCATTCTTTGATCATTTCTCCATCGGTGAATGGTTTTCCACGTTTTGCAATTTCAAGAGCCACACGAAAGCTGGCACGTTGCAGCCTCTTGTTCAGTTTTGAGTTTTGTAAATGAAGATTGCTGCGATTTCAATCCGCGCTTCATAGCTTCGAATTTTTCTGTCCGCAAACTTCCAGTATATTTTGAGTAATTTTTAAAATGTTTTGCTTCATAATGACGTTTAATGTTATATTCCTTGAGAACGGCTATGCTTTCATTGCAAATCAAACATAGCGCCTTGTTACTGGACTCAATTACGAAATACTGAATGTTCCACTGATCTTTGAATTTTCTGCATTCACTATCAATTTTTCGCTTCTTTTCCATACTATTAAATCACACACAAAAGCAACAATTCAAATCAAAATACTGTTACAAATATGTCTTAAACTTAAACACGCACAAACACGTTTTAAGGAGGTACGCACTATTTTATTTCACCACAGTGTCATAGGAACTGACTTGTGGTTGCGCCACTAGCCTTCTTATATATTCCAATTACTGCCATCTAGTAGTGAGTGGAAGACACCAGAACTTTCTCGAACCAACGAGATTATTCTGTACGTGCTATTAGCGCCATCTGTTAGCGATAGAAGGTACTACCTTTTTCCGCTTGTGTCCACCAGATGTCGTGTCACGTTATTCCTCATGGCTCGTACTCTACGACTAATCTAGAAATTACAGATAATGCCAGGAAAATTAATAATATGCAGTGTTGCCGTTTTGCGGACTTTAGTCCCATTTGCAGCCTTTTTTAAACGTTGCGTACTTTTTCGGACTTTTTTTTTCATCAGTGGACTATTTCACTTTTTACCACCGGCAACAATGATAATATGGTTTTGGCCCTTTGGAACTTACTGGAGTAATCAGTATGGCTCTAAGGCTGGAAAGTTTGGAGACCCCTGCTCTAGTAGTATGTCAGGTCCATGTTTCACCAACTTTATAGGAACGCCCCCCGGTCCAGCAACATTCCCATTCTTCATGTATTTTAGGGCCTTTTTTAGTTCCGTGAAATTGATTTTGACCAATTAGCAATATACCAGAGAATATTACGGAACAGTACCTTGCGATGCAGCTTTGATAATTGCAGGTATCGCACCCATCGAACTAGAGGCATAATATAGCAATGATCGATATGAGGCAGGCAAAAATAAAACTTCTAAAAAAGAGGCTGGTACCAAACTCACTCTGAAGTGGCAGGAAAAGTGGAATAATTAAGGACAGTGGACGAGGATCCACATCCAGGACATTGAAACATGGATTACTCGACGACACGGGGAAGTGTCATATTATCTCACCCAAGTCCTCACGGGCCCCGGATGTTTTCCAGATTACCTTCACAACATTGGTAGAGCATCCTACGCAGACTGCGTATACTGTGGTTTGCCCTATAGTGTCACCCTTACCATATTTCAGTGATCAAGGTGCGAATTTTTTTTAGTAGGTGTCACACCTACTAAAATAGCAGGAAGAATGGAACACTATCTATAAATTGGTCAAGACAATAATTACGGGAAAAGAAAGCGACGAGAAAAACAAAACCCCAAAAATCGAACCCCTAATCGCACGCATTGCGGAAGGGGGCGTAGATGTAGAAACTGTAGTTACTGTGAAGTAACTGTAGCAACATGTCAATCAACACCCTGAAGAAATGCGTTCAGCGGTTCCGGAGTGTTTGGGTTAATTTCTGGGGGCTCCCTTGTATGGTTAACCGAAAGGTGCCAGACTTGTGTAGACAAACTTGCGTAGACCAAATTTTATAGCCAGACTTGTGTAGACAAACATTTATAGACAAACATGTATAGATAGACTTGTGTAGACAGACTTGTGTAGACAAACTTTTGTAGACAAACATATGTAGACAGACTTGTGTAGACACATTTGTGTAGATAGACTTATGTAGCCAGACTTATCTAGCCAGAATTGTGTAGACTGACGGACTTGTCTAGATAAGATTTATGCCTCCTCATAACACTATTTTGCCTCCTAATTAAAGAGATTTGTCCTCTCGTCCCCGAAGATGCCTCATGATCACCCCGCACTTTCGGAATTCCATGAAAGTGGGGACTTTCATAAGTTTATAAGTAATTATCAGACGCTTCCTAATTCCAAATCTTTCATTTTACGCCGTGCCGATCTTCCTGCACTATATGCTCTTAATACAGTGTGTCTACGAAAGAATCATGGCTTTAAAAAGATATATTTCACAAATTTTTAAGTATATTATATTAACTGGCACATGAAAATAAAGGGAAAATGTCCAAGTTTTAAATTATACCATCACAAATGTTCGATGTGGGCTCCTCGGGTCACACGACACATGTCTAAACGGTAGTCCAGTTCGATACACACACACTGCAATGTGCCCCCATCGATGCTGTTCACAGCAGCAGTAATGCGTTTTCGGAGTTTACCCAGTGCATTGGTGGGACGTAAACCCTATCTTTAATGTACATCCAAAGAAAAAAATCGCAAAACGTAAGATCGGGTGACCTGGGAGTCCAGCTGAACAATACCAAGTCCAGTACAGCACATCACCCAATCCATCGGTGATGGAGTTCCTCGTTTAGATAGCGACGCACTTCATTATGAAAATGAGGTGGAGCCCCATCTTGTTGAAATATGAAGTTGTTGGAATCCTCTGTCAGTTGCGAAAACAACCAAACCTGCAACATATCGAGGTATGTTGTGCCCGTCACAGTGTTTTCATTGAAGAAATGGGTCCGTACACCTATGTTTTGAAGACTGCACAGAAGACATTACATTTTTGGGAATTCCTCTCATGTTCCAGAATGATATGAGCATTTTCCGTGCCCCATATCCGAATATTGTGACGGTTCATCTTTCCAATCAAAGAAAATGCCGCCTCGTCGCTGGACACTAGACGGTTATCAAATTCGTCATCGCTCCATCGCTTCCTGCATTGCAATACAAACATTGGTTCGCTTACATGGTTGGTTTGAATACGGTTTAAATCGCAATTGCCGTCGCAAAATCTTCCATACAGTTTGATATGGAATGCTAAGTTCACGACCTACCCTGCGAGTTGACAGTTGCGGTATAACGCGTGGTCTTCCGGTACTTTTACGCTTACTAATGGAACAAGTGTCCTGGAATTGTAGATACCATCGCAGAATGCTTTGGTGACCTGGCGGTTTCTTCATCTTTGCCTTCACATCTTTGCCTCACATCTTACGAAACTGTACAACTTTTTCCTCAAATTCAAATTCATTTATTCACTCCATGCTCCGTGTTCTGACGTGCCTATATGGACGTACCTATATGGAGTGAATAAATGAATTTGAATTTGAGGAAAAAGTTGTACAGTTTCGTAAGATGTGAGGCAAAGATGTGCGCACAATCACGAAGTAAGAACGCCGGGGTTAGGTCAACACCGTTGATCAAGTTACATTTTGAATTTTTGAGGGTTGATAGGACTTCATCTTCGGAAATGTTCACAAGCCCAATCAAAGGGAGATTCACACCAGCAATATCAGACTTACAGGTACTGATCAATGATAGAAGTAGAAGTAAATGCATGGAGTGAATAATGCTCCTGATAGAAGTAAAATTTCAAAATCCTGGTAGTTGTATAGACTTGTAGAAACAAGTATTTCTCTTACCTTTCTCCTTAACTGTTTGTAGGACTTTTCCTCGGTAAGACTAGTTGAAAGTTTATTGTAGAGGTAAACTCCGTGAATGTCTTGCTGCATATATGCCAGGCTATATCTTGGAGTACATATTTTAAGGTGTCGTCTAGTAGGATAGTTATGCTAGTCCAAATTCTTAGGTAGATTGTGTTTCACTTTATGGAAGTGGCTGGTGGCTTCCAGAATGTATGGGCCCAGGATCGTTAATATCTTCAGTTGCACAAAATGCTGTTTGCACGAAGTGTATGTTGGCAGGCTTAGAAGAATCCGAATTATTCTCTTTTGTGTTTATAGATTCTTTCCAGTTCTGGAGATGCTCCCCACAGTATTATTCCATAGCTGAGCTTGGATTGAATTTCAGAATTTTCATATCGATATATCCTCAACATACTTGGCTCTGTGTGTTTGAAATACGACAACTTCTGTTGTTTCCAAGTTGAGGAACAGTCTATTGGCTGAGATCCAAGAATTTAGGGAATGTAGGAGATTATTTGACTCTTGCATATAAATCATAATATCGGCATATAAAGTGCAAAAATTGCCATGTATGTACGGAAATCAGCTAGGTAAAGAAGAAACAGTGTCGACGAAAACACACTTCCTTGAGGAACACCTGCTTTGATAGGTAATTCTGCAGAGGTGGTAATTTTTGAATGCGTTACTATTTGGACATATTGGGTTCTGTCTTTTAGGAAGGAATGTAACCAGACTCCTGCCTTTCCCCTTATGCCATATCTATGTATTTTCTTCATTAATTGTCCATGATGTATACAATCAAAAGCCTTGCTCAGATCATAGAAGATACCTATCGAAAATCTGCCTCCAGGAAGGCAAGTTTCCAGCGATTTGTACATCTGCTAAGATCTGTCCTATCCACAAGTCTGGCTCTCAATCGTACATTAGGAACTATCGCCCGATATCGAATCTCTCCATCTTTTTGAAAATCTTTTGTTTCGGACAGTTGTAAACGAGTCCATCGTTCACAACTTCACAACTCCATACAACACAACTCCATCTGTTCTCCCTGAATCAACATGGATTCATGAAGGAACACTTCATCAGTAATAGGAAATAGGAGCCAGGTTGACTGCATTTATACTGACTTCGCGAAATCTTTTGACAGCATTGATCATACATAAATTATCAATATTCTTATTTTTTTCGCTTGGCTGATAACTTAATAACCTTATAATTCTCGTAAATAATGCATCAGCTGAATTTGTAGCCACCTCCGAGTTTCCTCAGGTATCTAACCTTGGGCCCTTGTTGTATAACATTTTTCTTAACGACCTGAGGGCGTCTTTCTCCGCGCCATATTTATTTTTTGCAGACGACCTAAAAGTTATTACTCTGTACTCTTACGTCTTTCTTTCTGTAGTTTTCACTGTGTACTCTTACAAGAGAACCTCGATATATTGGTGAGATGGTGCAGTGTCAACAAGCTGGGTCTCAACCTTGACAAACACAAGATTGTCACATATACTCGGCTTCAACACCCGACCGAGTTCAGGTATACCTTGAAAAACTTTCATTTGGAGCTCTGTGACACAGTGAAAGACCTTGACATTTTATTCGATAATAATCGATAATAAAGTAATCTCAAAACGTTCAACACATATTGTCTTTAGTCTTCAAAGCCGCGAGAGCACTCGGTTTCATAATCCATAAGGCTCGCAGCTTTTATAACAACATGGCGCTAGAAGTCCTTTATCATAGCTTCGTGAGATCCATCCTCGAGTATGGCTCCATTATTTGGGACCCGCACTATAAAAAGCACATCTTGACTTTGGAGGTTGTTCAGAGGAAATTCTTAAAATACCTCTGGTTTAAGAATTTTTAAGGTCCTCCTCCTCTACAGTTCCACCACTCATCGTTGCTGAATGAGTTGGGGTACCTATCGCAGAGCTCTCGACGCTCAGTCATTGACTCTCTCTAGCTTGTCGGTCTTTTGAATTTCCACGTTCCTAGAGCTGTTAACAGACTAACAGCAGACTAACTCTTTTATAATCCATCATCTTGTGGACCCCTCATGTTGGTGCCATCACTTTTTAAAATGTGCTCGTAAACTATAATTCTATCAGCTCGGAGTGTGATATCTTTGTGAAGCTTAGATCTTTCAAATTAAGGCCCTTAGAATCCTCCCTGATTAACCTCCTAATTTCTTCCAGTAATTAACACTTCAACTTATGTCTACGTTTATACTTTTTCGTTACGGTCAGCTTAGGATCACGTTATTTCAACTGTTTCCTTCCTTGGGCTTTATTGTTAACCCAGTACTATCGCATTCGTTTTGGATGTTTCTGCTTCCGTTCTTCAGTCTATTTCTTCGGGCTTCTCCTGGAAACTCTGGATTTCAGCTTCATCTTAAGAGGTTTACGTTCTTGAATATCTGCCCATGTGATCCGCACTTCTTTCAAGCCTTTGTCCAGTTCTGTGAACCATGCTCCCTTGATTTTCTTTCCTAGAAATAGGTAAAGATTCTGTTTGTCAATCTCGCTGTGTTCATTCGTACCATGTGATCATTAAATGTGATCCTTCTCTTCCGAATAATATCGGTTATTTTTTCCATGTGCATGTAGAGTTCAGGATTATGCCGTTTTCTGTATTTACCATTTTCCTTCGCTGGACCCAAAATTTTCCTCAGAATCCTTCTTTCCCTAACTTCCAGGGTTTCCATCATTCCTTTCCTGTTCATTGTAAGGCATTCTGTAGCACACAAGGCTTCCGGCCGAATAACTCTTTGATAGTGTTTAAGCTAGGGATACTGACTTCTTGTTGTTGATGCTCTTGGTCAGTTGATATGCAGTTTCCATTTTCCTGATACGTGAAGTGAAGGTTTGTTTCTCCGAGATGTTGGGATCTATCCAATCGCCTAGATATTTGAATTTGTCGGCTAGCTTAATTTTTCCTGATTCCATGACAAGTACTTTGGGTGCTGGTTTGTGATAAACTCCGTTTTATCAAAGGAAATCTGAAGGCCTGCCTTAGCTGCTTGTGTTTGTAGTAGGTTGATTTGCTCTACAGCTCTATCCGGGGAATCTAAAAATATTGCGAGATATAAGTTCAATGTTTCTGTATCCCAATCTGACCCCATTTTCCACTCCTCTGTTGTTTATTTCCTTGCGCCACTCACGGATGACTTTCTCCAGTATGCAGCTGAAAAGCAGAGGTGAGATCATCATCCCACCTCCCTGCCTTATGTCTGTCATGATATCGAAAGCATCTGAAATCTCTCCTCCAAATTTCACTCTGGATTTTGTGCTACTTAAGGTCTGCTGAATTATCGATCTTGATTTGTTGTCCAAACCCAGTTCTTTCAAGATTTGTATTTAGGTACATCGATCGATTGAGTCGTACTCTTTCCTGAAATCGGCAAAGGTTACCACAAACTGTTTGTTCCTGAGATTGAGATATGAAAGGATAGATTTTAAGTTATTAATCTGTTCAGCACATGAACGCCCTTTCCGGATTCCGCCTTGGTATTCTCCCAACTGTCCATCTAGTTGCTCTTTGACCCGATTTTGTAGAGGCTTAGAGAGGATCTTGTAAGTTATTGAGGCAAGAGATATTCCAAGGTAATCGGAACGTCCGTTCTGTCCCCTTTCTTATGAAGAGGATGGATCAAAGCTGAGGTCTAGTTTCCTGGAAGTTTCTCGGTTTCCCATATCTCGCAGAATAATCCAGTTTGTTTCCACAGTTCAGCAACAATTGAATCCTCACCTGGTGCCTTCTTGTTTTTAAGTGCCAGGATGATCTGTTAGATTTCTCCCTTTGTAGGTGGGGATGAGTCTGGATTGTTGGTTGCACTGTCTTCAAACGTGAATGCAAACAGTTGTCATTAAAGGGAGTTTTACCATCGAGATTCTTAAAGTGTAGACTCGGTGGAGAGTACTTGCTCAAATGCTGTTTGAATGTTTTGTAATAGTTCCGTATGTTGTACTTCTGGAAGACTTGTTCAAATTGAGCTAGATGATTTTTATCGAAGGCCCGTTTTATCCCACGGATGGTTTTCGCAGCGTGTTTTCTTGCATTTACAAAATTGATCGAGTTATCTTCATTCTTATATGAGTTTCATCTTTGTAGGCAAGTTGTCTTTGCCTTATGGCTACATCTCATTCACTCGTCCACCAGGCATGTTTCCTTTGTTTTGTTAGTGCGACTGTCTCCTGTGCTCTTTCGATTATCGCATGTTGTAGTTGCTCCCAAGTATGTGGGTTCAAGGACTCCTCTTTCTTAAAGAAATCTTGATTTGATCCTAGCGTTTCTGTATCAAATCTTCTGGTCTTTTTTAGTTGGACCTTTCTGGTGCTTCTTTAATTTTGAGCATAGAGAGGTAATGATCAGAATCAAGATATGCACTTCTCAAAACCTTCACATTCTGAATCTCTGTAACTGAATTAATTTTATTTATATGAGGATTTTTTTTACTCGACAGACGAGTCTAGACGGACGAGACTACACACGCGATACTAGACAGACGAGACTAAATAGACGAGACGAGACATATGAGACTAGACAGACGAGACTAGACAGACGAAACTAGACAGACGAGACTAGACAGAAGACATTAGAGAGGCGAGACTAGATAGACGAGACTAGACAGACGAGAGTAAATAGACTAACAAGACTAGGCAAACAAGACTAGACACGTGAGACTATGTATGTATGCTTAGATATATAGAACCAAGTACACATATCTAAATAGGATAAATAAAACAATAATATTTCCTATAATTCCTCTACATGCATGGATTAAGAATAATACAAGATATATTTTATAGTAATCTAAATTTATACTAGTTATATAGATAGACTAGTTAGATAGCTGCAGGTTTGTTAACTTACCTGATGTTAGAAGGCAATTAGCCTCAGATCGTGTGTCTTCTATAGGATTATTTGAAGCTAGCTGATTGGAGTCGTAAGACTTAACGGCAGATCCAGGTGAAAATTCGTGATTATATTCGTTGGCTCTTAAAATTGAGTCTACCTAGAAGAAAATAGGTTATATATAATCTATCTTAATAATATAGACTACCCAATAATAGTTCGAGTAACATTGGTGTATAAAGTGTTAATGGAAATTTAAATACCCAGTAAGTAATAATAACGACTTAAGTAAATGAATTAACATTCAGAATTAATAATAGATGCGTGTTAATGCGTAATGTAAAGGACTTGGATATCTCTGTTTAATCTCTATATAGACCTAGATTACTTATCTAGGCGCTAGATATTATTCAATTTACAATTTCTATGTAAAATCAAATCTAAATGCTTTCGTCTAGTCTTGTCTATCCAGTCTTGCCTGTCGAGACCTGTCTGCCCAGTCTTCTGACCAGTCTTGTCTATCCAGTCTTCTCTATCCAGTGTTGTCTATCCAGTCTTATCTATCCAATCAGGTCTGTCCAGTCCTTTCTGGCCAGTCTTGTCTGTCGAGTCCTCCTTGGTGGTGTAGTTGACAACATACCCGCCTTTCAATGCGGGAGACCCGGCTTCGAATCCTGGCCGGGGAGACAACTTGGGCGGTTTTAACTAACCAGCCCGGACGGTTAGTGAGCCCACCCTGAATGAATGCAAAATATGCGATACCGGGGTGGCGCATACTAAAAGCCAGGATGGAATAGGGGGTATAGTGAGAGCTTCCCCCGAACCACTTTTCAAATCAAATCTAAATCGATTGTTGATGGAAGGGATCAAGTTGATATAAATTTAATAAGACTAATTATATGCAGCAGGTTTCCCTAAATCTTACCTAGTGCATATATCTAGATGTTTTGGATATTTAAAGACAAGACTAGTCTATGTATTCTAGACAAATGAGTCTAGGAATATAAATAACCCAGGGTAATCAGATAAATCTACATTAAGCAGAAATGACTAAATAACCAAAAAAATACAGTTTAGTCAGACATGATAATAAATGAAATTGTAAAATCTTTGTTTGCAAATCATAAATTTGAGCGTCAAAGGACATTAAGGATTAATTTTTTACTCGTTAGTGAGAAATAACAACCGTAGATAAGAGATAACACTGTTTGTGTTTAATAACAATTGTACTAAATGGAATAAATCTTAATTCTGCAAAGCAGTGCGAGATATAGCATTCGTCATGAATAGTCGACTAGCAATTTACCTTTACCTCGCAACAGTAAGTAGATTGTTACAGTTAATCTTAAACCTAATTTGTGTGATTTGTAGGTATTAACGGTTGCTAATGCTGGGGAAGAAGGATCTGGTGATTTAGAAACGTCTAGGAACGAGATTGTTGATTTGATTTTAGAAAAGTTTGAAGGTTACAACATAGATTTCAGCGACATTAATGGAAAACTCAAGTTGTTAGGATTTCCCCAACTAAACCCAAACTTGCTCCACCTAGTTTTAGAAACCTACAACACTTCAACAGAAGAAATAGCCGACATATTCGTCGAAGCTAAAGGAAATCCAAATGCTATCATACCAGAAATAAACGAACTTTTCGAATGTCAACTCTTCTACATAGACGACATAGAAGACGACATTGTCAGGCTTGACCAAGCAAACGTCAACCGAGTCATTAAACAGACTAAAGACAAATACATCAAAGATGTGTCTGCGAATAATAAACTCCTCGGTTACGTTTTGAAAACCTTCGTCAGCAAAGAAAACAACGCCTATTATCCAGAACTCACGAAGAAAGTGCAAGAAATCCAAATTGCTTTGAAACTAGTCGCTCTGACTTTACAACCAGCCGAACTAAAAGCTGCAACATTCGAAGCCGCAATCACTGAAGTTCCCTCAAAAGAAAACCAAAATGTAGACCAACCTTGGAACCAAATTGTAGACCAACTCAAAGGAATTTTAAGCTCTGTAGCATCTTCATTGAAGGATATTTCTCACAAAGCTTTGAACGAAATGCACATTAGTTTGATGGGGCTTTACAGAGAGGGAGAACCTGAGAACTTCTTTGAAGAAGCTTATGCTAATACCGTCAATGTTCTAGTCCTTGAGTTGGAAAAGCTTCTGGTAAGAGCTGATGAGTTGGTCGACCAAATTTTGGACCGTTTCATTATTGGTAAAGATTCACGAATCATTAGGGAAATTCGAGAAGTTGCCAATCCTCCACAGTTGGGATTCCTGGATCAACTGTTGCAGAATATTAATAGGGCTTTGAAGAGGACCATTCATTCGGGTATTGTTGCTCTAAATAATTTGACTGGGTCGTACTTCGTTGATGTTTTGGAAACGTTGGAGGTATTGCTAGGAGGATTGGTCAATAAAGTTTTCCCGGATAAAGAAATTTTAAACTATGCACCTTTGATTTCATATGAATAGTTAGTTGGCAGTAGAAGTATAAGAGTAAATTAACATAACAGTGAATGTTCTAAGTAAATAAAGATTTTTTTTAAATTATAATTATTTTTTTAATTTAATATGTTATCCTGAAATAAAAACAAGTCATGTTTCACCAAAAATTGTAACCGACCTGACTAAAATTATACCAAATTTCATTTTACACCAAGTCCTACAGAAATTGAGAAGGACGTATCAGAAAGACAAATTCCACTGAAACAAGTCGTTTTAGATTTATAATCAGGAATACTGCGAACCAATCCTTTAGATGCTGCTGTCGCAGAAGTTACCAAAGGAGAAAACGTTTGGAACTGATCAAATTGTAGATCCACCCGAGACAACCCAAGAAAATTGGAGCTCTGTAGTACCTTCATGGGAAAAAAATTCTCAGAAAGCTCGATTTTCTTACGCTTGGATCATAATATGAATTTTGAAGTTCATCAGGGAATCTAGGCAAAGCTCCTGAAAGAACGTCTTGCTGTGAGATGAGCCTATGTAGTATTCATACCTATATAGTATTCATAGGATACCCCTGGTAACAGGTTCTACGGAAGAAATAACTTCCATTAGATAAACGACGAGAATTTACAAAGTAATCTAGCTTCAAATCTTAAGGTTCCTAAAGGAATCCAAACTGGAAGAGGTGCTCTAGATCGATACTGCCCCAATGATTAGAGAAAGTATTCCAGCATAGCCATATACTAACAATAGATATACCAACTCAGAGTAACTACCAGCTGTACCTTCTATTTCTCACTGGTGTATCAACCTAGACACAAATTTAGGTGTACCTACCAATCAAGGGAATCAACCAATCTTAGGTATATCAATGAAAATGAATCAATCAGAAAGCGAGACGACTAAAAAAGTAATAAAAGAAGTAGTTATTAAAAACATTGTTATGGGGACAACAAAGGTACGAAAAGGAAGGGAAGGGTAAGGACAGCAATCCTGCGGTCTCGCAGCTCGGGATTGCTGTCATCAAAAAACACAGTACAAGCTAAACTAGGTGAGAATTTTAGCGTGTCAGAGTCTATGTAAAAGATGCCGAAATAAAAAACTATCAACATTAATGAAGAAGATATGGAGCTGAATGATGACGAATTAATACACACAATCAAGATTGAGAATATTTTGGACGGAGCTAGGATAACTGTGGTAAAGAAAATCTTTAAAGGGAAAAATAGGGATAATAGCCAAACGAGAAGTAGGGAAAAAACGGTGGATCCGTAATAATTGAAGCAGACGAAGCAGCACATGAGGTGATACTAAAGAAGGGAAAACTTAGCATAGGATGGAGAAAATCCCCTGTATTAAATCACTTCAGCGTAAAGACGTGTTTTAAATGCTGGGGATTCTATCATGTTGTCAAAGACTGTACGCGAGAAGAAACATGTCACAAAGGTGCAAGGAAGCAGGCAGCGACAGAGTGTATAGAAGAGGAAATGAAATGTGTAAATTGTATGTGTAATATAAAAATATATAATTTGAAAATTAAAGACGACCACGATGCGCTTTGCCAAGAATGTCCGACATATAAGAGGGCCATATAGGCAGAGAAGAAGAGAGCTAGATGGGAAGTAAGATCACGAAGAAAATAAATCCTGCAATCATAGCATTGTCGGATGCCAAGCTAACAGCTGAAATTAGTAATAGTGAAGTAAGTGTGCCAGGTTACGGTGTGATTAGATGCGATGCTCAAAATTGATTTTCAGGGGGTGTTATTCTATATGTAAGAGACGATATCAAACACGAGTTAGTTTTATCGAAAAAGTTAGAAGCGGACTTTTGGAGCGTTGAAATAAAAGTAAGAGAGAAGATGTTTAAAGGAGTGATAATGGTAACTTATCACTCGCCGAGTGCGTCACATGATGATTTTCTAAGATCCTTAGAAGAAATAATAGAATAATTAATTATGAATGTTAGATGCTGGTGCCGGTCCCAAGCCCGGTTAAAGCTGGAGGGTTGGAACGAAAGGCTAGCGACCTTTCTTCCGTGAAAACAACCACTTGCTAAAAGTTTCGATCAAAAGTTTCGGAAGACAGGCGGAAATAAAAGACGACTTTTGTTATGAAAAAGGACTATGAAAATGGCTACATGGAATATATGTGTTCTCATCGAAACCAAGAAGAAAGGAAAAGGAAATGAAGCAAAAGATGACTATGTCCATTTTTATAGTGGAGTAGATGCGCCAGAGAGATGCGCCCTATTTTATCCAACCTCAAAATACAACACTTCAAACGAATGACGTGAGGGTCTATCGTAGCGCTGAATGCGTGCCTGATCATTATATGGTGGTAGCAAAGATTGCCATACACTACAGAAGAACAAGCAACCAGCAAACCAACGAGACGAAGGACGAGGAAGTTTCAGAACTAAAAAATATAAAATGTAACATCGATAGCCTAAAACTAGAATCAGTAAAATTTCTTTACAATCTAAGACTAGCATCAAAACTAACAGGCTTAAATAGAAGGGAAACAGCTGAGACACAATATCAGAATGTTAAAGAGTGCGTTCAGCAGGCTGGGAAAGAAGCTCTAGGGTTTAAGGAAATAGCCCAGCATGAAAATCCGGACTGGTGGTGTAAAGAAATAGAAAGAGCGGTGAACGATAAGAAGAAAGCGTACCAAACATGGCTTACCACAAAGGATACAGAAGATAGGAAACTATACATTAGACATTAGACTGAACAGAGAAACAAAGAGATTAGTTACCAAAAGAAAAAACGAAAAGTGCGAGCAAAAATGAGCAAAGAGGTGGAAAGATACTTAGGAGGAACTAGAGTCAGTCAGGCTTGGAAATTAAAAAAAAAAAACTTAGAAAAGAGAGGAAAGACGAAGGAATTAACCTGATACAAAATAAAAAAAACCGGCCAAGTGCGAGTTGTGACTCGCGCACCGAGGGTTCCGTACAAACTTGTAAGTAAGGTATCTTTTTTTTTTGCGGAGGACGTAGCAAGCACATTCAGTTCACTTGACAAGTGGCCCTCCTGAAATCACAATCATCTTAGTACCGCTGCAAGCATAACCTCAAGATGTCGCTGTCGTACGATGGAATTCTACCCTACATTTTATTACCATACATCCCCCATTCACTATGAGTGTTTAGGGGTTCTGGAACTTCACTATTTGTTTTTACTGCTCAATTTTGCCTGCATACCTATTTACCCTGTATAAAGGTATACAGGGTATTTTTTTTTAAATAACGCGAATATTTTTAAACTTATAAAAAGAAAACTTTATTTTAGTATTACACTTATTCACTAACTTATATTAAGATCTAACTATTTCTAGATCTAATATAAACTAATATATTAACTATTTCTAGATCTATTTCGATACTCTTAACATTCAGTTGTTCAATTGACTGTTTTTGGGCAATTGACTACCAAAAAATATAGGGCGTACGTGATTTAACTATATGTAGATCATAAAGAAAAATTAGACGAAATGTAATATTATTATTACAGGATGTTATGGGACTTGAGTATGTCGCATGTCGGTTATAAACAAGCAAAATTTAGACATAATATATACCCTGTATATATTATGTATATAGAGCGTACGTGATGAAATGCATAACGAATATAAACAAAGAAAATTCAGAATAAACAGCTTGGTGCCGACACATACTTTTTAACCTTCGGACCTAACCGAGGATGACCTAACTGTATGCAACCCATGTGCTTCTGGAGCCTGACAACACAGTAAATTCTCATGTTTCTTGTAAATAAACTACATATTTACGGTTTTCACGGTTTTACGGTTTATATTTGGTATTTTTCCCTTTACATGTGCTGCAAGACACCGCTTCTTGCCAAATTTCATGATTCTACGTCAACGGGAAGTACCCTATAGGTTTTGATTCCCTTGTGAAATCGCAAAATATGCGACATAAACGGTCATATCTTTCGAACGCGTTGTCTTACAAGTTTGATTTTTTCACAGCTGAAAGAGACCACAGACCCGAGTATTTGATACAAATTTCAACTTGTTACCTCTACGCGTTCCTGAGAAAAATGGTCTTGACAGACAGACAGACGGACAGACAGACAGACAGACAGACAGACAGACGGACAACAAAGTGATCCTATAAGGGTTCCGCTTTCGGTACGGAACCCTAAAAATGGGAAGGCACAATGAAACACTACTGACTGAAAACCAACCTCGATTTTTGGAGGAGCTAGAAGGTATCACGGCGGTAGAGAACATAGATGTTCATGAAATAAATAAGGAAGAAATAAGAATAGAGCTAAAGGAAATGAAGAACGGAAAAGCCTCAGGGCTGGGAAACATTCACATCGATTTAGTGAAATATGGGACAGATTCTCTATTGGAGGCACTAGCAGAGATTTTCAATAAGTGCCTGATTCAAGGCCAAGATATTCCAAGAGAATGGAGTATAGCCTACATAAGCTCGATATATAAAAAAAGAGATAGGAAAGAGTGTTGAAATTATAGAGGAATCAGTGTAACCAGCTCGTTGGGACGGTTGTATGGTCGGATACTAAAGAAAATAATTGAAGCTCAATATATGGAAATAGAAGAACAGAGTGGTTTTCGAGCGGGAAGATCCTGCATTGACAATATCTTTACGCTTAAACAACTAATAGAAAAACGGACAGCTCGAAACCTCTCAACACATCTCGTTTTTATAGACCTGGAAAACGCGTACGATACTGTTCCTCTTAGACTTTTATTTAAGGTTTTGACGAAGACGGACCTTAGTAAAACGTATATAAGAGCATTGCAGAATATGTACAAGAACCCGCAAAGCAGAGTTAAGACAGGAAATACTGTTTCAAAACCATTTAATGTCACGAAGGGTCTAAAGCAAGGGTGCTGTCTTTCTCCTAACGTGTTGAAAATATACATCCAAGAAGCACTGTGCAAGTAGAGACAGAAATGCCCAGGAATGGGTATAAAAATCAATGATCACTGTTTGACGACGCTGTTCTTCGCAGATGACCAGGTAATAATAGCTGGCTGCGAAGAAGATGCAGATTACCTGCTTAGGAAACTGCATGAAGAATACGAAAAATGGGGTATGAGCATGCACATGGCAAAAACGGAGTATATGCGAGCAGGAGAGGGGGGGCGAAGATCAAGATTTAGAATTGCGAAAATAAAAAAGTGCGAAGAATATAAATATTTGGGAAGCCTAATCACGAACAAAGAATCTTCAGAACGTGACATAAACACAAAGCGCAACAGGGTCAGAGAACGATACATATCCTCAATGCACTACCTTGGTCCAACCAAATTAGTTTAAGAACTAAGATGACAATCTACACAGCAGTTGTAGAGCCTACCCTAACGTATGGGGCAGAATGCTGGCAAATGACAGAAAAGACAAAAAGAAAGATAGACTGTGTGGAGATGAACTACATAAGAAGAGCCTGTCGCATATCAAGGAGAGAGCACATTCGAAATAATGACATAAGACGGAGAACAAATAGAATTTAAAAAACCTCATAAAGAATAGAAGCTCGACAGTTAATATGGTATGGGTATGGGCACGTGCAACGCATAAACGAGAAGAGATGGACAAACGGGCTTTAGAATACATCCCAGAAAACAAGAGTAAACGTGGAAGACCAGCAGCTACTTGGATAAGCGGAATTGTGCAAACGATGACAGATAGAGCAATCCAGGAAGATATATGGAGAGACAAGAGAGTTTGGCGATTGAAATACGGGACCTCCGCTTGTATATATAGTGGAAAGGAACCTAGGGATAAGATAAGACGGATATTATCGTAGGAGCGAGAAAACTAACGTACAAAAAAGTAATAAACGACACCACGGAACAAAACTGGTAACAGTTTAAAATGGTAAGAAATGCAGTAGTAAAATTAATTAAAACAAAGAAAAAAGAGTATTACGAAAATAAGATAGACCAGAACAGTAGCAATGCTACAACTATGTGGAAGACATTAAAGGAACTTATTAGAGGCGATCCTATAAGTGCCTTTGCGATATTAGACAATAGATGATATATTGACCTGCTAAATTGATCAGAATCGGGAAACCGAGGAAACTAGGTAAGAAACGGCAAATATACGAATTAATTATTTACGAAATGATGCGCCAGCGCTGGGGACCAGGGATGCTGGTGATAAGTGGGCTACTGGCCGAAGACCTAAATTAATTACAACGAAAATGGAAATTGGAATCGCCTCGTGGAATATACGAACAGGATCACGCCGGCCAAAGGAAAGTCATAGCAATAGAATTATCGAAATTGAAAATATCAATTGCTGCGTTATCGAAACAACGACTCACAGGATCGGGGACAATGACGATCGACCCGCCAACAATCGACGAAACGATGACACTATTCTATTCAAGTGGCGAGAAACGAGAGGCTGGTGTCGGTTTTATGATTGATATATAATCGATGAAACAATGGGAAAATTCGGACAGGGAGAAATAAACGAAAACGGACTACATGTCCGTTGAACTATCATTCGCAGCGCCGAACCGGCCCAGAATTTCAAAATCGCATTAATAATTCAACAAATTCGCAGCACTCGCAATATCGGACGATATCGACGTAGAAGAAAAACAATTATCGGGGTCCATTGTGGAGTGCGCAACGAAGTTGTGCCCACCCATCCATCGACGGACACGGCCGTGGATTTCGGACGACCGGCTGGACCTCGTTAACTGAATCGGAAAATTAAAGAACAGAAAATGAAAGCGCAATGGGAAGCGTACTGGAATAACGTCGCAGCCAAAATGGAAGAAGCAGTGTCGAGGCACGAAAATCCTAGGCTAGGCGGCAAAACAACATCAACGAACGACAACATAAAAAAAATCGGACAGAACCTTTGTGACCTCTCCCCAGGAGCGCCTGCAGCGGTGGAGAGAATTTTTTCATCAACTTTACAACCACGATCTGCCACAAGGTCCAGCGCTCGAACCACCGATTATCGAGCAGCCTACGAATCAGTTGCCCGACACCGAACCAACAATTACGGAGGCGAAGACGGTAATAAAATCGCTGAAAAACGGTAAAGCGCCAGGAGGAGATCAAGTAACGGCCGAGATGTTAAAAGCCGGAGAAGACGTCTTATTGCAACAACTTCACGTTCTCATAACGAATATATGGCATTCGGATCGTATCCCGTCGGCGTGGAAGTAAGTGATCGTTGTGTCCATTCTGAAGAAAGGAGACAGTCGAGAATGCAAGAACTACCGTGGTATTAGCCTCCTCTCGATCGTCGGTGAAGTATTTATGAAAATCATACAATCGAGGCTACAGAAACATCGATAGCAAACGAGCCAGGAAGAATAAGCTGGATTTAGACAACGTCGAGGATGCATCGATGAGATATTCGCCCTCCGTCAGCTAACGAAAGAAATAATTCGATGCGACAAACGATCCGCCATCTTCTTCAAATCCGCGTTTGATTGCATCGACTGGAGACCGAACACGTGCCTCTTAGAATCATTCAAATACTTTTCTTCAGGCATCGTACGATGGCTACCAGCAATGTTCGTATCCGAAATGACTTATCCGAGGAGTTTCCAATGAGATTCGAACTGCAGTACGACAAAGAGACGTCGCCACTACTTTTTAACGTTGTGGTCGACGCGATTATGCGGAAAGCATTCTATGAATGACGCGGAGTCCGATACGGCGACGACAACTTCATAAACGATCTGATGTTTGCCCACGACAGCGCCGTCTGCACCGACACGGATGCCGAAGCAACAACCATTTTGTACGACATTTCCCGCATCGCCCAGTCATACGGATTAAACATCAATGCTGATAAAACCAAAGTATGAAACGATGAAACCCAAATCGAACAGGTACCACATTTAAGTATTTGGGACCGCTTGTGACAGAGAAGGAATTGGCGTCGACGGCCAATGTTCATAGCTGAATCAAGCAACAGCAACATTCGCCTCTCTCAAGTGGTGCTTTGGGAAGCGGACGAATAACACCATCAAAAATACGCCTATACGTAGGTTATTCCCTCCTATTCTTATTTATGGATCGGAAACGTGGACACTGCTCAAAGTGGACCTAAACAAGCTCGAGGTCTTCCAAATGCGATACTTGAGACAAATATTCCGTATCTCTATCCGCAACCTATTTCGAAACGACACGATTAGAGAAAGCTCCGATCAACAGAGACCGATCGAAGAAGAAATACAAAAACCAAGATTACGTTGGCCACGTCTGCCGGATGAATAACACCCGGCTTCCACGCAAACTCCTTTGGTGTGAGCGACCGGCAGACTAGAGAATACAAAGAAACGCGCCAAAAAAGACATGGTTGAAACAAGTGGAAGAAGATCTGAGAAACTAAAGATTGGATACCCATCAAGCCAAGGGCATCGCAATCGATTGAAAATAGTGGAAACGTATCGTGAATGGAGCAAGAAGTATTGGTTACAGCGTATTGGTTACGAGGGCGACCCTCCTCAATCGCCGGATTAAAAAAAAAGATGAGATATTTATACTATATGTGTTAAAGATATAAGAAAATCTATAGACGGGGATAATACAGGTAGCTCGGGTAAGAGAACTATTTATTGCATAGATAAGAAGGGACAGTTGGATAAGTTTGAGAACATCACGGTAGAGCAGTTGGAAACAATTGTTAGGGCGCTACCTTAAAAGAAGGGTACGGAAGAAGGTATAACTAGCGATGTACTAAAAATAGTGTGTGGTGTAATAGGTAAAGAATTCTGTAATATAATAAATAAGTCATTGAGTGATGTTTATTTCGTGAAAGAGTGGAAAACGTCCACGAAAATACCAAAAAATAGGGAAAACCAAGAAGGCAAGAGACTACAGGCCTATTAATATGCGACCGATATATGAAAAGGTATTAGAGATAATAACAGATCGATGAGTACCTAGAAAACAATAATGTCCTATCCGAATACGAATCGGCCTTCAGGAAAAAATACTCGTGTGAAACAGCAATCCAAACAGTCATAGATGAATGGAAAGTGATAATTGGTGAGATGAAAATAGTAGTAGTAATTTTCATGGGTCTTAAGCGCGCATTTGAGATAATTGATAGATAGAGGTTATTAGAAAAACTAGAACAGTATGGTATTACAGGAACGGCACTAGAGTTTTAGAGGTTTAGGTCATATGAGTCATCGAAAACAACAAGTGCAGCTTAAAGGTACATTTTCGCATCGTAAGTATCGGACGTATCGTATCAAACGGATCGTAGTATTCTTTATATAGGAAGTCATACAAGTGCGTCCTCTGATCCGCATCGTACGTATCGCACGAATCTACCCGTCGGCAATGCCGATGCTCCGAGGGGCAAACTTTTGCGATGCGTGTCGAATGCCGTCATACGGCATGCCAATCAGTGGGAGGACTTCGCGCGCTCGCATAGTCCGCCATTTATTGTGTTATTACAGCATGGATGCGGCACAACTAACTGCAATTGTGCAAAACAATATGATTTAAATCACCCTAATTATTCGAACCAACAAAGAAGAGAAAATATCTGGGAGGAAATTTCACTACGAAAATCCGAATGAAAGTGGCGTCGGCAATCCGATTGCTGGTAGTTGCGTCGGCAAATCCGATCGCTGCTGTTACTGTTGATGCATTGTAAAAAAATAATCCGTTTGATGCGATGCACCCGATACTTACGATGCGAAAATGTGGACGCCTACCTTAACCCTTTCGCCGGGAACCGGATAAAGCCGCAAAATATTTTCGTGCCCTGTGTACGGGAACCGGATTAATCCGTCAGCGTTTTTTTTTAATTAATATGGGAAACACAATAATAGATAAAGTATCAATAAGATATCAATCATAAAGATCAATAATAAGAAAATGCAATTGTACTTAATATGGAACAGACTACGGGAACCGTATTTAAACGCAAAGAGTAAGTACCTAACTACGGGAACCGGACGAATCCGCACTACCCTCAGCACCCCGTACACAGGGCACGACTTGTAGAAAAGCACCCCGTAGCGAAAGGGTTAAGGATCTATTGTCGGCAATAATGGAGACGGAATTCGTATTACCGCAAGGAACGCTTTTAGGCCCGAAGCTATTCATAATATATATATAAACGACCTGGTTCATGCCTCTTCGAAGGTCTGCAGCACAAAAAAGGTTTGCAACGATACTCTATTGCATGTATTACGGGAGAGTAGTGCTGAGGTAGAGAGCAAACTGAATATAGCATTTAGCGTAGTGGAAGAATGAATGAACAACAACAAGCTGAAGATGAATGCAGTATATGTTAAACATAGAATATGTTAGAAGGACAAGAAAATAGCTGAGAGATAAAACTACTGTGAAATGCTTGGATGAAAAAGAGATGAAGCAGGTTGAAGTAACGAAATACCTAGGCGTAATGATAGACTGTGATTATATGTTAAAGATAGGGAAGAAAATATGTGACCTAAATAGAATAGGAAATTATGTATCAGCGTATAACAGGTGCACTATATACAAAACAATCACAGCTCCTCACTTTGAGTACTGTGCGATGCTGCTAATCGACATGGGAGAAACAGCTGAGTAGGTTGCAAACGGCACAAAATCGAGCGATGAGAGTTACAGTGTGATGGGCAAACCAAGGTAGAACGGTTGCTCCAAGCGCTGCAGTTTATGAACATAAGACAGAGACTAAATTATGGTATGTGTCTTATGGTCACTGAATAGCATGATTAACGTGACCATTTATTTTTTCGTCAGAGCGGGACACCCGTGGAATTATGTAAAAAACCTTTTTGGTATTTTACTAGCATTTATTAGATTACATATTTATTATCATTAGCATTTATTAGTATTCCGTCTACATTATTTAAAAATAAAAATTAAAAACACTAAATAACAAGTAGGTTTTTTAGTACATATATTAGTTTCAGAGCTGGGATTTTCGAAAAACATTTTCAAAATATTTGTACATTTGTCGATGCTCAGAAAACAGCTTTTCAATGGCTGGAACATTTTTTGAACTCTCTCAAGCGCGGGCATTAACGCAAGCCACCTTGTTTTACTGTAGCCCAGCAGTTTGTGATACTCTGTGTCAATTGAATGAAATAACTCTTTCAAAGATACTACTCGAAAGATGTAGATATAGAAAAAAGAATACATTTTGATGTTGATGAATTTTATGAAAAGAATAAATCAACGATGCATACGAAGTCAACAGGGAGACAATATGCGGCTGTTTTGATCGTATTGTGAACTCCAGATACAATCTCAATGAACTGTCTTCCAAGTGATTTGTTCAATTTTGCGAAAACATTATTATTCCCCTTTCTACTCTTTCCTCCAAAATTTCAGTTAGTATTACCTCCACAAAATCCCACAATTTTCTTCTTATTCAAATCATTGCAAGGCAATACTTATTTCAAATAATCAACGATATTGCACCTGGCTGCTCTCAAAACTGTAAAACCTTGACTTTGACGCCCTCGCAATTCGTATGGTAAAAAAATAGAATACATACTTTTATCGAGCCAGAGTTTGAAGCATATGTTAATAAAGTTATGCAGTGGACTGCGTGAAGGTGCTCTTTCAATTCATCGGTTGCCATAGATGCCAACATATTTACAACAATAGCCAGAGATTTTGAACGAGCACATCTAAATATGTTTGAATTAAATGAGAAGCACAGTCATTTGAGTGAAAGTTGTGTGCACGCTCCACTGCAGCTATACCCAAATCTTAAGAAGTCAGCAAATCGGTTCTTAAAAAAAAGGAAGAAACATTGACGAGCTTGACGGCGCAGCTTGATCGGAAAGTCTATGTTTTGCCAGTTTTAAATGTTTCTCCATATTGTTCGCACCACCGCACAGTGGGGTATTTCAGCGATTTAGCCGATTTATTTCTTAGTTTATATACATTTTAAATCGGTTTTTATGTTTAGTTATAGTTGTTATAGTTGTTTTAAGTACATAGGAGTATAAATAAATAGGAATTAGGATATTGAGGCAAAAAAAAACACTTTATATTAAGGGAAATTAAGCAAAAACTTAATTTTTCATACAAACAAGAAAACTTATTAGTTAACCTGTGAGTCCCACATCTCGTCGTCAGTTCGACATTCCCCAGTTTCCTCCGCAGAGTCTTTTGAAGAACTTTCGTCGTTTTTATTAATGCGCTCGGCGGAAACAAGCATTTGCTTCTTTGCTGTGCATCACTGATCCTTTTCTTGTTTTCGGCCTCATACTAGTAATTAGGGGATCAGAGCTGAGCAATAATCTGTTAATAACATCTAAATTGCACTGCTCTCTCTCGAGAATTTAAAATTACCTCTAAAATCACTTTGATTCGTATTATCAGGTTGTAGTCAATATCGGTAATTTCAGCTGCCATCTCTGGATTGGCGAAAAATCTCCTGCTAGTGTTACCATCAATAGTGTTGCCGTATCTAGCTTTAGGCACATCGACGATCTAGCGTGCAATATAGAGAGGCCGAATTGTAATGCGTTTGTGGAGACATTTCTTGTAATATTAAGGTCATTAAGGTATTGGAGGTAGCATTGAGGAGGTATACATTGGAGGTAGCACCACAAATGTAGCATTTCATAGTTGATGTAGTTGACGTGGCAGCATTGCATACTAGCTTTGGCATCCACCATAGTTAGCGTCAATAAATGCTTAATCGATATAGAGCTCTTTCCTTGTATGAATTCGCTATTTTGTAAAGCGTTTATAGCTTCTTCTACATAGGCGATTTTGTGATATCCACTGTTTCTTTGACAAACCGTATCCTCATTGGTTTCAAGAGAGAGTTGGATATTGCCAAACAACTTTTTTGTTTATGCTACAAACCAATTGCAGTGGAACAAAGCAACTTTGAAAAATATTGCTGTCTGTGAAATCTTCTTCCTGCATCTTCTGTTTATATTGTGTTTGTTGTTATCCGTCACATCCCCATTTCGAAATTAGCGTCAATGATTTACGCTCTTGTATATTCAATGTCATCAATACATCCTCCAAATATGTAGCCAAACGTTTTGCTGTGTGGTCCAATAAATGCTGCAAGTTAATTTCAGCACAACTTTCAGTTACCCGATAGGTTGCTTTTTCCGGATAACGTCTTTCTTGCTTGCTGTACAATGGTATAACTCGGATAATAATCCTTGTTACTATTTCTAATAACTTCATATTGCCGCCTTGAGAGATCGGCTTCTACAAACATTGGGAGGGCGGCCATTGGATCATGCTGTGACCTTTTTCCGTGCATTGACTTTTTTTATGCTGTTTGGTAATCTTGATCTTTCTGCGAAGGATTTGTTTTCAGAATTTTCGATGCAATTCTCTCTCCAGAACGTTGAAGAGATGATTGATCAGCTCCACACCTTTCCACGACAGCATTAACACACCTTTCTCGACAATACTGCGTACTTCAATTGTTTTTATGCGTTTGCTCCTTTCACTTGATGCTTCAAAGGATTTTGTTGGTCGGCCACTAGAACGTCATTTATTTTCGTCGCTGTTTATTTCGAATGTTCCTTGTAACCAATTGTTTTTATAGAACACTTCTGATTTTTTATGCGCTAGTGTCCATTGAAAAAAATGGGAGAATTTATGTTTATCTTCCTTCATTGGGCTTTCACAATATCCATCTTGCGATAAAATATATGTCTGAAGCTAGCTAGCTCAACTTTTCGTCAAAGTTTGGTAAATTGTTCCTGCATTTTGTCAAAAAGAAATCTACGCGTTACTACTAGAGCGCCTTCGAGGTACCTTCGGATAATGGAACGAAACACAAACTATAGATAAAAACATCGTTTTCACGGGAGTCCGTGGCTAATTTGTGTGTTTTTAGTTAGTACACATACTATTTATTCTATTATAACTCAAAAAACCACGGGGACGCATGCGGAAGTATAACAAAAACCTTTATGAAAATCAATCTTTTTTTTTCATTAATTTCGATTACCATTTTGTATCCTTAAAATTACTACTAATTATGCGATAAATTTACATAAAATGGATAAATATATATGTGGTATTACCTGATATATTGGAATCCATCACAATTTTTTTCAAAACAAACTCCAAAAAAATTAAAAATTTTGTTTTCAAGAACTGTATTTTCGAGGAGGCCGAGAACTAATCACACACTTACAACAGAGATCGAATTACGACTAATACTACGGTGCGTACTTAAACAAGTGATAAAAAAAAGGGTTGTATATTGTTCTATGTCTATTTAACATTATCAGGATTTCCTTTTTTTCACCTGGAACAAATTCTAGGAAATCGATTTTTGGCCACCTAAATAGCGTACCACTGTGCACCGTGGCTATGGCACCACCGTACTAATATCAGTACGACACTTTTCACATGTAACGTTTGCTGTAGATGCACCACTCCTATGTTTTATATACGGATACTTTTTTGCAAAACAATATTAAAGGTACGTACATTGGCGTTTAGACAGTTTTGTTTTGGTACAATCACACGCATGAAAAGTCCGACGTGAACTTGAATTAAAATAAAGTACTTGTACCGGATCAGCAATGTGGTTGAACCGACACTACGCAAGGAGCAAGCGGGATTCAGGCCTGGCAGGTCCTGTACCGACCAGATAAACACCCTCAGAATCATCGTTGAACAGTCGGTCGAGTGGCAGTCACCACTCTATCTACTGTTCATCGACTTCAAGCAAGCGTTCGATAGTGTGGACAGGGAATTTATGTAGATAATACTAGCCAGCTACGGGGTGCCTACAAAGTACATAAACATAATCAAATTACTATACAAAGAAGCAAGCTGCATGGTAATCCACCAGGACAACGCGGCACACCTTTCACAGTGCATTCAGGAGTAAAACAAGGATGCACGCTCTCCCCACTTCTGTTTACCATAGTCTTAGACTGGGTCATGAAGAAAGCAAATAAAAAAACAAGGGGAATTCGATGGACGCTCGTGAGGCATTTAGAAGACCTAGATTTTGCCGATGATATCTGTCTCCTGTCCCACACGAAAGTAGATATGGAAAAAAAGTTGGAGGCTCTCAAAAAGTACGCAATGCAGGTGGGAATGAAAATCAATGTCGATAAAACCAAGCTGATAAAGATCAATGCGACAGCCCCCTGCAACCTGGAGATAGATGGCAGGCAAGTACAGGTAGTAGATAGTTTTTGCTACCTTGGAAGCCTTATTTCACAGGATGGTGGTGCTGATAAAGACGTAAAACAACGGATACAGAAGGCGCGACAGGCATTCGGAATGATTAACAATCTGTGGAACTCAACAAAAACTTCCCGTAACTTAAAGCTCCAAATTTTCAAATCTAATGTAGTATCAGTTCTTCTCTACGGTAGCGAAACGTGGAAAGTGACTACCACCATAGTATTACAACTTCAGGTATTCACGAACAAGTGTCTGAGAAGAATACTTAAAATATTTTGGCCCAATACCATAGCAAATATTGAACTTTGGAAAAAAGCAAATATGGAGCGTCTTGAAACCCAAATAAGAAGAAGGAAGTGGAAATGGATCGGACACACACTTAGAAGGCCGGAGGGGGATATTGCAAAAGAAGCTCTTGACTGGAACCCCCAAGGTTCAAGAAAGAGAGGCCGCCCAAAAATCCGTTGGCGGAGGACAGTCGTACAGGAAGCCAGGGCAAGCGGAAAGGAGTGGCGCGAGGTAAAGGCCCTGGCTCAGAATAGAATCAGATGGAGAGCGTTTGTTGATGCCCTATGCTCCCACGAGGAGTAAAGGAAATGATGATGATGATGACTTGTACTTGAACTAAAAATATATATTTTTTTAATTTGTTTTAAAAACACCCTAGTAAGTAGATATTTACCCGCGAAGAAAGGACGTTTTGGCCCACACTGGGGACAGTGGGACAGACAGCCTGAAAGCGGGACTATCCCAAAATAAAGTTAAGCATGATGCCGGCATAATTAAGCAATAGACTTAGAATAATAGGGGAGTAGATAGGCTAGGAGAGTTCTGGCGCAAAATCCCATAAGAATTTACATAGGGGTCTGGATTTACTTTTTGTAACCAGATTTCACATTTTGTAACCAGATTCCACTTTTTGTAACCAGATAACCAAGGGTCCGTTAGGTTGGTATTACCCTTTAATAATCAGTTTTAATCAGCTAATATACAGGTTTAATCAGCTAATAAACAGGTTTGAACAGATAGCAATCAGGTTTAATCAGCTAATAAACAGGTAGCAAACAGGTTTAATCAGGTGTGATCTGCTAATAATCAGGTTTGAACAGATAGCAATCAGGTTTAATCAGCTAATAAACAGGTAGCAAACAGGTTTAACCAGGTTTTATCAGATAATTATCAGGTTTGTGCAGGAATCAATTAGATTTAATCAGGTTCGATCCGATAATAAAACCTTCTCCTTCAACACTTTATTGTATACTGACTATCTGATTAAATCTAATTGATTCCTACACAAACCTGATAATTATCTGATAAAACCTGATTAAACCTGTTTGCTACCTGTTTATTAGCTGATTAAACCTGATTGCTATCTGTTTAAACCTGTTTATTAGCTGATTAAACCTGTATATTAGCTGATTAAAACTGATTATTAAAGGGTAATACCAACCTAACGGACCCTTGGTTATCTGGTTACAAAAAATGGAATCTGGTTACAAAATGTGAAATCTGGTTACAAAAAGTAAATCCAGACCCCTATGTAAATTCTCCTGGGATTTTGCGCCAGAACTCTCCTAGCCTATCTACTTAGGGGATGGTTGGAAAATAGCAGTCGAAGTTCGCAGAACAAGAAATGCGCAAAATAGCTTATTCTACGAAGCAGTATTAATGTACAACGCACTGCCAAATGTGGTAAAACACTGTGATAGACTGGTAACGTTTAAGTGAATGTTAAAAGAATTTGTCAAAATGCTATTACGGTGAGCCGTAATATGTAAAGTAATTGGTCATATGTAAAATAATAGGTAATATGTAGAGTGATATGCAATATGTAAAGTGATATGTAATATGTAAAGTATTATGTAAAGTTTCTGTGAAATAGCTATGAAAGCTAATAAGTGATCTCTTAATTAATTAATAATAATCAATGAAAATGTTACTAATATTTTATGATTATAAAAGTTACTAGTTATTAAACCTGGTGACTACATATTAGTGAACTTAACAAATTGCTCAACTGTTAGACACGTACGCCAAATAAGTTTCTCCAACGGATAATATTATGAACGGACATTACTCCGACGAACAATTGGTCGAATCTGATGGAGTAAATAGAGAATAAGGAATAATAAGAAACATCATTTGTTATTTAACCAACTGCTGAAAAAGTTCCTTTCTTATAGCTTTATTCCATCCATTGAGCATTTTCAACGTTTTATTTAAATTTCAGTAAAAATATTTCTGTTTATTGGTTTTGTCTATAATATACATATCAAAGTATAAACTAACATACAGGTTAGTTCATTTGTTTAGAGATCCGTCGGTAAAATGTCCGTTTGTTGAATACTGAGTCGCCTAAATGTCCACCGGATAAAAACTCATCATCTATATATCGGCTTGGTCTTAGAAGTGCATTATAATGTCTAATCTCTACGTATTAAAACTAGGTGATACACCTAGATAAAGTAATCTTAAATTACACTTTAGTGATTCAAGAAATGTGAAATTGCAAAATTAGCAAACAACAGGCGGTCGTGACATAGAATAGCGACTTACTTCATTATCTTTATGCAAATATTTACATTTTACAAAAACAAAAAAACAAATTTAACTCTTAATGGTTCCATGACTAAATATTTGTATGTGTTTTTAATAAAAAACAAAAACTTAACCAAACTTCAAGATTCCAAAATTCCAGAAATTACTCGAAACCAAATACATTTTAATACAAACCAAACTTATTAACCTATACTTTATGGAGTAGGTATATAACCTAACCTAACAAAAATAATTAAGTAAATTAGCAGTTTAGCTAATAGAATTAAGTATATCAACCGGATAACAAATTAAATATAGGGTGAAAGTAAATTAATTACAGATACAATCATACCAACTTATTACAGCGGAACACAGCTTGAATATATAAATATATTAAGTGTTTTCCATCTCATAATTCATAAGAGCAAAGCTGCACTGATGAGAGATAGATCTCGAAACGCGTCTGCAGATGGCTATTCACTTTGGGTTAAAGAGAAAGATCTGATCTTAAAAAACAATGTTATTTATGTAGTGTCTTGTTTTAGTGTCACGGAAGTGAACTGAGTCCTAGTGAATAACACAAATATCTGTTGTCTTTCAACATGAGATTTGTTTTAAAGTATTAAAAAACTTAGGAATATTATAGAGATACGGAAAGGTTGTATATATTTCGCAATCTATATATATATATATATATATATATATATATATATATATATATATATATATATATATATATATATATATATATATATATATATCGCAATCAAACTGTGTTCCGCAGTAATAAATTGGATAACTAATTTCTCTAATTCTCCTGGTTTAGTCTAGTCAAGTCCTACAAATTTTAACTTAATCTTATCGCTTCCTTGTTTATTCATGACTAAATTAGTCAGTTCTGTACACTTCAGTTTGTATCTAGTCGCCTCAGTTTAGCTTTAGCAATCTAGTCTTATCTACTAATAATAATGTGGACGTTTGAAATAAAAACAAATTTTCTACTCGTTCTTAATAAACATTTATTAAACTACCACCAAATAACCACAGTAATCTAAACTCGCAGTTCGTCGAAGAAATCCTTAACATCTTCGTAAATCCTCCCACGATATTTAACCATCAGCTCTTCAAACAATTTCCCAAACACCAAATTGTGCTCCTTCAAGTCCACCAACACCTTCCCCAACCCGGCTTCAAACACCTCCATCACAGCATCCGCATCAACTCTAATCGAATTTTCCACAGCTTGCAAAGCTCTAAATCCAATAGCCTCATTGGCTACATCCACAAAATCTTCCAAGTTACTTCTGATAATATCAAGAATTTCCGGGATATTTTCTTCTGGGAGATTAGACGCTTCGACTAGGCTCCTTCCTAAAACGTTTGTAACTCCGCTAAAGTTGGATTGGTAAAGATCTCTAACATCCAAATTAACATTCGAAAGAATTTGGTGGAGGACAGGAATTATGTGGTCACCACTTAAAACTATTGTTTGTGAAAGGAAGGATGGTACCATTGGAAGGAACTTTGAGACGATTTTGATGATGGATCCGATTATAGTACGGGTGGGTTTGGGCAGGAACCCTAAGACGGTGTCAACAACGTTGGTGATGATAGCTGGAGGGATCCCTCGGTTTCTGATGAAATAGTCGAAGATCAAAATGCCGGAAGATACAGTTTCATCTTTGAAGCCGAAGGAGAGGATTAAAGTGAACGGGTTGAATTTGAAGAGTTTGAAAAGGCTTTTGATTACTTTGTTAATATTGGTGGCTAAAGGTATTTTGCCCAAAACGTAGTCCAAATTCGACTCTAAAATAGCCAATTCGTTGCAAAGACTGTCGTACTTATCCTCGCACTTCTTATCAAGCGAATTGAAACCTTTACCTGGAGGACATTGGTACTCTTTAATAACATATTCGGAATCAGTGTACTCGCAGTTGTAAAACTTAGTGCAGTCCATAGCTTTAGGCATTAATCCTAAACTATGCTTATTACACTTGCTACTACAACTCCCCTTCCCAATCTCATAAACCTGAGTACTCAACTCACAACCCTTCAGCGTTGGAGCACCTCTAGAACACTCATAATACAAAGAAGGCTCGTCCTTAATAACATCTTTAGCTCCTCCAAAGGAACACTGTACGGGCTCACAGTCGCAAGGTTCAATCCTATACACACACTTCCCCCAAGAAGGCTTGTAGTAATAAGTGGAGTTGCAAGTAAACGTCTCTATCTCGTCGTCGCTGCGGCAGGTAAAGTACCTGGAGCAGTTTTGAATGTCGGGGAAGATTCCCGGACGGACGCATTTAAAGTGGGTTTTAGGCTCGCAGCCCTGGGGCTCCGTGCTTACGCATTTGCCGGTGCTTGGGTGGCAGTAGGGGTTTTGGAAGTTGGTCAGGGAGTCGAGGCAAGGTTTCGTGTTCCAAATCGACGAGCCAAGGCAGTACTTGCGGGTGTAACAGTCCAGGCAGGACCAACCACCCGACACACATTTGTCGTCAAAAAAGTTTGATGACGACTGCGATACGAACTGGAAAATTGGAAATGTTACAGTCAAAAGTTATTGTAAGAAGATTAAATATAATAAACAGAGAAGAGCAGAGAGAGAAAGAGAGAGAAGAGTAGCCAGAGAAGAGTAGACATAGAAGAGTAGATAGAAAAGATTAGACAGACACAGCTAGACAGATAAGGCTAAACAGGCAAGTCTAGAGAGACAAAACTACTACGAAAGTAGACAAACAAGAGTAGATAGAAAAGATTATATATACTAGATTAGACAGATGAGACTAGATAGACAAGACTAGACAGACAATACAAAGATAGTAAGAACTAGCTGTCCATATAGAACAAGCAATAATAAAAAATTAAAAATAACCAAAATATATAAAGTTCATACTTACTGTTACAAAGATGGTTAGTATAATTAGCTGTTTGGTCCCCATGTTTCACTCGAATTAAAACAATTTATGTGATACAAGGTAAAACGCATTAACAAATTTAATATTTGTATTTAGATTTATTTTATCTTTAATGCGTCTAACAATGTCATAAAACATATATGAATTCTCAAAACAGCAGCAACTAATCTACTTAGAACTGCATTTTGCGTCTATCTCTCTCTGCCTAATATTGCCCATCCAGTCTTGTCTGTATAGTTTTGTCTGTCCAGTCTTGTCTGTCTATTCTTGTCTGTATAGTTTTGTCTGACTAGTATTGTCTGTCTTGTCCTGTCTGTACATTCTTCTCTGTCAACTGTTGTCTGCCTAGTGTTGTTTGTCTAGTCTTATCTGTCTAGTCTTGCCTATCTAGTCTTGTCTATCTAACATTGTCTGTCTAGTCTTGACTGTCTAATGACATCAGTCTCGTCTTGTTAGCGTAATCCTACTTATCTAGTCTGTCTGCGCAAAAACACAGTCTAATTTGTCTTCGCTTACCTGTCTAGTCTAATCTGCTAGTTTTTATTCTTATAATTGTTTAATCTTATCTGTCTACTCCAGTCTATTTAGTATTATCTGCCTAATATTGATTAATCTTTTCTAAGCAGTTTCAATGTAATTAAATACATCTATTGGGGTTTGAAAATGTCCAATGAAACCAATTACAGATAATTGATTAATGGCGATGCGATGCGATAATTATGCAGATTATCCAATTACAATTTTAGTCGCAAAACGGAAACTAAAAGCGGCGTCGCGCCTTATCTGAACAGCGCTGACGCCTTATCAACACAAAAGAAAAAAAAATCCGAGTCAACTGTAACCTTTTATTGCCCAAGATAACGATAGCAATAAAAAACGTATGCTAAAGCTAAGAGATGCCAAAAAAATAACAAGAGTCTAGTCTTGTGTGCCCAGTCTTCCCGTCTAGTCTTGTAGGTTTAGTTGGTCCTTTTCTTTCTATAGTCTTGTCAGTCATTAACGAACTCTCTTGATACTGAGGGTGATATGTTTCAAAATTCGGACCTAAATGACCCCCCTCGATTTCTTTTTAACTAAGATCTTGTCCGTCTTAAATGCATTTTCTCCGATGCTTTCCCGAAAGATTACTAGAAGTAGTAATTCTTGGTTTACTAAAGAGTTAAAGGCAAAGTCTTTCGGGATACAAATTACAAACAGGCTAAGCGAACACGAGACCAAAGTTTCTTCTTACTCTCTACAAATTAAAAAGAAAAGAATTGAAAAATAAATTGAATCGCGTGCGTGAAGAATATTTAAAGAATGCCTTGTGAAAATGGTCACGTGGTTCAACTATTTGGATTAAATTGAAACATCTGGGGCTCATAAGATTAAATCCTTCCTCTCCGCTAAATCACTTGAACCAAATGAGTATTATTCCAATATAGTTCGAAAACATCCTCCCTGTATAGTTTTGTGGGTTGCTTAAATCAAACAAAACTAATGAGATCAAATGATTCTTATCCATAGCATGCCTGATATCATCAGTAAGCAGTAAAACTACTGACTGCGTACTGTGGTGTTTGCAGAATCCAAATTAAAAAGAATCTAATAATTCATTATCTTCCAATGAGTGTGCTCTTGATTTGCAATAATTCGTTAAAAAACTGGATCGTGTATCGGAGGGCGATCTAGGCGGTGTGCTCTGATTTAACGGTATGATATAGATGACCTATCATAAGTCAGGAAATACACCTTCACCAGGAAATACATTTTCACCAGTTAGTATTGACTTAATAGACACTTTGCCTTTAAAATACAATCCTGAAGTTGAATGATCATTTAAATGGCCAAAAATAGACATTATTAATGTTACTGAAGCTTTACATCTTACTCTGCAAAAATCGAAAGGTAAAAGTCCTGATGGATTAGATCTGAGATGGCTAAGAGATTATTTTCTTCAAAATTCTCTCTCACAGCTTTATTCAATAGATCTCGTGACACTGGTGTATTTCCTAACTTATGGAAGGTCATCTATATCATATAGTTAAATAAGAGCACACCGCCTAGTTCGACCTCCGATATTCGACCCATTGCAAACTTGTCTCATACATAACGTGACCATACGTCCCGCTTTCAGGCTGTTTGTCCCGCTGTCCCCAGCGTGGGCCAAAACGTCCCTCCTTCGCGGGTAAATATCTACTTACTACGGTGTTTTCAAAACAAATTAAAAAAATATAAATTTTTAGTTCAAGTACTTTGTTTTAATTCAAGTTCACGCCGGACTTTTCAACCGTGTGATTGTACCAAAACAAAAATGCCTAAACGCCAATGTAGGTACCTTTAATATTGTTTTGCAAAAAAAAGTATCCGTTTATAAAACAAAGGAGTGGTACATCTACAGCAAACTTTACATGTGAAAACTGTCGTACTGATATTAGTACGGTAGTGCCATAGTCACGGTGGTGAAAACGATATGGAGAAACATCTAAAACCGGCAAAGCACAGACTTTCCGATCAAGCTGCGCCGTCAAGTTCGTCAATGTTTCCTTTTTTTAAAAGAACCGATTTGGTTCTTAAGATTTGGGTATAGCTGCAGTGGAGGGTGCACACAATTTTCACTCAAATGACTGTGCTTCTCATTTAATTCAAACATATTTAGATGTGCTCGTTCAAAATCTCAGGCTATTGTTGTAAATGTGTTGGCATCTATGGCAACCGATGAATTGAAAGAGCACCTTCACGCAGTCCACTGCATAACGTTATTAACCTATGCTTCTAACCCTGGCTCGATAGAAGTATGTATTCTATTTTTTACCATACGAATTGCGAAGGCGGCAAAGTCAAGGTTTTACAGTTTCGAGAGCAGGTGAAATATCGCTGATTATTTGAAGGAATAGCAAGGATTGCCTTGCAATGATTTGAATAATAAAAATTCTGGGATTTTGTGGAGATAATACTATCTGAAATTTTGGAGCAAAGAATAGAAAGGGGATTAATAATGTTTACGCAATATTGAACAAATCACTTGGAAAACAGCTCATTGGGATTGTATTTGGAGATCACAATACGATCAAAACAGCCGCATATAGTATCCCTGTTGACTTCGAATGCATCGTTGAGAAAATTAATTCTTTTTTCTATATCTACATCGTTCGAGTAGTAGCTTTGCAAGGGATATTTGATTCAATTGACACAGAGTATCACAAACTGCTGGGCTGCAGTAAAACAAGGTGGCTTGCGTTAATGCCCGCGCTTGAGAGAGTTCAAAAAATGTTCCAGCCATTGAAAAGCTGTTTTCTGAGCATCGAGAAATGCTCAAATATTTGAAAATGTTTTTCGAAAATCCCAGCTCTGAAACTAATATATGTACTAAAAAAACGACTTGTTATTTAGTGTTATTATTTTTTCTTTAAATAAGGTAGACGGAATACTAATAAATGCTAATGATAATAGATATGTAATCTAAAAAATAATAAATGCTAGTAAAATACCAAACAGGTTTTTTTACATAATTCCGCGGGTATCCCACTCTGACGAAAAAAGTAATGGTCATTATTCCTTTATTCTGACGAAAAAAAAATGGTCATTATTCCGTTACTCATACATCTCAAGTTTTTGAAAGAATTATTGCAAATCAAGTGGTAAATTATTTTGAAGATAATGAATTATTAGATTCTTTTCAATCCGGATTTTGCAATCACCACAGTACCCAGTCAGCACTTTTACAGCTTACTGATGATATCAGGCATGCTATGGTTAAGAATCATTTGACCTTATTAGTTTTGTTTGATTTAAGCAAAGCTTTTGACTACGTTGACCACAAAATTATACTAACTGCATTATTCAGATTTGGTTATTCACTGGAAATGACAGTTTGGTTCTTCTCCTACTTTTTTAGGATTTTTGAATCCCAATTAATCTCTTGAGAACCTTTTCTGTAGTTCCCCAAGAATCTGTTTTCGAACCGATATTGCTTTTGATAGTAATGAACTCTGTTGCTGGGTGTATTGTCTATTACAAGCATGGTTTATTTGCGGATGAGAAGTATATATATTTGCATTTTTAATATTCCAATTGGAAGAAGCCGTTAGTAAAGTTACTCATGATGCACAATCAATAGCAAATTGGGCTAGGGAACATGGCTTGTAGTTGAACCTAGGTAAAACCAAGGAAACCATATTGGGTTCAATAGTAAACTAAAGCAACTAAAACAAAGGAAAATACCTCCTATTATAATAGATTGTCTTGCACTACCTTATGTAAATTCACATCATTAATATCATTTAACGCAGACAATTAGTAAAGAACACCGCCTGTAATCGACGCGCGGGATGAACTGAGTAGTTCTGCCGCGGTCACTGCCGGTCCCAAGCCCGGATAAAGTGTGGAGGGTTCTTAGGTCAGGTTAGCTCCCTGCCTAAGGTAAAAAACACCTACGGCTCACTGAGAAGAAGGCCCAGCCTCGGAAAATGGACGGATCACTTTGGAATGTTACCTCATGGAACGGAAGGGATTAGGAAGTAATCTTGGAGATGAACAAGCACAAGATATATGCGGACTATCCGAGACCAAACGTAAAGGTTAGGGTACGACAAAGTACGAAAACTATATACTACTCTATAGTGGCAAACCGAAACAAGAAAGGAGCCACTCGGGAGTCGGTATCCTTTTACACGAACGGTACACTGACATAATAGAAAACGTTGATTACCTAAGCGACCCAATATTGAAAGTCACACTTACCTTCCCCCAAAGGCCCATTGCATCTTGTGCCCCGGACATGTCCAAACCAAGAGAGGAATCAGACAGTTTCTATGAGAAGATACAAAACACCATTGACCAAATAAACAACAATGGAAAAAATGGCAACAATGAAAAATCCTATTCGGATACTTCAACGCGAGAATCGGCTCAGACGAAATACCTGGAGTTAAGCAAAGATTTAACGAGCATATATTAAATGAAAACGGAGATCAACTGAACAACTTCTGGGCAAGAAACGAACTGCGGATAAATAAACAACACCTATTTTCCTCACAAAAACCAACATAAATACACTTTCTGCAACACCAGAGGCAAGAAATCAATCATCGATTACATAATAACAAATAGATATATCACACCGAATGAAATTCAAGCCATAAGAGTACTAACCTCTGCTAACACCGGCACAGATCACAATCTAGTGCTCGGAACGTTCGTCATAGAGAGGCATCGAAGAATAAAGCAAAAACCCATAATGATTGAAAAATACAACCTAGAATCATTGGATAACGACTGCACCAAATACCTATATGCAAGCAGACTAAGTGGAAAACTTACATCGGAAAACATAACAGAATGTGGAGGACAGCTGGAATATAATTAAGAGATGCATACAGGAGGCGGCTAACGAGTCAATAGGGAAAAGAACAAAACCAAGCCCTGGTTTACACAGGAGGTAAAAAGGCTGGCCAAGAAATAAAAAGGAAAGCTACCTACAATATAAAAGTACACCAACAGAGCAAAACTGAAATAACTATAAAGAAACAAGAAATAGAGTCAACGCGACAATCAGAAGAATCAAAAGGGAATACTGGGAGAAGTTCTCCACAGACATGGAACACGATCTTTATGGAGCCCATAGGAGAGTTTGGAAGATGCTAAAAAAACAGAAAGAAGCCCGTAAACGAATACATCCTCGGAAAATGGAAACATATTTTGGAAACTTATATGACAACACGGACAATACGACAGAACCTCAATCATAAGAAGCAGAGGAAGAAATCACGAATAGATTAATGGTGACAGAGGAGGAAGTCAGGGTGAAGATTAAAAACTTGAAAAACAGAAAAGTTCCGGGAGTGGACCCCAACGAACTCATAAAATATGGAGGTAAAGAGCTAGCAAGAAAATTAACGGAACTGTTTAACAAAATCATAACCACATCCAGCATACCAACAGAGTGGCACAAAAGTATCACCATACCAATTTTTAAAAAGGGACAAAAAACCAATCCTGAGAATACAGAGGCACAACCCTGCTTTGCACCACCATGAAACTGCTCACCAGCATTGTCCAAAGCATTCTAGAACGCACCATCGAAAAGAAAGATGAACAACAAGGTTTTCGGAACAACAGATCGACAACTGATGCCTTGTTCATTGTGAGACAGCTAAAGGACAAGGCGATAGAATTCGGTTACCTTGCTTATGTGTGTCTTATCGACCTAACTAACGCATTCGACAAAGTACAGCTGCCAGACATATTGGACATATTAGAGAGAAACAAATCCCAACATAAATCATAAATATAATCAGAAATCTGAACTCAGGCAACACTACAAGAATAAAAGTGGACCAGCAAACAACAAAAGAAATACCGGAATTGATGATATATATACATACCTGCTTTTGCAGATGACATAGCACTGTTTGCTGATTCTCTTGAGATGGCAACAATGCAGGTAAACTGTCTCAGAAAACAGGCTGCCAAAGTGGGTCTTCAAGTGTCGCTGGAGAAAACAGAATTCTTCACCAACATTAGAGAAGCAAACAGAGAGATGTTACTAGAACAGGGAAACATCAAGAGGACTGAGAATTATCTCGGCGAATGGATTGAACCCAACTTATCAGAAAGAGCATCATTATCCAAGAGAGTCAGCAGCTTTGGAACTAGCCTATCGGCTGACTAAGAACACTTACAATAAGAAATGCCTGTCACGCAACCTGAAACTTAAGCACTACACATCAGTCTTACGACCAGAAGCCCTATATGCCATGGAGTGTCTTTCCTTGAACCGAAGGGGTCTAATAGAGAAATTGGAAAATCAGAGAGAGGAGAATCCTTAGGAAGATTCTAGGCCCGGTAAAGGAAGATGGGGAATACCGAAGACGGCATAACTCTGAGCTCTACGAACATATTGAGATGCTCTCTGACTGTGCAAGGAAAAGAAGGGTAGCTTTCCATGGCCACATTGCAAGATTGCCTCCAAACCGACTAACCAACCGTCTGTTCACCTTCTGGCAAAACAAGAAGCTTCGTACCACTTGGTTGACAGAGACCGAGAAGGATATTAAAGAACTGGGCATAACAGATCTCAAAAACAGACAGTCTGTGAGACGCACCCTAAAGGAAGTCCGTGGATTTCAGGAAAAACCTCGAAGGAAAGGTACCCCCTGGACAGAAGAGAGAAAGGAGTTACACCGGCAGAAGATGCGACAATACTGGGCAAAGGTCAAAGCCCAACAGTTGAACAAGCGTGGTCCAAAGTAGGCCTATTTGAAAGAAGAAGAAGAAAAGAAATACCGACACTAACAAGAATAATACAAGGTGGTAAGTCTCAGCCCATTTCTTTTTAACCTTGTAATGGACGAGATTATACACAGTGTGGCAGCAATGAACAGGGGATACAGACTGAATAACAAACCAATCAGCATGGTGTGCTATGCGGATGATGCGGTAATCCTGGCAGAAACAGAAAACGATTTGCAGAGGCAAACACATAAGTTCTATCAGACCAGTAAAAAATACAACATGTCAATCTCGATTGATAAAATAAAATGTAAGACCTTCTCCAAAGAACCAGTAAGGTGTAAAGTCGTAATAGATAATAAATCAATAGAACAAGTAATGAGCTTCCGTTACCTAGGAGCGGACACATCAAGCAGCAACAACCCGATAAACGACATAAAATCACAGGTCAACAAAGCCGCAACAATCTCAGGATGCCTGAGAGATATCATCTGGAAAAACAACCACATGCGCATTGATAGTAAAGTGCGGATAAATAAATCCTGTGTTAGACCGGTGCTAACCTATGGTATTGAAACGAGAGCTGAGACGAATAAGACAAAAAGCATCCTCAGAACAGCGGAGATGAAAACATTAAGAACCATCGCAAGGAAGACACTTAGAGATAGGGTGAGAAACAACGACATAAGAGCGGCATGAGGGGTGGAGGACATAGTGAGATGGGGAGGGAAAGGAGAAGATATTGGCGTGACCACATAGACAGAACGAACCAAGAGAGACTACCATACATCGCCTGAGATGGAAAACCAGGTAGCCGACGCCCGCCAGGGAGACCCCCTAAGAGATGGAAGGATAGTTGGAGCTCCGCCTCACAGGATAACCAACCGAATTGAGCCTTGTCAATAAACAGACCTCAAGGTCTTCTCGAAGTATAAGAAGAAGAAAAAGAATTAGTAAAGTAAATTCGAACTCACATTGCCTTAAATCACGCAAAAATATCTTATCAACGAAAATCAGGAAATTATTAGTTTCAGCAACTATATTGCCGCTCATAGATTACTAAAAAATTGTACTGATTCATTCCACATCAGAAAATGATTTGAAGTTGCAACGCGCAGTGAATTCTTCAATAAGATTTATCTTTAGTCTGAAACGAGATGAGCACATAACACATTATCGACGAGAGCTAGGATCGCAATCAAACATCGTCGATGGTACTACATGGCTTGTTACTTTTATAAATTATTGAAAATAGGCAAACCAAGTTATTTACGCGAATTATTTGTGGAGGAGACTGAAGTTAGACGATCGGATAGATTAGCATCAAAAAAGCATTCTTACTTTAAATTACCTCATTTTGCTACCATCTACCTTGAGCGGTCGTTCGTAGTAACTGCTATACGGTTGTGGGAAGAATTACCCAGTGCAATGGTAAACTCTAGTAGTCTGGAAGTATTTCAAAACAAAATATTTGACTAGCTATTGAATCTGGACTTTTGTCCAGATCTTACATAAATCGAAATTGAGGAAAACCCGAGTTGTATAAAGTCACGTGAACAAATAGTGATACCTTAGTCATGTAAATAATGGTGCCTTCTGTCTAAGCAAATCTTATAAATTGAGTGGATCTAGAACAACTCTAGAATAAATTTAGTACAAAATGTATTCTACAAAATTATAATATAAGTCGTATACTAGTTAAATGTCATTACAAATCTTATCATAAGTCTTAGTATAAGTTTATGTATCATATCATTGGTTAGCTTTAGGAGTCTGACCTGTCAGACTGCCAAAGAAATAAAATAAGTACTAAAAAAAGTACTTAGGGGCAAAAAAGGGCAAGAGTTAATTAAACGCTTTTGAGGTAGAATTTCGGCAAGTCACAGTAGTATTTTATATGAAATCAATTCGCAATATAATGTTCTTGTTTTATTTTACAGAGCCTTAACAAATTTTATTTTTGATTAAAAATTTTGTTACATGAGCTCCACGAATTTAATATTATCTAAATATTTTTACGGAATCCTAAAATTTCTCCACGGACCCCCGGTTGCCGACCGCTGGTCTAGTCAGTCTAGTCTGTCTAGTATTGTTTATATAGACTTGTCTGTCTACTCTTGGCTGTCTAAAATTGACTGTCTAATTTAGCCTGTCTAGTCTAGTCTACTCTTGTCTGTCTAGTATTGTGTATCTAGTCTTGTCTTTTTCTTTAAGGAAAGTTTGGTTTATTTACAATTAAAATTTACAAAAACCTTCTTTTCGCGTCGCACATTACACTGGCAACCGCTTTTCTTCAGTGTAAGCGCTGTCAGTTCTTCTTCCTGATGTCTTTCACCTTGGTATCTATAGTTTTGCGAACGACGGTATACACTTCTTTCCATGACTTCTCCGATCCTGTTAGACCCTCTATCATGTTGTACGGATTAAACGTCCTCCCAGTAGTATGATCGAAGTTTGTTCTATCTTTCATCCAGGTTGGGTATGCAAAAAGCGCATGGTTTACATCGTCTACCTCACAGTAGTATTTACAATGTGTCTCCAGCTGTCATACAGGCCAGACAAGGCTTTAATTATAAAATAGTCTGCTTCACAGTAATTCCTCCTTGTCCATTTTTCTATATTTTGAATTAAAAACAAAGTCCAGCGTCCATACGTTGCGTTATTCCATTTTTCTTGTTATCTTACCATTAAATTTACTCTGGCTTTTATATTTTCTATCCAGTTATATGTTTCCAGTCTTCCGTTGATTTGCAGCTCTATCGGAGGAATTCCTGGTATTACTCCCACCCATTCCGCTGATATTGTGTTGTATGCGCAGCAAGCTCTAATACATAGCAGACGTACAATTCTAGAAAGGTTCAGAATTCTTATTTTAGTTTCTGTAACAATATGCCAGGCTGGTGTTCTATACAATAGATGGCTAGACTACGCTAAGAATTAGTTTTCGTTTGGATCCTTTTAGTCTGTCGATATTTGGGAGAAGACTAGCGAGAGCATTTTCCGTTTTTCCCGCCTTCTGGCTAATTTTGTTCACGAGAGGCACGAATGTTAGCTTGGTGCCCAGCCATACTCCCAGATATTTTACTGCTGTAGTAGGGGTTACCGTAAAATATTTGGCATTCAAAGTGATCGAGGATGTCACTCGTTTAGATGTTAAAAGTACTGCCTCCGTCTTCTCTGGCGCCAGTTGAAGCTGCCGCTGCTTCAACCAGTTTAGTACTCTTTGTAGTCCCGTATTAGCTGTATCCATTAGGATGGATTCTTCTTTTGCGGTTACCACCATCGCCACATCGTCAATGAATCCAATTAAGGATGTTCAGAAGGGACATTTGGAGACAAAATATAAAATCAGTAGATGAAATTTACCAAAATTAAAATATTTTAGCATAAAACTGCAAAAAAATCAACTGAGCAATGTAAACTAATAATTTGTTTAGGTGTTGTATATATATTTTCCCTCTAAATTTGGTTCTATTAAATATATTTTCCCATTTTAATAATTTCAAAGCGCGACTTTTATCATCGAATGTACTCTTAATCCAACGTGCTTTGCAACGTAATTGCCACACTTTTACGGTAAAAGTTCGATTTAGGCAGAAGTTTAACGAACGTTAATATCTCTTATTATTATAAAGTTCTCATCTCATTTAATCAATATCTCATATACGGTGTAGCAAATCACGATGAAATTTTGCAACAGTTATTGAGAATTTATTAAGCTCAACTGATTTGTTTTGTAAATTTTGCCATCTCTTTTTATGACACTTTTGGACTGTTTTTCGTCCGAGAATATAGTGTGCTCATAAGACATAGGGTTGCCACCTCTCCGGGTTTGGCCCGGAGACACCGGGTTTCAGTGAGTTATCTCAGTGCTCCGGGTTTAACTATTATTTCTCTGGACAGCGTAAGTAAATTTGAATATGCACAAAATTAACTCTTTCGCTGCGAATTACTTTTTTGAAATGATGTGTGCTCAATATTCTGAACATTACATTATAGCCCGTATTCCGCACTTTTATTACTTTGTATTAGTTGCAATAATTAGCAAATAATATTAAATTTTGAAAAACGAAAATCTCTATTCGAAGCAAAATTTGTTTTTTTTATTAATTTGAATGGACAAACCATGCAAAATTCTTTTGTTTTGTGTCAAAATTGGACGAAAACGTCAAAATATTGCCAAATTTTCAAAAACCAAATTTTTTATTCGAATCAAATCTTGCTAATTTGTTGATTTGAGTGGACAAATTTTGCAAAGATCTTTTGTTTTATGTCAAAATTGGACGAAAATGTCAAAATAATTGGCAAATATTGCCAAATTTTCGAAAACCAAAATCTCTATTTGATGCAAAAGTTTTTTTTTTTTGATAATTTGAATGGCCAAACCTTGCAACATTCTTTTGTTTTGTGTCAAAATTAGACGAAAACGTCAAAATAAATTGCATATATTGCCAAATTATCAAAAACTAATTTTTTTATTCGAATCAAAACTTGTTTTCTTGTTGAGAGTGGACCAAATTTGCTAAATTCTTTTGTTTTATTTCAAAATTGGACGAAAATGTCAAAATAATTGGCAAATATTGCTAAATTTTCAAAAAAAATGCAAAATTCTTTTGTTTTATATCAAAATTGGACGAAAATGTCAAAATAATTGGTAAATATTGCTAAATTTTCAAAAAAATGCAAAATTCTTTTGTTTTATGTCAAAATTGGACGAAAATGTCAAAATAATTGGCAAATATTGCTAAATTTTCAAAAAAAATGCAAAATTCTTTTATTTTATGACAAAATTGGACGAAAATGTCAAAATAATTGGCAAATGTTGATAAAATTTGTCAAATCTTGTTTTTTTTTGTTGATTTGAGTGGACAAACCTTGCAAAATTCTTTTGTTTTGTGTCAAAATTGGACGAAAACGTCAGAATAATTTGCAAATATTGCCAAATTTTTAAAAAACAAAATCTTTATTCGAATCAAATCTTCTTTTTTTGATGATTTGAGTGGACAAACTTTGCGAAATTCTTTTGATTTATGTCAAAATTGGACGAAAACGTCAAAATAATTTGCAAATATTTCCAAATTTTCAAAAACCAAATTCATTATTCGAATCAAATCTTGTTTTTTTGTTAATTTAAAAAAATTTAAATATCAGGTACAGGAGTGAGTCCCGAATCTTTCAATCGGGGTTCAAAGCTCCAATGAGAGTGTATATATGTATTAATCTCTTTGTTATGTTTAAAAAAAGCCACACTGAATTCATGAAGTCGGTAGACAGCTATAGCAGTCCACAGCATCTGGCCGCCAAATCAATTGGACTACTATAACACTCCATAGCACCTGTGCGTCAAATTAATTGAACTGCTATAGCAGTCCATAGCAGCGAAAGGGTTAAATTCAGTGTCGCGTGTATCTCGTGTACCGTGTACGGAATAGCTAACCCGGTCGGCGTTCCAACGACCCAACGTCTACAAATTGGCGCAGTACTGGCTGCTTCAATGAGGATAGGATAGGACCTTAATCCGAAAATTTTGAAAAATAATTGTAACTGGCATGTACTTACTCAAAATGCAGTTAGACACGCATGTAAGGCATTGTCTCTCGATGTTGAAACCTTGGTATTAAAAATATATGCTGAATTTTCTATTAGCTCTAAAAGAATTAAGGAACTAAAAGATTGCTTTGATTTTTTTGGAATTGGCATATGACGATATTATTCGCCACATGATAACAAAATTGCTATCTATACATAAAGCTTTAGAAAAAATTGTTAATGCCTGGTCAGCGATAAAACTTTATTTTGTACAACTGGGCGAAGAAGATACGCACAAAATCATTTGGAAATTCGTGAAGGATAGTGAATATGAGATTGGAGACCATAAAGATAGTTCAGTTTATCTTTAGCCGAATGTTATATTCACTTTCTGCATCATTTTATGGGACTTGTGAATCAGAAAATGAAACAGCTTGAAGATTAATTTTTCAGTAGTAAAGTGAATACAAGTTTAGATTTAGATAAGTACCTATGAAAAACAAAATTTGTGTCTGTAGCGAAAAGGTGTAGAGAAACGCAATTGATTACTTGGAAAAATTTTATAATTTTGGAAACAGCCCATTTAAATATTTTTCAGTAATTAATCTTAAGAACGAAAATTTCAAATAACAAGATTTTTTAGATGCTGCAAAATACGTAAATGTAGAATTAGATGCCGATAAATTATGTGATATCTGTCTTCTTAAAAATATCATTTATTCCACCAAATCGCTCGATTTGGGCAACTGATAAAAAATGGATAAACATATTTTCCTCTGGTATTTTCGCTGAACTATCAAAACTTACAAGTAATGCATATGTGGTACGAATTTTTTCGATTATGGGAAATACTTGGACAGACAACCGTAACAGGATTGGTAAAGGCAGAATTATGCATAAAACTTAATTTTGACATGAGCTGTCGACAATTTTTTTGAATTCATTTTTTTTAGTTATCGTCTCCGGGCGAGACCCAGGTCTGGGATGGAAACCCTAATAAGACACCATGTAAAAACTATTCAATTTTAAATTGCAATAGCTATTAAACGATTTGGTGAATTGACTTGAATTTTTTTCTGTTATTTCCTACAACATCCTTAACTATCTGTAGAAGTTTCGTAACTTTTTCAGAATTTTGTCAACCTTCTGAACATCCTTAAGGTTATTCCCTAAGACTGATCCTTATTTTTTTAATTTTGCCTTCTGCCTCTAGGATAAGCCCTCTTTTCGATCCCTCTTTCGAGGTATGCTACTAAAACATTAAGAAGGCTATTCTCTATCTTTCTCTTTCTTAATTCATTTAATATTTGCTGGCACGAGGCACTTTTGAAGGCATTCCGCACATGCAAGTGTTATTACCTTTGTCAAGCTGAGTTGGCACCAGCTCTCTGGCAATTTTAATCACTTCTATTATGGCATCTACTATCTGCCGAACTTCTCTAAATCCAAACTGTATGTCAGACAAGTCCCCTGTTCGTTTAATTGTAAGTTCATTTTGTAGTCTGGCTAATATTAACTTTTCATATAATTTACCCTCTACATCTAAATGGTAGATTGGTCTAAAAGATGAAACATTTTCTAAAGGCTTTTTAACCTTCCTTAGCAAAACAAGTTTTACTCACTTCCACTCTGCTGAGAACTTGGAGCCTCGGCTGCCAGTTTAGTATATACAGATAATATATAATAGGGTCTTTCCGCTGCAACTCGCTTCAGTAGTTCTTCTGGAATATATCCAGGCCCTATTAGTCTTGTCTGTCTAGTCCGAGTTCTAGTCTGTGTCTAGCCTTGTCTGTTGAGTCTTGTATGTCCAGACTAGTCTGTCTTCCTGGTCGGGGAGGCGACAACTAGGGCGGTCCGAGCTGCCCACCCTAAATGAATACAAAATATGCGACAACAGGGTGGCACATATTAATATCCAGTCCTCCTCTGACCTTAGCCTCATGTCCATCAATATATTTTTTTTGTTTTTCATTTCTCTTGGTTGTCCATATGTCTCTCTGCCATCCATCACTTACATTCTAAAATTGTATGTTGAGCACTATCTGTTAGCTCGCAGTAATCACAGCAATATCTAGAGCCCTGATGATATTATGCAAATATCTGTATGAATACCTCTCCATGTCACCCATGGTTGATACAGATTTTGGATTAGCTGTCTTGTCCAGCATCCCTTGTTTCAAACACTCCGGAAACTTTGCCACTTCGTGTACATCTAGCACTCTGGAGCTTTGTATTTCTAATCCATTTTATTTGTCCCGTCCCTATGTTCTTCTGTGGCTAGTCTTGTCTGTGCGGTTTTGTGTGAATAGTCTTGTCGGTCTAGTGTTGATTGTTGAGTCTTGTCTGTCCAGTCTTGTCTTTCGAGTCTTGCCTGTCAAGCCTTGTCTCTCTAGTCTTGTATGTCTAGTCTTATCTGTCTACCCTGGTCTGTCTAGTCTTGTCTATCAAATCTCATCTGTCAAGTCTTGTCTATATAGTTTTGTCTGTCTAGTCCAGACTTTTTAATTTTGTCTTTCCAAGCTGATCTGTCCAGTCTTATCTGTTTAGTCTTGTCTCTCTGGTCTGGTCTGTTCAGTCTTGTCTGTCTAGTCTGTCTCGTCTTGTGTGTCTAGTCGTATCTGTCTAGTCTTGTCAGTCTAGTATTGTCTGTATAAACTTGTCTATCCAGCCTTGCCTCTTTAGTCTTCTCTGTCTAGTCATGTCTGTCTTATTTCGTCTGTCCAGTCGTGTTTGTCTAGTTTTGTCTGTCTATTCTTGTCTGTCTAATATTGTGTCTCTAGTTTGTTTGTTCTAGCCTTGCTTGTCTAGTCTTGTCTGCCTAGTCTTTTCTCTCTAATCTTGTCTGACAAGTCTTTTCCGTGTAGTCTTGTCTCTCTATTTTTGTCTGTCCAGTTTTCCCTGTCTAATCTTGTTTGTCTAGTCTTGTATTTCTGTTTTCTAGTTTCTTTCGTTAAATATTCTTTGAATTGTGGGATTTGCATTAATGAAATGATATACAAATGACAATTTGGATGCTTAAAGGGAAACAAATTTTGCATTGTATCTTACCTCCTGTGGTGATAATTTAGCAAAACTGCTCCTCGGCTCCTTAGAAGTGTGAAACCCCTGGCAGAAACATAACCTCTGCAACCCTTGGATCCTCTCATTCTGCAACAGTTTGAAGCCGAAAGTCTTAAGCCAAGCCTTCTGCGCGTTCGCGTTTCTGCTGTAATTGATGATTTGTCCCGTTTTGCATCGCACAAACATTTTAAATCCACCTTGGAGGGTAACTTGAATTTATTTTGAGGTTAGGTGAGGAAGTTCTGGAGCACTTTTTGGGCTTTTTCGGTGCGTTTTATTGGACTTTTTCGGTCTAGGCAGCATTTTACATGTGAAAATCTATTTTGGTCATTTTAAAATGAGACATTTTTGTACAAATGTCAAACTAGATTTGATTTAGGAAAAGCCGGTTATATAGAAGACTGACATGTCAAAGTTTTAAAGCCACTCAGAGACACACTTACATAACTCCAGAAACATTAAAAGCTTTTATTTTTGATCAACCTATAACATACAAATCTAAATCTTTAGTAAGAAACACTTACAAATTACAAAAAACGAGTTATTTAAATATTATTAAAGAGTGGATTTTAAATGAAAAACAGACAAAACAATTAAATACGTAACCAAATAAGCGCAGCTGTAACTACTGCTGCCTAAGTAACAAGTCAACAATTCGAATTTCCTACTTTTCTCTTCTATTCCATCATTAATAGCCAATATTATAAATCTAAACCAAGAAACTTATTTGAAACAACCATAAAATTGGATAGTAACATTTCGTCTCACTGTCATTGTATTTTGTCAGTTTTTGAAATATAGCGTTTAATATTGCGCTTCGCGCGTCACGTTTCTCATTTTGGCGCTTAGACAGCGTCGCGTCTCCGTTTATTAATTTTCCATGCGTTTGATTTATCGGCTGAGGCTTAGCCCGTTCCCTTTCCGATCCCCTTTCTTTAATAAAATATATCACGAAAAGTTGGACGCAAAAAGTCCAACCGACAGACGGAACACGGAAATTTATTGCGTTATATCAAATTTATATTTATTGATTCTGCAGCAGATTAAAAGAAGAGATTGAAGGGATATAAATTGTTTGTTTGAACATTCTAAATACGACAAAGTACAACAGATATACAAGACTAAGCGAACAGGACTGGCTAATAATAGCTATAATCGTGCGCTTGTCCTTTCACTACTAGAGCCAAATTTGTTTCTCATAGTGAGAGGAAGTTTTACGCAAAGGTTTCAAAAAAAAATAACAGACAAGACTAGACGGACAAGACTTTCTTTTTTAATTGTGGTTCGGGGGAAGCTCTCACAAAACCCCCTATTCCAATTTGGTTTTTAGTATGCACCACCCCGGTAACGTATATTTTGCATTCATTCAAGGTGGGCAGCCCGGACGGTTAATGAAAACAGCCCTAGTTGTCGCCTTCCCGACCAGAATTCGAACATAGACTAGACATACAAGATTATACAGACAAGACTAAACAAACAATACTAGACGGACAAGCCTAGACAGACAAGACTAAGCAGAGAAGACTAGATAGACGAGACTACACAGACAAACCTGTTTAGACAGACAAGACTAGACAGACAGGACTAGTCAGACAAAACTACACAGACAATACAAGACAGACAAGACTAGACAGACAAGACCAGACAGACAAGACAATACAAGACAAGACAGAGAAGACTAGACAGACAAGACTTGACAGACGAGACTATATATGCAATACCTGTCGGACAAGACTAGACAGACAATACTAGACAAACAAGAGACAGACGAGACTGGACAAGCAAGTCTACACAGAATAGACAGACAAGACTAGATACACAATATTAGACAGACAAGACTTCTCCACTTTGGCTTTTAGTATGCGCCACCCCGGTATCGCAGATTTTGCATTCATTCAGGATTCGAACCCCGGTCTCCCGCATTGAAAGGCGGGTATGTTGTAAACTACACTACCGAGGAGGAAAGACAGGCAAGACTAGACAGACATGTCTAGACAGACAAGATTAGACAGAGAAGACTAGACAGATAAAACTAGACAGACAACACTAACTAGACAGACAAGACTAGACAGAGAAGACTTGACAGACAAGACTAAAGAGATAAGACTAGACAGACAAGACTATACAGACGAAACTAGACAGACAAAACTTGACAGATAAGACTAGACATCCTATTTATTGAATCACATATGAGTAGGCATTTGTGACTAGCATTCCTCCATTAAGACACTATGCTGGCATGTTTGCATGTCTGAACCATTAAGACTATTCTACCCTACAGTTCCATGTTCTTAGTTTATTGGTTCAGGTTGTGATTACGCCTTTTTATTTTTTTGCACACTGGTCGAAAATCGGCCACCATTGTTTATTTTTCTTGAGTGCTTTTAAGTGTTCTTCACTTTTTGGCCATGTCACACCGGCGCCCAATATGCGACTTTCGATATCGAATCTCCATCGTTCGGTTAGAGAGCAAGTGAGTAACACGTGCGCAGCTGTGTCATCCTCACCAAATACGCATTAAGGTGTTGGCCTTTAGCCAAATCGATGAAAATAAGCTTGAAAGTTACCATGCCCTGCAACTAATTGTATTGCGTGATGTGATGACGTAATATCAATTTGGTGCCAGGCATGGGTTGAGGAGATAAATGTTTTTGTCCAAAATCCTGTTTTAGCTGCTTCCCACCTTAATTGGCATTTTTTATGGATGTATGTCGTTAGTGAGTTTAGTGTCGTTTGCCCGGGTATTTTACTATACTTTATTGGACCGGTTGTGTTTCTACGTCTATAATGATTGTACCTGATGCTGCCTTTGCAAGGCTATTACCTCTTTCCACTCAAACATGCGCCTAAACCCGGTGCAATCGTATTTTGACGCACTCGGATATGACTTTGATCTTTTTCCATGTATCTACTAGTAACTCCGTGGGCTTGGACACAAATTGTAGAGCTGCCAACACTGATTATGGACCAAATTACAATGGGATTTGTGTTTTGGCCCACATAATCTATTGCTTTTCTAATTGCCACAAGTTCGGCGTTAAAGCTTGAGCAGTAGCTCTCCTGCCGAATCAGTTCATAATAAATTTCCTTGTCTTCTTTCTAGACGACAAAAACAGCACCTACTCCACTTTCGGATTACTAGGCATCTGCTTACACTCTGGTTTGTAGGGTATGGACAAAGTTAGGTGGTATTTAAACGATTTCGACTAGTTTTGTGAAAGCATCCAGACTGATAACCTCAGTAAATGTTCGTCGACATTTCCTATTTCGAAAACAGGGCTATTTGTTTTGCTCGCACGTTAATTGGAAACCGACCTATTATTACGCAAGCCGCCTCAGAGGAGACTGTGCGGTAAGCTTTAGCTGCGCGAATTGTGCTTAAATGTTGTACTCCTAAAAATGTATTATTTTCATTATTAAAACAGGATTTGTGCCACATTGATACCGCATATAATAATGCAGGTACCACGCTCCTCTATAATTGTTCGATATTACCGATTTGTCTAGACCAGTGTTTCCCAACCTTTTTTGTGGCATGCCCCACCTAAGCCTTTCTAAAATTCTTATGCCCCCCTATGTAGCATATTCTTATGCCACCTACGTATAATATTGAAAAATTGAATTGTTCACTTAAGAAACTTAAGTGAAACTTAATAGTAAACAAATGGGATTGAACATTAACACTGACAAAATAAAGTTTATGGTAATTAGCAGAGACCCAGACGCAACTAAGAATGTCAGATTAACATTTGACGAGTTACCAATTGAGCGTTGACCAAATTTAAATATCTGGGTACATGGCTCACTGACAATTGGACATCAGACATTGAAATAAAATGCAGAATTGAAAATGCACGACGCGCATTTATGAAATTAAAAAAAGTCTTCATCAACACTTCCATACCGTAAAGGAGAACCTACCATATATAACACTTGAGGTTGATATCAAACCTCAAGTGTTATATATGGTAGGTTCTCCTTTACGGTATGGAAGTGTTGATGAAGACTTTTTTTAATTTCATAAATGCGCTACGTGCATTTTCAATTCTGCATTTTATTTCGATGTCTGATGTCCAATTGTCAGTGAGTTGTTGTTTACGGTATGGACACTGAAAAGGGCATCAATGAACAAACTTGAAGCTTTTGTCCCTGGATTTTAATATCCCCTGGAATTAACAAAGACCGCGAAGTATTAATTTGGGTCACATAATGCGGAACCAAAAGTACCACATACTGCAATTAATAAATAAAGGCAAAATTGATGGAAAAATGGGAATAGGAAGGAAGAAGATGTCTTGGTTGGGGAACATAAAGCAATGGACGGGACTCCGAACTGTAGAAAGCTTGATCCACAGAGCTAGGGATCGTGTAGAAATGGAACATGTGGTCGCGAACATCCATTAATTGGTATGCGCAAGACAAGAAGAAGAAGAAACTTAAATGATGGGTTTTAGGAAGAAATCACTAGGAAATTGTTAATGAAACACAGTAAGTAAATTTTCACAACCGATATTGCAAAACTGAAATTCAAATTGGAAATAATTTAACTAAAGACTTTTCTATATTAATTTATTATTTTTGATTTAGTGAGATCCTTGCGCTCGATGCTTGCTGCACAGAGATTTCATGTTATCATGTTATCATCAGCCGATAGTATTTTCAGATGATCGTATGATCGTAATAACAACTAGATGTAGCGTTATCATTTAGTTCACATTTTTGGAGACAATGAAACTGTTCAAAGGGTTTGTTGTTAATATATTTCTGACATAACTCAATAAGGGTAATTATACCAAATATCTTCGCTTTTGCATCGACAAGAGTTTTATTTTAAACAGTTCCATAAATCTTTTCAAGCAGTTCCCTTCTAAAAGTATGTGAAGTAAAAGTATGACATGGACTGCGTTTTGTTCTTCACAAAATAGCTTGAAGAGATTTAATATCATTGATACACTTTATTACTGGATGTAGTAGGTACTTCATTTAGAACAGGCGAGATATTTTTAACTACCAAGTTTTCCCTATGTATAACACAATGCACAAGAATCAGTTCTGGATTCTCATCTTTCAACAATTTTAAGTAGCCATTTTCCTTCATATTAGGAGCCCATCATATTATAGGAGCACCATCTGCAGCACAAGATGTTATATTTTTCATTGGTATATTATTGACATCTAAGTAGTTTTTTAGCTTATACATATATCTTTGGAGGTTGTGGTGCTTTCTAATCTTATATAAAATAACATTTCTTCAGCAAAATGCCCTTTATCAATATATTTACGTAAGTTATCAATACTGCCTCACTGTCTTTCAAAGTTGATTCATCCATTTTCACATAGAGTTCGTTTGTCTATTCAGTATTGTTACTGAGTGGCATAGCTTTTACATCTTTTTCAAGAACCGTTTTAAGAAATGCAAAAAATGTAAACTGACGGTTTTATTAAATTCTCTCCTATAGTTGGATTTTTTTCCAAATTTAGCGATTTAGCCTCAAGAAAACGATTATGAGTTGAAGTATGTGCAGTAAATAGAGACTTTATATTTACTATGCAGAAAATAGAGACTCTTTTCAAAATTTTTCTATAAATTAATTCAAATCTAAATTAATATGAGCACTATGTTAATATGTCACCTTAAAATGCGCCTCAAGACGACCTTGTTTCGTTGATTCGGTGGTCAAGCATTGGTGGCATAAAACACAAAAAGGAAACCACTCATCGTGGACAGCGGGTATGAACTCAAACTTAATTTGGGTATGAACCCAAAACTGCGTTGTTTAGCGAGATTTTAAAGCATCCCCGCGGAGCCTGCAGTCTGCCGAAGGGAGGTTAACTTGACGACGCCAAAAACCGAGTTTTGATATAGATATTTTGGCCTCCTCAAACGAATTAATATTATTTAATGGCCGCAATTATTTAAGAATTTGCTTTTTTCTTTCAATTTTGGCACCGAAATCTAGCATTGCATTTAAATGGCCCGGAGAAAAATGGTTAACCTCGTTTCGAGTCCATTTTGGAATTGCCCCCCTGTGGGGCGTGGGCCCCACATTGGGAAACACCGGTCTAGACCCCATTCAATTCTAGGAACATGCTCAATTTGTAAATTCCGTTCTTTAAACTTGCCGCACGTTTGTTTTAGATGTTCCTTAAAGTTTAAACAATTATCAATTATAACGCCAAGGTATTTTATATGGTCCTGACATTCAATTCTAGTTTGTCAAATTAAGTTGGGTATTCTTTGCTTAGGTGATATCCCGGAGAAAAGAGATTCGGTTTTTGCAGGATTAAAATGAAGTTTACTCCTGATTGTCCATAGGCGAAGGGTCTCCAAGGCATCGTGTACCGCGGACCGTGTACCGTAGGCTACTATTTTACAGCCAACTGTAAGATCTTCATCGAAAATGGAGTCGTACAGAATTTTCCAAAATGCTGGTCCTGACTTAGATCGCTGCGGATATCCTTTAGAGATACTTCACAAAGATTTCTCCACCCAGATACTTGCCTGGGAAATAATAGGGAATATGCATGAAATTTGAATTTGGTTCAAATATTTTTTTTCCGAATCTTTATTGACCGGACATTTGAACTAAACTATTATTTTTGTAATTAATATATTTTTAAATACTTAAAATTAATAAATAAAAGTGGATTGGTTAAAACGGAAGTGACGTAACATCCCTTATAAACAAGTCCGTATTTTTTACATTTGTATGTCATTGCAGTCTTTTCGTTAGAAAATAAACGTCAAGAACGTCAAGTTGTGATCCTCAAGTTGTGATCCAGATCACAGTGATCCTTGACGTCATCAATAAACCGCGCGAAAATGGCGGTGTTTAAACAAATCAAAATTTTTCTCAATTTTAAATATTTTTTTAAGCTTAATTACAGCATTTTTAAGCAGTATTTATATTTTTTACTATGTTATAACGGTGTAAACAGTGAATTAACAATAAATCCATGTATGATTAGAGGCCACCAGGCGTTGTCAAAGGCTGATATCTTAATAAAGCTACAGACATTATTAATAGCGGCAATAGTGCTCACACCCTTGCGAAAACCACATTTGTTCTCATTGAATAAATCGGTTGGAATTTGGACTTTTTGTAAGGCCGTTTAGAATGTTTTTTCGACATTCTCACATAGTTTCCTCCACGAGTCCTCTTTTGCCAGAGGCAACCGCATTAGGCCGTCATCTCATTTGTAACACACGTCCGGATTCGTTCCTAATTAGGAAGCCTGATAAGCAACACATTCGTGTTATGTATTCATTTTATAACCTCAACCTAATCTGGTTCGAGTTCAAACTCGGATGTGACGCAGCCAACCTAACCTGGCCCAAATTCGGATTCCTCTATAGGCGGCGATCAACTATAACTAAATGTGGTCCAAATTTTCCTTTTGTCTGTGGTGCAAATGCGAATATATTTAATTACACTTGTACGAACAGAATGTAGTATTCTTACTGTTTTAGTTGACAGTTTATTTTTTTAATTCTTGGCAAAACTACAAGACATTAATTTAATTTTAGAGGTATTATAAATCATATTAATAGTAAATTAAAGCCTCCCCCCAAATTAATAAATTTCGATAGATCCATGAACACATCAGCTTAATACTAATATTTTTATGATGGTTGCGACGGTTACTACGTGGTAATCCATACTTACACTGAATTGATTCAGTTCAGAATAAATTCAAATTCACTAAGTGTGGTTAAATGTGTATAAGTGTGGTTAATACATAGTGAATTTCTCAAGTCAGTTTAATTTTTTTTTTGTTAATTTGTCAATAAAATATAGGCATAGGAATTATAAAACATAGGCATAGTATACTCTCAGTCAGTAAAACATAGGCATAGGAATTGCTGGTATATTTAGAACTATTTGCCAGTAAATAATTACTTTGCTAAATTACTTTCAATTGATATAAAAATTTAAAAAACAAGATATAAAACTTAAAATTTATTTCATGGTTCTTTTCTTCTTTCTTACTTTTCCCAACGGTCAGTCCACCATACCAATCACCACAATGATTTGAGAGGACACACTTTTATCTACTGATCCATTGGTCAAGGGATCATCTGTCGACTTTTATCGTTAATGAGAAACACGTTTAGATAAAAACGCAGCTTATTCTTAAAAATTATATTAAACTATATTTCTTAATTATATTTTCTTAATTATATTAAATTATACTTCGCAAATATTTCTTAAAAAAAAATCGAAGATGGATAGCTACTATTTTATGCTCTATAAAGTATTTGAAAGAATTGTAAGTAACTGAATCTTCATCTGAATCTTGATATAAGAAGTGAGTCCAATACTTTTCCTGCTACCGGCAGCAAGCTGATTGGCCTAAAATCTTTAGCGGAGAGACCGGGCTTCTTGGGTTTCGGTATTATTTTAATTAGTTGTTTTTTCTAACATTTTGGGAAGAGTCAAAAGCTAGCGAATTTATTAGTGTGTTCGAGGAAAATCCGTGGTGCAGAGTTGAAGGCGACCTGGATGATACCATCTGTACCTTTTTTTAAAGGCGGAGGGGAAATGCATTATTGCACGCACATCTCTGTGGTGTGTGAGGTTCTCTGTCCAAGTTCTTAGTGGAACCCACTAAAACCCCTCCACCTGGCTCCACTCGGTATCGCTTAACACATGCTTCAAGTGGGTTCTCCCTCATCTTGCACCTATGTTACGTCTCCTTTCCTTAATTTCAGAAAACGCCGTTGGCTTGTCGCAATTTACTGCTACCGTCCGGCTATTGCTTGATGTTTAGACTGCGCGTAATTTCTCAGCTTTCTGTCTACTTATCTTGTCCTTCCCTTTGTAGCTGATACCGTTGTATATGGCTTTTTTGATGCTGTTACAATTGCTTTCCGATTTTAACATGATTTCTATAGCGTCATAGCGTCCTACTGATATCGTCCTTCTTATAGCGTCCTACCTGTTAAAGTCGTAAATGGTGAGCGCCACGCTGTCCTTTTCGCCGCAATATTCACACAATCTCTTTGGAGCTCGGCCGATCTTGCGGAGGTAATCTCGAAAACAACCATGTCCGCTGAAGAGTTGAGTGGCCTGATAGCTATCCGTACTTAATCTCGGTTAGGTTACGTTAGGCTAGGTATCCCCTTCTTCCCTCATCGATGTGCACAATGCGTTTAATTCAGCCTGCTGGCAGGACTTATGAACGAAGTCACACGTCGTAACTTTCTACAGTACCTGTTATCTATGATAGATAGTTACCTATCCCAACGGGAAATTGTTTTCGTTCTCGTACCCATTCTTCCACGTCCTTTATAAGCAACTTTGTACGTTGCCCATTTTCACTCATTTTGTCGTGCCCGGAATAGTTCCGACCTTTCTATCTTTTTTATTTCATATTTGCTTTTCTGGGTTTCAAAGCGTCTTGCTGTGTATATGTTTGATCTCTCCTGTACATAAACTAACAGCTCTATTGGTGCTATGCCAGCTAAGACTAGGACCGCTTCTCTAGAGACAGTTCTATAGGCACTGCTTGTTCTGATTGTCAGCATCATTTGGATCGCTCCAAGCTTGCGTTTGTTTACATGTACGGTCATAGCCCTCGCCTATACGAGGGACGCGTAGATCATTGCAGAGTGGGCCACTGAGCATAGCAGTTTTCTCTTGCTGCTTCGTGGTCCTCCTACATTAGGCATAAGCCATTCCAGTGCAGACACGGATTTTTGGGCTTTTCCAGCAGCTTTTATGACGTGCTCTCTAAATACCATATTCTTATTAATCAGTACACCTAGATAATTTATTGAACTCTTTCTGAACTCTTTGGTTTAATGGCAGAGTCTCTGTACTTGAATGTAACCTCCCCAATTTTACTGCTGTTTATCCTCCATCCACGTGTCTATCTGTTGTATAGCTTGATTTTCCCTCAGCTTCAACCCCTGCTCCGTTCTGCCATATACCGCCATGGCGAGATCATATGCAAAGCCAATAATGTCCACCCCTCCTGGCATGTCAGGTTTAAGTACCCCATCGTAAACTATGTTCCACAGCGTTGGGCCCATAACTGAGTCCTATGCAACACCGCTATGTACTTTCTTATTAGTGCAGCAGCCATTTGAAACGAAAACAATTTTCCGTTGGAATAGATAACTATGTATTATAGATATGGAACTATGAATTATAGGTATGGTGGAAAGTTACGCCGCGTGACTACGTATGTTCTATAATGTTCTGCCAGCAGGTTAATTTGGCCTGCTGGCAGAACATTACTCATTACAGTACACATCGCGAGTAATTTATGCGCATATCTTTCTGGTTCTCCAAGTACCCTTCCTGGCGGCATCTGCGATGGCCAAAACATTTTTCAGCGCATCGATTGTGGATCGCCCTTCCCTAAAACCAAACTGATTATCTGAGAGGTTTCCTCCATTTTCAGTTCTTCCTTTATCCCCATTATTTTCCTTTATCGCCATTTTAGCTGTTCCAATAATTTGCCTGCAGTATCCAGTCGATAGAGAGACCTGTAGGACGCTGATTAGTTAAGCGGCTTGTTGCCTTTTCGAAGCAGTATTAGTCTAGCCCTTTTCCAGTACCAGAACGTAGTGAACCATTTATAGCTGATGCTTTCCTTGGATGCATTTTAGATAGAGCGTATTTGATTTCGATGAGAGAGAATTTTCTTTCGTCCGGTCCTCCTCTTCCTATGTGTGCTTCTTCAATTCGTTTATGAAAATAATTCGTTTTATCGTTGTCCTCGGGGAAGGAAGCGTTGAGAAGAATTTGAGTGGTTTCTACTAAGTCGTGAGTAGAATTTGCTACTTTTTTATCCCATTTAGATAAGCTGTATAGATGATTTCATTTCTCAAGACTAGACAGACAAGACCAGACAGACAAGACTGAACAGACAAGACTAGACAGACCATCCTACACGGAGAAGACTCGACAGAGAAGACTAGACGAACAAAACTAAACAGACGATACTAGACAGACAAGATTAGAGAGACAGTACTAGATAGATAAGACTAAGGAAACAAGACTAGACATACAAGACTAGACGGACAAGACTATACAGACAAGATTAGACCTACAAAACCAAACAGACAATACTAGAAAGACAAGATGAGACAGACAAGACTAGAGAGACAAGACTAGATAGACAAGACTATTGTCGTGATCTACAAAAAAGCCTGGAAAGATTTCCTGACGATTTTGCGAACCCTTTTCCATCACCGGAGAAAATTCACTATGGCAGATTTTTTGGCAAATATGGAACCTTTTATATCATCGGCGAAGAAGGGGATCGAGAAGAAACAGAAGGAGGTAGCAGCAGCAGCAGCAAAGAAGGCAGGCGGCAGCAAAGAATCTCCGGCTAAGGCGAAGAAGGAAGCAAAGGGCAAAGCGAAGAAGAAGGAATCGGGGAAGAACGCGAAAATGGTGGCGTTGATGTTCCCGTACACGTTTTCAGCGATGGAGCGACAATTCCTCTGGAAGCTCCATGCGCAAAGCAATTGGATTTTCGGGTACTATTTCAGCGGCAACACCGTTCTTCCACACCGTTCTTCTATAAAATTACAAAAGTCGTAAATTGTGAAAGTAATACGCAATAATGGGCTGACATTCTGGCGAAAGAGGAAGAAGAATTGGCACGCCAGTACCATTAGAAACTATATTTGGATTCAAATTTACATTTGGACTTCGATATAACTTAATGTTAAATTTAAATATAATTACTTAATTAATTAAAAATACATATATTTTTCATTAATTATTATAAATAAATCATAAACTAGAGAGAGTAGACTAGACAGACAAGACTAGACAGACAAGACTAGACAGACAAGACTAGACAGACAAGAATAGACAGACAAGACTAGACAGACAAGACTAGACAGACAAGACTAGACAGACAAGACTAGACAGACAAGACTAGACAGACAAGACTAGACAGACAAGACTAGACAGACAAGACTAGACAGACAAGACTAGACAGACAAGACTAGACAGACAAGACTAGACAGACAAGACTAGACAGACAAGACTAGACAGACAAGACTAGACAGACAAGACTAGACAGACAAGACTAGACAGACAAGACTAGACAGACAAGACTAGACAGACAAGACTAGACAGACAAGACTAGACAGACAAGACTAGACAGGCAAGACTAGACAGACAAGACTAGACAGACAAGACTAGACAGACAAGACTAGACAGACAAGACAAGACAGACAAGACTAGACAGACAAGACTAGACAGACAAGACTAGACAGACAAGACTAGACAGACAAGACTAGACAGACAAGACTAGACAGACAAGACTAGACAGACAAGACTAGACAGACAAGACTAGACAGACAAGACTAGACAGACAAGACTAGACAGACAAGACTAGACAGACAAGACTAGACAGACAAGACTAGACAGACAAGACTAGACAGACAAGACTAGACAGACAAGACTAGACAGACAAGACTAGACAGACAAGACTAGACAGACAAGACTAGACAGACAAGACTAGACAGACAAGACTAGACAGACAAGACTAGACAGACAAGACTAGACAGACAAGACTAGACAGACAAGACTAGACAGACACGACTAGACAGACAAGACTAGACAGACAAGACTAGACAGACAAGACTAGACAGACAAGACTAGACAGACAAGATTAGACAGACAAGACTAGACAGACAAGACTAGACAGACAAGACTAGACAGACAAGACTAGACAGACAAGACTGGACAGACAAGACTAGACTGACAAGACTAGACAGACAAGACTAGACAGACAAGACTAGACAGACAAGACTAGACAGACAAGACTAGACAGACAAGACTAGACAGACAACACTAGACAGACAAGACTAGACAGACAAGACTAAACAGACAAGACTAGACAGACAAGACTAGACAGACAAGACTAGACAGACAAGACTAGACAGACAAGACTAGACAGACAAGACTAGACAGACAAGACTAGACAGACAAGACTAGACAGACAAGACTAGACAGACAAGACTAGACAGACAAGACTAGACAGACAAGACTAGACAGACAAGACTAGACAGACAAGACTAGACAGACAAGACTAGACAGACAAGACTAGACAGACAAGAATAGACAGACAAGACTAGACAGACAAGACTAGGCAGACAAGACAAGACAGACAAGACTAGACAGACAAGACTAGACAGACAAGACTAGACAGACAAGACTAGACAGACAAGACTAGACAGACAAGACTAGACAGACAAGACTAGACAGACAAGACTAGACAGACAAGACTAGACAGACAAGACTAGACAGACAAGACTAGACAGACAAGACTAGACAGACAAGACTAGACAGACAAGACTGGACACACAAGACTAGACAGACAAGACTAGACAGACAAGACTAGACAGACAAGACTAGACAGACAAGGCTAGACAGACAAGACTAGACAGACAAGACTAGACAGACAAGACTAGACAGACAAGACTAGACAGACAAGACTAGACAGACAAGACTAGACAGACAAGACTAGACAGACAATACTAGACGGACAAGACTAGACAGACAAGACTAGACAGACAAGACTAGACAGACAAGACTAGACAGACAAGACTAGACAGACAAGACTAGACAGACAAGACTAGACAGACAAGACTAGACAGACAAGACTAGACAGACAAGACTAGACAGACAAGACTAGACAGACAAGACTAGACAGACAAGACTAGACAGACAAGACTAGACAGACAAGACTAGACAGACAAGACTAGACAGACAAGACTAGACAGACAAGACTAGACAGACAAGACTAGACAGACAAGACTAGACAGACAAGACTAGACAGACAAGACTAGACAGACAAGACTAGACAGACAAGACTAGACAGACAAGACTAGACAGACAAGACTAGACAGACAAGACTAGACAGACAAGACTAGACAGACAAGACTAGACGGACAAGACTAGACAGACAAGACTAGACAGACAAGACTAGACAGACAAGACTAGACAGACAAGACTAGACAGACAAGACTAGACAGACAAGACTAGACAGACAAGACTAGACAGACAAGACTAGACAGACAAGAATAGACAGACAAGACTAGACAGACAAGACTAAACAGACAAGACTAGACAGACAAGACTAGACAGACAAGACTAGACAGACAAGATTAGACAGACAAGACTAGACAAACAAGACTAGACAGACAAGACTAGACAGACAAGACTAGACAGACAAGACTAGACAGACAAGACTAGACAGACAAGACTAGACAGACAAGACTAGACAGAGAAGACTAGACAGACAAGACTAGACAGACAAGACTAGACAGACAAGACTAGACAGACAAGACTAGACAGACAAGACTAGACAGACAAGACTAGACAGACAAGACTAGATAGACAAAACTAGACAGACAAGAATAGACAGACAAGACTAGACAGACAAGACTAGACAGACAAGACTAGACAGACAAGACTAGACAGACAAGACTAGACAGACAAGACAAGACAGACAAGACTAGACAGACAAGACTAGACAGACAAGACTAGACAGATAAGACTAGACAGACAAGACTAGACAGACAAGACTAGACAGACAAGACTAGACAGACAAGACTAGACAGACAAGACTAGACAGACAAGACTAGACAGACAAGACTAGACAGACAAGACTAGACAGACAAGACTAGACAGACAAGACTAGACAGACAAGACTAGACAGACAAGACTAGACAGACAAGACTAGACAGACAAGACTAGACAGACAAGACTAGACAGATAAGACTAGACAGACAAGACTAGACAGACAAGACTAGACAGACAAGACTAGACAGACAAGTCTAGACAGACAAGAGTAGACAGACAAGACTAGACAGACAAGACTAGACAGACAAGACTAGACAGACAAGACTAGAGAGACAAGACTAGACAGACAAGACTAGACAGACAAGACTAGACAGACAAGACTAGACAGACAAGACTAGACAGACAAGACTAGACAGACAAGACTAGACAGACAAGACTAGACAGACAAGACTAGACAGACAAGACTAGACAGACAAGACTAGACAGACAAGACTAGACAGACAAGACTAGACAGACAAGACTAGACAGACAAGACTAGACAGACAAGACTAGACAGACAAGACTAGACAGACAAGACTAGACAGACAAGACTAGACAGACAAGACTAGACAGACAAGACTAGACAGACAAGACTAGACAGACAAGACTAGACAGACAAGACTAGACAGACAAGACTAGACAGACAAGACTAGACAGACAAGACTAGACAGACAAGACTAGACAGACAAGACTAGACAGACAAGACTAGACAGACAAGACTAGACAGACAAGACTAGACAGACAAGACTAGACAGACAAGACTAGACAGACAAGACTAGACAGACAAGACTAGACAGACAAGACTAGACAGACAAGACTAGACAGACAAGACTAGACAGACAAGACTAGACAGACAAGACTAGACAGACAAGACTAGACAGACAAGACTAGACAGACAAGACTAGACAGACAAGACTAGACAGACAAGACTAGACAGACAAGACTAGACAGACAAGACTAGACAGACAAGACTAGACAGACAAGACTAGACAGACAAGACTAGACAGACAAGACTAGACAGACAAGACTAGACAGACAAGACTAGACAGACAAGACTAGACAGACAAGACTAGACAGACAAGACTAGACAGACAAGACTAGACAGACAAGACTAGACAGACAAGACTAGACAGACAAGACTAGACAGACAAGACTAGACAGACAAGACTAGACAGACAAGACTAGACAGACAAGACTAGACAGACAAGACTAGACAGACAAGACTAGACAGACAAGACTAGACAGACAAGACTAGACAGACAAGACTAGACAGACAAGACTAGACAGACAAGACTAGACAGACAAGACTAGACAGACAAGACTAGACAGACAAGACTAGACAGACAAGACTAGACAGACAAGACTAGACAGACAAGACTAGACAGACAAGACTAGACAGACAAGACTAGACAGACAAGACTAGACAGACAAGACTAGACAGACAAGACTAGACAGACAAGACTAGACAGACAAGACTAGACAGACAAGACTAGACAGACAAGACTAGACAGACAAGACTAGACAGACAAGACTAGACAGACAAGACTAGACAGACAAGACTAGACAGACAAGACTAGACAGACAAGACTAGACAGACAAGACTAGACAGACAAGACTAGACAGACAAGACTAGACAGACAAGACTAGACAGACAAGACTAGACAGACAAGACTAGACAGACAAGACTAGACAGACAAGACTAGACAGACAAGACTAGACAGACAAGACTAGACAGACAAGACTAGACAGACAAGACTAGACAGACAAGACTAGACAGACAAGACTAGACAGACAAGACTAGACAGACAAGACTAGACAGACAAAACTAGACAGACAAGACTAGACAGACAAGACTAGACAGACAAGACTAGACAGACAAGACTAGACAGACAAGACTAGACAGACAAGACTAGACAGACAAGACTAGACAGACAAGACTAGACAGACAAGACTAGACAGACAAGACTAGACAGACAAGACTAGACAGACAAGACTAGACAGACAAGACTAGACAGACAAGACTAGACAGACAAGACTAGACAGACAAGACTAGACAAACAAGACTAGACAGACAAGACTAGACAGACAAGACTAGACAGACAAGACTAGACAGACAAGACTAGACAGACAAGACTAGACAGACAAGACTAGACAGACAAGACTAGACAGAGAAGACTAGACAGACAAGACTAGACAGACAAGACAAGACGGACAAGACTAGACAGACTAGACAGACAAGACTAGACAGACAAGACTAGACAGGCAAGACTAGACAGACAAGACTAGACAGACAAGACGAAATCGAAACTAGTGAAGAACAATAAAAAGAACGATGAGAAAACAATTGGTACAAACGCCACCACCCACCTGAAGTAATGCTCACGCAGTTCCGAGTGGAGTGTTGTGTAGAGACTGAGGAGGGGTTTTAGTGGGTATGCCGGTCACGAAAAACTCGATCAGAGAGCCCCACACTACACGGGTTTGAATATCCGGTGTGCAACAATGCATTACCCCTCCTCTCTGAAAAAAAAGACAAGACTAGACAGACAAGACTAGACACACAAGACTAGACAGACAATACTAGACTAGCCATTTTTTTCTCTGTTAGTCTTGTCTGTCTAGTATTTATATGTAGAAATGTCGGTGTAACAAGATAAACTGATTTTTCTTATTCCATTTCATGCTGTATATGATACATGAAAACTTCGTTAGTTTTTCAATCATTCCTGTCGTCGACCCTTATCGAATGAGGGTTGGCTGTGTGTTCTATATACATTTTGTTTTAAATTGGCTTTCGTCGGAACAATCATTTGCCATGATCATGTTAGTCGTTAAGGGCAGACAAATCGGGAGGTTCGGGGCATTTTTGATTCTGCCCCGGGAGGAATAATAAGATCGCATAACATAATTTAACAAAGAGAAAAAAATTGGAAGAATAAATAAAAGAGGGATTCTTGTCTTTTTTCTCTTGGCAATTGTAATTGAGTTTCTGGTTTTTATATTAAATTTTAAGGGATTTTGAACTAGGTCAAGCTAATAAAAAATTTCTTGAGGGATTAGGAAAAATGATCCAGTATTGCTCCGTTTAGTCTATCTAGTCTTATATCATTTTATCAAGTGGATTACGTTATCTAATAATTAGATAAATAATTAGATAAATCGCAAATAGGTAGACAAACTAGACAATTTATATAAATTATTTCTATAAACTGTCTAGTTTGTCTTACTATTTGCGCTTACAATTTAGCTTTATAATACGAAACTTTTGTTAATAATACAGAATTGATTGAATATTGCAAATTGAATTCGTTGATGTTATCTGCACAGGAATATAAACTTAGATTGAGTATTTTCCATGTATAGCGTATTCGATTAAGCGGACTTGTTTTTCCCGCCTATACGTGTGTTGTCTACCCTTCGAGGACACTTAATAAAGTTTGCCAATTTTCCTTTAACACTGTTTTGATGCGACTTCATATTCATCTCAGCTAAACTAATAAAATCTAACAACATTAATATCTCGTCTAGACATAATTTCCCACTATATGAAACGAACTAAATCAATACGTAATAATAAAAAGGATAAAAATGTATCCCTGTTTTATTAATATTTATCTTTACCTCAATACTAATACAGATAAGTTGGAAAAAATTATTCGAATTTAAACTAAAATAACAAAAAAAACTAAAATAACAACTTGAAACTATTTGGCGTTGAAACTATTTTCTGTTAAAACAACTTCGTGTTGAAACGACTTCACGCTGGAACAACTTCTCGCTGCAACGACTTCATGTTATACAACTTAGCAATAGGTATTTCAAGATACAACTTCAAGCCCATCACGATCACAAGATTTTACATTATTTTTGCTTATTTATGCTAAAATATATTAGTTTTCATTAAAATTCTTATTTAACTCCTAGATATATAGAACATCTAACTGAGAGAGTTTATTTTTTTTTACAGAACCTGATAAACTTGCTTGATACTTTACCCATTAAAAGAAGAAAAATTTTAGGTGGCGATTTTAATATTTAATATTGACTTTACTAATATGTATGGTGTTCAGAAATCTTTGATATCTATTTGTGGTCCCTTTGGGATTAAAATGCAAGCCGAATCACCGAATCACAGAATCTCAAAAATCACGGTTAGCACCATTCACTATGTGAAATGGTATTATGTCTGACTTACCACCCAACGATGTAGAAACTGTAGTTATTTCCTCTAGCCTCTCGGATCATGAAGCAATATTGACCAAATTTTCTCTAGAAAAGAAACCAAATCTCAAAACTCACCGCTTGGGTAGAATATTTTCAACGAAGAACTTTGTAACTTTTCGCAATAACTGTAACTCCATTGATTGGAACTCTCCTTCCGAAGAGGTTGACCTTAACTTTTCAGACTTTTTAATTAAAGTTTCAAGTGCCAGTAATACAGCGTTCCCCCTAACACCCACTAAGCCCAAGCGTCATAAACCTTGGATTACAGTGGGAATTAGAACTTCGTCCAAAAACATGCGTTCCTTGATGTACATTAAAAAGTTCACGGTCAACCCTAAGGTGCTTAAGTACTTCTCTCGATACCGAACTATACACAGGCCCGGACTTAGAGACCCAGGGCCCCTAAGCACTTGACATTTGGGTCTCCTCGCCATCTTGAAGCTATTTTAGAAATTTAGCAAATTAAATTCTTCTGTGCAAAGGAACAAATGTCGTCATAATAGTCAATTGACTGCCTTATTTCTGAGTCTATGTACACTACAGAGGGTGAATTGAGCCTGTTCTCTCCTATGTTAGATCTTAAGTAATTCTTTACTCTCTTTAGCGCTGAAAACGACCGATCTGCGGAGCAGTTTGACGCTGGTGTAGTGGAGCGCGGGGTAATGAGAGTGGTCGGGTAATGGGAGCGATGGTGATTGAACGGAAAGTATGCACATGTGCCCAATCGTATACACTTCCGCTTCCGTCAACCGTCGAGAAACTTCGCCTGACGCGCACGAACCGTTAGCGCCTATGCCTTAAGTCACGAGGGACGGTTGTGTGTTTTTCGCTCCACGCTTATAAAAAACTACCGATTGTTAGCGCCAAGATAAGCATGAAGTTATATTGTTATTTTATTATGTTTATGCTTATAACATCCCTAGATTCATTTACTAACAAGTCCAATTGGTTAAATTGTGATTGAAAGCAGAATTATATATTTATGTTATTACTTTTCAAAGTGGTGGTCAGCGGGTAATGGTAGCCTAGCATGGCTCTCACTACCCGATATAGCTTCCATTACCCCATGAACTTTCACAATATATTTTCAGGTCATTTTAGATACATATATCTTTAAATTTTCGGGAAAGAGTAAATATTATGGCTCCCATTTCCAATATGAGCATTAAATAGGCTGTCATTATCCGCATATGAAGGATAATGGGAGGGACTGACTTTTTTTGTAAAATCGTTATTGTATCTTGATAAATTACTGTAATTCATTATAACTGTGATTAAAATATACTTTAATAACCAAGGTAAGAGTTCCTAATTAAAAAATATAAGAATGTTAACGAATGTGATTTTTATCAAAATTTTCCGTTAGTAGGGTCCCAATACCCAGTTCTCCCCTACACAACAGCATTCGAAGCACAATTGTAGATGCAGACACTCGTTTTCCAAAGACCTATCCAAGTTGTAAGGTTCCTGACTACTTCACGGATGTCCTTATATTCCAAACGATGTAGTTTCGTAAGAAATCCAAACTTTTTACTGAACTCCTTATAAGCAGATCCGCGTCTCCGTATTTCTGTAATTAGTCTATCTATAATGGCGTTAAAAATGGTAACACTGAATCTGTCCCTGGCAGACAGTTCGGTCTGGTTTCCTTTTACTTCGTGGAACTGAACTTTACGCTTACGTTTCCTCTGCATGTCCTATGCATAGCTATTATCACCAGGTTTTTCAATAACTTGCGACTCATGATGGTCAAAGGTACAGGTACTGGGTTTCCTTAAGTGTTCTGGGTGTGTTTCCAAAGACTGATACAGTTCAACGATCGTACCCAGGTCGAACAGATTGGAGGAATTTTCTTAATTTGTTGAACCTTTCCAAGATGTCATTCGAGAGAAGTGATAAAAAGTAAGTTTCCATAGAGTCTAATGAATTCAGAAGAGCTGAAGCCTCAGAGCTCTTAGATGGTTTTCCATTTGCATCATTGTCAATTATCTGAAGAGCTGCCATCTCATCCCAGAAGCAACATAGACTTCGACAGGCGTCAACTCGAGTAAACCAACTTGTCTGAGAAAGACTCTTCACGGCGCACAGTGGGCTGGATTGTCGAAAAAATTGACAAAAATAAAAAATTAATATTTGAAAAACACCTTTTTTCTTATATTAACCTCTAGATGAAGCCTCTTTGCATGTCTTAACGAAAGATTAGGCAGCTGGCTTCAAAACTTGCGGCTACAGAACATCCTGAAGTTACCTACTGTTGACGTATATATGACGCGTCAATCCGTTGCGAAAAACGTTCTTCGCTTAGTGCTGCTAATTTTTTGTTTGAGTGTGCAATATCAAATCTGCTCAATCCAGGGTGATCCCAAAAATATGTAGAATAATTGTATATTTTTTACATTATTAAATAATAATTTCTGCTCATTCACTGGCTGACTGATAATTGCGAGTAGAAAACTTTTTTAAAATAATTTACTGACACAAAACTGTAAAAATAAATCATATTATTCATATCCCAATAGTTTAAGTATATTTAATTATGTTCTTGAGGTATGGGGAAAAAATTATTTAAAAAATGTCGTTAAAGCGACGTTTCGACGACTTTATTTTCGTCTTCTTCGGGCTACAAACAATATATGGCATTAAATACACAGAATTTTATGATATAATATCTTACCTAAACAACTATTATTTTTTTAATTTTAAACAAAAATTGCAGTAACATATATACTATTTAAAATTAAAATTAATTATAAATTTAAATTTTCTCTGTCACGTTGGGGAATTGTCAACAAAATGTAGCCAACCTAATTTTGTTGTTGAAATTGGGTATTTTTAAATTTAAATTTTTTATGTTTCTCTATTATGCCGGTATAATGACTAAATGACTATCAAAGTAATAATGACTAATGCCATATATTGTTTGTAGCCTGAAGAAGACGAAAATAAAGTCGTCGAAATGTCGCTTTGACGACATTTTTTTAATAATTTTTTTCCCGATACCTCAAGAACATTATATAAATAACTGTAAAAATAGTTAATCGCCCAATACATCCCGGGCTAGTTTACCGTTTATCGCGTAGGTAATACTTTATGATATCAGAATTCCTGAGGATTGCATACCGAAACGTGCCTATACATGTTTGGTACCATGTGAATCACGATTGTGGATTGTGGATTGGCGATCAGTGTTGCTGCTTTCAAAACGTATTGTTTGTAAACTGAGGAATTGTTGGAACAAATGGTATTGTACGTCGACTACAATTCATAAACTATACATGGGACTGAAATACATGGTACTTATACATGGGACTGAAATATTGGCCCCACTTCCGATTGTTCAGATGTCAGAAGACGCCCAAGAAGCACGTAACAAAGATATAAAAAATATCGAGAAAATTTCACGAGAAAAAAATTGTAGACAAGCTACATTGGAGGACGTATTTAATAGGCTTCTTGTTACATCCGACCCTTATATGTTGGGCTTAAGTCGGAAAATCCCCAAAGTAGTAAAAGTTTGTCTGCCGAAGCTTTGACATTGTTTCGTGTTTACGATCCGAGGACTAGCAATTTTGTTGATTCTGATTAAAGAATCAGATATTATTATTTTAAGCAGCATTTTCTATATGCGATCAACCATTCCGTTTTCTAAAATTTTGATAGGAAATTTATAATCAGAGGCTCGAAGGACACTTCAATGCACAATTGTACGTCATTTTGGACCAGCCATTCTGTCTTTTGAAATTCCGACAATTGATTCATGATCAACGACGTATAAATACACAATTTTGTAAAAAAAATCGGAAAATTGTCCGCCATATTGGATCCGCCATTTTGTTTATAAAATTCCGATATCTGATTCATAGTCAGCGACGTAAAAAAACGAAGTACAAACTTTTGTAAAAATTGGAATAGTTTTCGAAAAATTTTCCGCCATATTGGATGCGCCATTTTGTTTTTGAACATTTTGATAACAGATTCGTGTTCAACAGTGTAGAAAACCCCGGTAACCAAAATTTCAAATATATATGACGAGGCATTCTATTTTTGACCAGTTTTTCGACAATCCAGCCCACTCTGCGACGGTTGAATTTGACTTCAGTTTCGTCACCGGGGCTCCTAGGTTGGCTGGGCCCCTAGGCCGGGGCCTTGTAGGCCTAGGCAGAAATCCGGCACTGACTATACACTTAAAAATCATTAAATTGGCTAAAACAGTTTACTTTAAAAAACGCATCTGAACTGCTAATAATGTCACTAGAGAGTCCTGGTCAATAGTTAATGATTTGAGAAATAAATCTCGTTCACTTGACCAAATTTGTCCTGATCCAAATGATTTGAACAACTATTTGGTAAATGTGGCCAAAAATATAGCATCTAATATATCTTTAAGTTGCGACCCTCTTTCCTTCCTTCCTGCTTCAAATTGGAATTCCAACAGCTTTTTTAAGCCCCGTCGATAACCTGGAACTGTTACAAGTCATTTGAATGGACAGTATTTAACGATAAATTTTAGCGTTTGTATATCACATCGGGATGGTTTAGTCACTTACCTTCAGGTTGCAACCGTCTCTGACCTGCTCCGTGGAACATCCTTCCGTCACCTATTATTATTATTATTAGCTTATGGTATTACACACAAAAAATATAAAAAAGTATAAAAATACACTATGACAATCGACAATAGACAAGTGATTTCATAAATTAATGTCCAGATTGTTCAACCACTGCACAGCCTGAACTGAATCCTTCATGAACTCATCCATGGATGCGGAGAATGCTCTTCTTTCACACTCCATAACAATGTGATGAATTGTCTGTTCCACGTCACCACAATCACAACTAGGGGAAAATTTTTAGCCCCACTTATGAAGCAATGATGCACATCGACCATGGCCAGTTCGAACGCTGTTGATAGCAATCCAAATTTTACTTGGTAGGTCAAAGACAGGAGGAGGATGGTTTGCTTTAGATAAGGTCTGCCATTCATGAGGAACTTTGATGCACCATTCACTTACCCATTCTTTTGTGGCACTGAAGTTACTTAAAATGAGCTCTTGAGCTGTTTGAATGGGTGGAGACCTGCACTTCAAACGATGAAATCCTCCAATTACATCACCATGAATAGGTTCTCTGTTATTTTGTGGAACTCTCGGACCAAGTTCTTCATTCTTCTAAGTCTTGGAGATTGGATGTGGCTTAATACAGGCAACCAGAAGGCTGGAGTAGATTTAACTCTGCCAGTAATAATTCGCATAGTCTGATTCAGAACAACATCAATATTCCGAACATGTGAGCTGTTCATCCAGACTGTAGAACAGTATTCCGCTGCAGAATAAACTAGCCCAATAGCGTGGGAGCAGCAGCTCCCCAAGTGGAACCAGCGAGTTTGTGAAGAATGTTGTTCCTCGTTCTCACTTTAGCAGCACTATCAGTTAGATGTTTACGGAAAGACAAAGCTCTATCCAGAGTAACTCTAAGTTACTTGGGATTAGAGTTGTAAGGTAGAGGAGTTCCATTGAGTGACAAATTTAGGGTAGTTTTTGACTGCCTGTTATTCAAATGAAAGAAACAGGTCGAACTTGGAGACAAACACCATTTTCTAAAATATGCACTCAAAATGCTCAGATCAGTGTTTATATTTCTCTCTATCTCATCCACAGAGGAATGTTGAAAAGCAAGTGCTAGATCATCGGCATATGCAAATTGGCGGGAGGATGTAGCTGGTATATGAGCGATGTACAAATTAAACAACAGTGGTGAAAGCACAGATCCTTGAGGGAGCCCATTATTGAGAACTTTCAGTTTGCTAAACTTATTATTCATTAGCACTTGTAGCTTCCTATTGGATAGCATATTGTTTAACAACTGTGTAAGTAACTTGCAACTTGTTAGTTTAAGGAACTTGAATACAACTCCATCTCTCCAAACCGTATGCAGCTGTGAGGTCTACAAACACAGCTCCACTCTTCAATCGTTTTTCGAATCCTGGCTCGATGTAGGTTGTCAGAGCAAAAACTTGGTCTTCACAACTTCGATGCGGTCTAAAACCCGATTGCAGCGGGTTTTAGATGCATTTTTTACATTTTTTGCATATTTTTTTCTTGCATTTTTTTCCACTATGTGTGAGAAATTCAGGATGTATTTCATCCATATCTGGGGCTATTCCATGTTTCATCCCCTTTAGGGCAACCAAAAGCTCGTCTTCAGTGAAAGGAGCAAAAGATGTTGAAGTGTAATTTCTTTTCATAAAGGACAGTTCTTGTCTGATTAACCTCTTATGGTGTACATCAGGTTTCACTTTCGACATGCCAGCAATACCGACAAACTTGGTTCGGTGTAACTGCTGGTTTGGGCTGAGGATTATGAGACAGTCTACCCAGCTTCTTCAATAGGTTCCACGCTTTTCTGCTTGAATGCTTGAAATCCATGGTCTGAATAGTTTCATTCCATCTACTCCGTCTGGATTCATCTAAATTATGAAGAAGGCCATAAGCAATATCATTTCCTCCATTCTTCTGATATTCAGTGTAGGTCTTTTCACAAGCCTCATTCCAACCTGGAATATATTCTTTCCTCGTTCCTCTAGGAATGTGCTTCTTGACTGTTGTAAGTATAGCTTTCATAAACCTACAGTAATTATTAGCACAAGGTGGGATCCATCTCACGATACTGTCAAGGTCACTTGAATATTTTCCCCAGTCAGATTTATTAAAATTCCAGCGAGGAAGTGCTGAAGATCTAATGATTGGTATCTGAATACCTATTTCAAGAAGAATAAGTCTATGTTGGCTGTGTGGGAAGTTATGGAGCACTTTACGGAATACTGGCAAACTATGTCCCAGAGGATCATTAGAAACAAAGCACAAATCAGGATTGATTTCAGTGTTCCAACTCCCTGATTTAAAAGTACATTTTTCTTTAGGATCATAAATTAGCTGCATGATGTTTAGATCCTACTCTGTGAGTCTTTCATCACTTTGATCATTATTCCGATATCTCCATATAGTATGATGGCTATTAAAGTCATCCACATATACCACAGGATGAGGATAGTTTGAAAGAAATGAGTCAGGCCACAGGAATCTTGGTGGTTTATAGATGTTCACAATTTTCACATTATTGATCTCTATTATGATGGTAAAAACATCATCATCAACATTTGTTGAGATTAGATGAGCATTGGTAACAGTGTTACGAACATACGTTGCAGTGCCATAAGACTGATGGAAAGTAGCTCAAATTAACCTAAAGCCATTGATGTTGCCCCTTGAGTACAGTTGTGAACCATCAGAAGTGTGAGTTTCTTGAATACATACTACATTAATATTGTTCTCTAGTAACAATTTGGACAGGAAATCACTCTTGGCTTCACTTATCCCCTCAATGTTGATCTGGAGGATTTTTAGAATTGGTCCCAAGGGCTTTGTCGTTTGGCTCTGAAAAGAGCTGGTACTTTGTATCGGTTTGTGTGTCATGCCAGGAGATCTTAAGAAAGATAGTCTGGCAACCAAATGCTGATTTTCAGTTCGGTAATGGAAATTAAATTCCAACTACCTTAGCAGGGGCACCACGAGCAGGGATCAGCTTCACTCCCGTCGCCTATTTAAAGGAGGAAATAGAAATAAATAATATAAGCAGGGAAATACACGGATGGAAACCCTTAAATCAAATTGTTCTGGACGGGAGAAAAGCCGATGCTGCCTTATATGCGGTGATCAAACCCCCCGATATAGATTCACATCAAATTAACTAATAAACGCGAGAGTGGCCAACATGTCGGTTGAAGTCAGACGCACGAACCCGTCGCGGACTCGCCGAACGCTCAAAATATACTGACTTATAAGAAAATCGCGTCGTGATTGATGCTAATTTAGAGCGGTCTGGAGCCAGGTCGCGACACCTGTCAGCTCCTTTGGATAGTGGCCGAAAACCAATTAGATTAACAAAAGTGGCGCGAACACCATTACAGCTATTAAAAGCAAGTCTTCCTGCAGCAGTGATGGTTTACCGATTAAAGTTTTTCTAAAAATTCCTCTTGATCCAATGAACTCTCTAATCAATCTATCTTTTGAGAAGGGTATTTTTCTCCAGTGCCTCAAGACAGCAATCATTATCCCTCTACATAAAGGCGGTGATAAGGACAGCTGTTGCAACTACAGGCCAATCGCCTTACTAATCATAGAAAGGCTGGAATAGATAAGGCATATATAGGTACGCTTAATGAATTTCCTGACGAAACATAGCATCTTAACATCGAATCAAATCGGGTTTTTATCCAGTAAAAGTTCGAGTGCTATATTGTCTGTTCTTAGTGATATCTACCACAATCTTAAGAATAATATAGCTTTACACAGCTACAGTTTTTGTGAAATTGCCAAAGCCTTCTGTTGTGTGAACCATGAGATTTTACTAATTTTTTTTTTACTTTTTTGGAATTTAATCTTTTATGGAATTCGGGGTATTCCTCAGGAATGGTTCAAATCCTATTTTGACTACTCTTCCTCTTGCAGAGCAGTGGCTGTTGGTATCCCAAAAGGTTCCGTTGTAGGTCCAATACAAGTATTCATCAACGATATCGCTTATCTAAATATCAGCGGTAAAATTTGTCTCTTCGCCGATGATATATACTTGCCACAGCGGCCCCGTGGAGTGATCACGCGTCGTTCACGTGATAGTTCGTAGTGACGTTGTAAAAAGCCTGATTTACACTGCTTTGCCAAATTTTACTTTTGTGCGGAAAATATAAATCCCAATACTAGAACAAAATACAAATACTAACGTGACGTTTCAGTCATATGTCAGAGTCAATAAAGATTTCAAGAAAGAACAGGTCGGAAAATGTAATTACTAATTGTAAGACAGAAACACTGAAAACTCGAGAGCACGTGGCATGCGACCGGACTGGTTTAAAGTTTCGGCTGCGTGATCTACGCTTCAAAAGCATATGCACTGACCAATAGGGAATCATTCCCCGAAAATCACGTGAAGATCACGCAAGTTTATTATTCCATCGGGTGGCTGCGGCAAGTATAGTATCACGTGCTCCAAACATAACCTGACGCTTTTTCACTCTTCTGTATCTAATGGCCTTGCGGTGTGGTACGTGTACTCCAAGGGGTACGTAAAAGGTTTGAAGATTTTTCTTTTTTTTCTTTTTTGTGTGTTAAAAACGAAAATAATAAAACAAATTACATTTGGAATTTCTAGAATAAAAGCCTCAAATATTATTTCTTATATAATGATTGAATCCTGTTAATTAGCTGTTAATTTGCAATAGTTCAATCATATTTGATAGATAATTAATACAATATTTTATTATTACAAATTAAAAATACTACAAAATAATTACTACAGTATTACTACAAAAAAAAATAGTGACTCAAAAAATTAATGAGTTGAGGACTAATAGATTGAGCTATTCCTCCTCTTGTATCCAAACGGATTGTGCTACACCACCTGAGGAATCCTCTCGCAAGGAAGTCAAAGTGCCCATCAATGCAAATCTTATTCTACATTGAATCTGAGACATGACTGGATTGCAACAAAATGGCAATACGTGGTTGCAAGTAATCTTCCCCCCAGTTTTTCATCCATTCAAGTGGTTCATCTTATTAAAGAAAAATTGAGGACTTCAGACTTTATAAGATGTTACCCACTAATAAAATAACGTTACAACCCCTCTAACCTGTCGTTTAAAATTGGCGTGAGGAAAAAAAGCCTAATCTACGGCTTATTCGAAAGCAACCTCTGGCCTACTGGAGTTCTCGTAAATTGGTCTGCAGCATCTCCGCCGCAATTACCTTCTCCGCCGCAATTACCATCTCCGCCTCAATTGCCATCTCAGCGTAATCCTGAAGCTGACTCCCACCAGACGAGACAGGTCATTTTCACTAGCCAAGGTAATCCCGTCACTTCAGTGAACTCTACAGGGACCATCTCCTACAACAACAAACGTGCCACCGAGACTGTTACTACGATAACACCTGACAAGCAGGCTATTGCCGCTTGCAAATCAAATGTCCTAGCTAACAGTTCCTCGATAATAATTTCCAGTCCTATTAGGCCTAGTGACCCACAAACTTTATTGGACCCCATGACTCCACCAGTAGTTCCGTTAACAAAAAAAATCTAGCGGAGAGAATCGATACACCTTGTCAAGACTGAGGGAACCTGTCATCATGAGAGCAGTTAAGTTATACCTTGCGTACCTTCATGACCAACCCGCCACTGTGTGTTACGAAAGATTCACCAACACCAGCATAAATGTGCTTCTAGCGTCAGAAGGCCTCCCCATAGAACTAAAAGCCCTTAGTGTCATCTTCTTTAGTTTTCACGAAGCTTTTGGCATCTCTACCTCCGATGTGGAAGCCTACCTCTCCGCCTATAGGTCCTACATCTCTTCCGAAAGAATCATAAACCTCCAAAAAGTCAGGGATAGTCAAAAAAATTATTTTTCCTGTAACTCGCCGAAAAGAAATTTTTAATTAAAAATTTGACGTGTTCGGAAGACCATACGTTTTCCAAACTTCACAACAGCAAGCTTAGCATGGTTCTCTTAACTATACAATCTTTAAGATACAAAACAGATGAACTGTTTCTGTTATTAGAAGAAATGAGCTTTTCTCAAATAGTATGTATAACTGAACATTGATTAAAAGTAGGCGAACCGATATTTATTGAAAAGTACATCACTGTTGCTCGGTTTAATAGAAGAGACTCAGCTCATGGAGGAACTTTAATACTTTCAACTAGGGGTGATTTTTCTCCGATTTCGAACTTTGACTCCCTATTAGTTGAGAAAGTCTTTGAATTTTCGCTAGTGCACAGCCTACTTTTCGATCTCTATATAATATGTATTTATAGATCACCTAGTTCAGATAGTTCATCTTTTTTACAGAACCTTATAAGCTTGCTCGATGCTTTACCTATTAAAAGCAGAAAAAAATTATGTGGCGATTTTAACATTGACTTTGCTAATGAACACACATTGTTCAGAAATCTTTGATATCCATTTTTGTTTCCTACAGCTAGTACCATTGACTACATTGTGTCTGACCTACCACCTAACAATGTAGAATCTATAGTTATTTGCTCTGGCCTCTCGGATCATGAAGCAATTTTGACCAACATTTCTCTAGGAAAGAAACCAAAACCCACATCCCACCGCCTGGGTAGAATTTATTCAACGAAGAACTTTATAAATTTTTGAAATAAATGTAAATCCATTGATTGGAACTTTCCTTCCGGAGAGGTAGACCTTAACTTTTCAGATTTTTTAATGAAAGTTTCCTGTGCCAGTAATTTAGCGTTCCCCCTAATTCCCATTAAGCCCAAGCGTCATAAACCTTGGACTACAGTAGGAATTAGAACAGCTTCCAAAAACATGCGCTCATTGATGTACATTAAAAAGTTCACGGTCAACCCTAACATCTCGCAATACCGTACTTTACACTTCAAAATCATCAAACTGGCAAAAAAAGTTTACTTTCAAAATCGCCTCTCAACTACTAGTAATGTCGCTAGAGAGGCCTGGTCAATAGTGAATGATCTGAGAAATAAACCTCGTTCACCTAATCAAACTTACCCTGATCGAAATGATTTGAACAATTATTTCGTAAATGTAGACAAAAATAGAACAACTAATATATCTTCAAATTGCGACCCCCTTTCCTTCCTCCCTGCCTCTAATTTGAATTCCAGTAGTTTCTTTTTAAGTCCTGTTGACAACTCGGAACTATCACAAGCCATTACAGCTATAAAAAGTAAGTCTACATGCAGCACTGATGGTCTACCGGTTAAAATATTTCTAAACCTTCCTCTTGAAGCAATGAACGCCCTGTCCCATCTAAACAAGCAATCTTTCGAGAAGGGTGTTTTCCCTTAGTTCCTCAAGACATCAATCATTATCCCTCTACATAAAAGTGGTGATAAGGACAGCTGCTGTAACTACAGACCAATCGCCTTACTACCTGCTTTATCAAAGATCATAGAGAGGCTCGTCAAGGGACGCTTGGTGGCTTTCCTGACCAAATATAGCATCATAACATCGAATCAGTTCGGATTCTTATCCAGTGAAAGTTCGAGTGATGCCATATTCTCTGTTCTTAGTGATATCTACCACAATCTTAACGACAAGCTTTTCACAGCAACAGTTTTTTGTGACATTGTCAAAGCCTTTGATTGTGTGAATCATGAGATTCTTCTAAAAAAATTGCAAATTGCAAACTTTTATGGAATTAGGTGAACTCTTCAGGAATGGTTCAAATCCTATCTTGGCAATAGAAGGCAGTTCGTCAGGAAAAATGACTACTCTTCCTCCTGCAGAGCGGTGGATGTTGGTGCCCTCAAAGTACCGTTCTAGGTCCAATTGTCTTCCTAGTATTCATTAACGATATAACTAATTTAAATATCAGCGGAAAAATTTGTCTCTTTGCCGGTGTCGGCAAACTCTATAAACTTAAGAGCCAAATTTTTATTTAAAATGATTTCAAACTGGATCAAGAGCCACGGATATTTTTTTTCATAAAGTCACATTTTTGTGGTTTCTTCATAATTGACAAAGATTAAGCGCCTTCGCGATAATATTATTGGTGGCCTTGACTACCAAATCCGTAACTTTACCAAAATCTTTTGTATTAAAATTGTGTCAAATCCTTTTTTTATTACCCACAATACTTTTAGCTCCATATGTTGCAATTTACACAATTTTAGTAAGTGGGATGTGATTTTGCTTGACATTCGGTCACTGCACTTACAATATCTTCTCCTCGTGTTTAACCCTTGAGTGACAATAAATCAAGGAGTTCTTCTTTGGGACCATCTTATGAAATATAGCGAGCAAAGAGGGCAACTTGCGCAGTATTCATTATGTCACAAGACTCATCGAGTGTTATTGATATGGGTGATGCCTATTTAATGTCGTCAACTGTCTGTTACAGTTTGGTAGACAATGGTAAACTTTTGATTTTATTCATGATATCCGCTTTATTGTTAAAATTGAAAATACGTGTCAGCCACATTTATAAAACAACTTTTTATGTACTCACCATCAGTGATCCTTTTTTTATGATTTCGTAACTCAAGACAAAGCTTACCAATTGTTTGCAGACTGCATCCAACAGTTAAAAGAGGAACTTGTCTTTCTAAAATTATTCTGAAGTTCTTCAAATGATTTCTTTCTTACATCACCGAAGGCATAATTCTTTACAAATGCGGCATGTTTATTTTCGAAATGCTCTCGATTATTAGACTTTTTACTGTTTGCTAGTTTGTCATGGAAAATAACACGAAGTTGGAAGACCAGCTGCACTAGGTACGAAAGTAAACGATTCAGTACCTGAATTTTTGAATTCACGATATAGATCGGCTATTTTTTTTTTCGAAGCCATTTTGAAAGGAATTTTGAGTTTTTGAATTATGTCCTAAGATGCACAATTTTGAACTATGCACTGACTTGATTGCAAGCAGGCCCGGACTTAGGGACCCAGGGCCCCTAGGCACTGGACATTTACAGATGCAGACACTCGCTTTCCAAAGTCCTATCCAAATATCCTGGATAAAAAGTTATAAGGTTTGTGGCTCCTACGCGGATGGCTTTAGATTTCAAGCGATGTACTTTCGTAAGAAAGTCAAACTTTTTACTTAACTAATCAAAATAGCATCATAAATCATAATCAGATCCGCGTCTCCGTAGTTCTGTAATTCTATCTATTAGTCTATCAATAGAATAACGTTAAAAATGGTAACTCTGAATGTGTCCCCGTCAGAGTGTTTGGCCTCGTTTTCTTTTCCTTCGTCGAACTGGACTTTACGCTTACGTTTCCTCTGCATGTCATATGCATATCTATTTCACCGGATTTTTCAATAACTTTCGACTCATAATGATTAAAGGTACAGGTACTGAGTTTTGTTAGGTGTTCTATAGTCCATTTTTTTTAAGAATGCAGTACAGGGAACATAGGGCTTATTTGACCTTGTTCTCTGATTGGCTTAAATCGAGGAGTTTTACACTGATGATATTTACTACTCTATCTCTCTCTTTTCACATACATGTGCAGTCACTGGCGTAGAATTTGGTGATATGTAATTAAATGAATATAATAATAATAATATAATAATAATAATAATAATACGAATAATTTCTAAATATAATAAAAGGTTAAATTATACTACGGCTAATAAGTACTATATTATACAATAATGTTTTATATGTAATTTAATATTCTATTTTAAATATAAAGATAAACAAATAATTAACTCCAAGTATATTTTTTTCGTACGTCAATGCATCTTGAGCAGTTAGTTGTCAATGGCTGCCGTGTTAATTCACAATTGTCATTTGATCTGTTTGTATCATATAGATTTTTTCTATTTTTCTCCATTTATTTGTTTGTATAGTTGCCATTTGATGTATTTAATAGATATTCAATCAAACCATTAATAAATTACCAATTTTATATTTAAGTAATTTTGTAATTTATTCAAGTAATTTAAATTTAGCCCCAAATTTTGTAACTAGATTGACATTTGTGATAGTGTAACTCAGGTTTCTAGTTACTGCATTCTTAAAAAAAATGGACTATAGGTATGTTACCAAAGACTGATACAGTTCAACGATCGTACGCACCCAGGTCGATTTTAACATTTCCTTACTTTGTTGAACCTTTCCAAGATGTCATTTCAAGGATGTGACAAAAATCAAGTTTCTATGGAGTCTAATGAATTCAGAAGATCTGAAGCCTCAGAGCGCGTAGATGGTTTTTCATTTGCATCATTGCCAATTATCTAAAGAGCTGCTATGATCTCATCCCAGGAGCAACAAAGACTTCGGCATCTTGTCTGAGAAAGACTCTTCACGACTGTTGAATTGGACTTCAGTTTCGACAGCAAAATTTCCCATATGTGTGTTGATGACAAAAAAAGTTATACCATGACAAAAATACCGAACAAAGATTGAAAAAAAGATTGAAATTAGCTTGACAAGACTCGGCCGCAGAGATTCCAACAAGATTCAGTGAGTGAGCCGAACAGGGAACGAAATCTATCAGAGGGTTCACTTGTGTTTATTATTTATCTTATTGAAGACCAGAATATACACCGGACACATTGAAGCTTAACTATAGAATTGTTGCAAGACTACCCCCCGCAATCGGCGATATCAAAGTCATGATTTTTCAATGTCTCTGGGACGACTTTAGCCAGGTCTTTCGATTTATGGCCACAATTTGGAATGAATTTCAAAAACCGTTTGACAGGACATCCATCTTCAGAGACATACCTCACTACAAAAGAAGGTTGATCTACATGAGAAATGTCCGGGGCAAAGTCCACAGGGATAGAGAAATATTTGGCAAGTTTTACCTCAGTCACGCTTATATTTATTACCTTTTCTGCGATGATATTGATCATTTCATCACATTTTTGACGAAAGATATGATGTTGTGCCACATCCTTTGTTACCGTTATATGTGCGTTTTATGTGTAAGTCCAGAAAGGACATGGAAGTCAGCCAAACGTTCTAGGGTCATAAGTCATAACATAGTTCCCAATGTTTTTTGATCCAAAGCTCTCATGGGAATTCTAAAGAATCGCTTTTTGTAGCTGTGACGGTGTTTTCAGATATAATGCTTGCGCAATTGAAGCTTGGCAGATGACGCAGAACACAACTTACAATGAAAAACCAACACAAGCAAACGCTGCGCACTTGAATACTGCGCAGTGTACGGAATGCGAGAGACGCTCACGTAGGTACGAATATTTTGGTCCATTTTATCTCACCCCCTCCACCTGAATTTACTCTCCTGTCTTTAGTCTTCTTGCCTCTTCCATCGACTTATAGAATGGCAGGGGAGGGCGAAACGGTTTAATTCTAGCTTTGTTGCGCGCAGGGCTGCAAGTTATATTATGAGCGCCCTGTTTTGTCAAAATGTAAAAATGTCGATAAAGCTTTTTGATAAGGCAAGCCAGGCCATTGCGACCATTTCAGCTTATATAAAGATTCCGCCACCGGGGCCCCTACGCTGGCTGGGACCCTAGGCCAGGGCCTTGTAGGCCTAGGCAGAAATCCGGCACTGATTGCAAGACACAATAACTAAAAGAAACAACCGAGATGAGGCGCGCTGTGACTGTAAGTTATGAACATGGCGGCGGCGGTCGTCACTTTTGAAAAGGGACAGTTCTGTTTCTTTTTTTGTGATTTTTTTCATATTTCAATATATTTCTGAAGAGCCATAAGCTCACACCTAAAGAGCCACATGTGGCTCGCGAGCCATACTTTGCCGACCCCCGAACTAGGCCAACAAATTTTGTAGAATAAAATCTATTAATATCATCAGCGCTATCAGCCCTCCTATTTAATCTTGCCCTACAACATGCAATTGGCGACCTTGATAGAAAAGGTATGACATAACAAAATCCTACCAAATATGCAGCTATGCACATGACATCCTGATCCTGGCAAGAAATGTTCAAACACTCAGAGAAATATTTAAGATCCTAGAAACGAACGCAAAGAAAATTGGGCTAATAATAAACGATAATAAGACAAAATACCTAATAGTATCGAGGAGAAACATCCTTCAATACCCAAAGATAGATAAACATAACTTCGAACGAGTGACGAGTTTTAAATATCTAGGAGAGCACTTCATTGCGTCAAATGACATTGCACTATCTGTACAACAGAAAATACAATCAGCAAATCGATGCTACTTCAGGACCGTCTTTAACCTATTGGATGTCCTAGGCACATTAGGATAATGGGGCCCCTTAGGTCAAGGCTATATGAAGAGTAAAGGCAAAGAACAGGGAATGTCACATTTTTTTTGTTTTGCACTGGTAACAAAACTATGTCTATGGTAATTGCATATCAAATGACTAGTTTTTACAAATACTCAACAAATGTCGCTATAAATACGTTTTTATATATGCCCAAAGCGAAAAGAACAGGGAATGTCCATGACATACTGGTAAAGAACTGGAGGATAGTCAAAAAAGAGTTCTTTGACTTTGCTTCCTTAATTTACATTGTTTGTTTGCGTTACAGTTTTAATTTAAAATTCGCAAACAATGTTTTCAAAAAGTTGTGCCTTTCTTCTTATGAACTGGGGCACCGTGTAACTGTTCAAGGCTCAAATGCTCGATAATTTGAATAAACGAAAAAACATTATTCAATATTTCAATTCATTGGGTGGTGTCAGTGAGCAGAAATTATATTTGTCGGGACTTGTTTGTAATGTCCAACGAAGAAGAAGTAGAAAATTGGAAGCTGAGGATAGTTTTAATACAGCTGCATATGGCTATAAAGTGCGTGTTAAAGAGGAAGAAAAAAATTATCAAAATGTGCCCCTGTCTTTCAAAGCATTCATTTCATTACCAGGTATTAGCAAGGGAAAGGTAGAATATCTGCGAAGAAGCTTGAAAACAACAGGTAAAGCTCCTGTAGATCAAAGAAGAAGGCATGAAAACCACCAAAAATTTGCAAAAAAATTGTTTTAAATCATATTAATTACTTCAAGGGTAGCAGTTTAAAAGACAGTAGGAAAATTTACTTATCAGAAGACTCGACAATAAAGAAAATCTACAAGATGTTTTCAGAAGACAATGAAAATAAAAACCAAATTTCGTACAGGCATATCTTTAACACACAGCTTAACATAGCTTTTGGCTATCCGAGAATGGATACATGCAGCTCCTGTGCTACTTATTTAGCCAAGGCTAAGGCACTTGAGGAAGAAAAGAAACTTGATGAATTTAAACAGCAATCAATTTTGAATAAACTTCTTTTAACAAAAGCTCATGTTTTTCTAAAAGGAAAAGGGGAACCAAAAAAACAAAGTAGGAATCAAAAAGATTTTCTAGCAAAAGCTATCGACTTCCAAAAAATATTTCTCTTACAAATATAACAACAAATGATGTTAATAACAAGAAAAAATTATCTATCTACACATTCAACATTCATAATCTGGGGACTGGATAGTCTTATTCTTATTCCCATCCTGAAACATGTGCCAGGAAAGGATCTAATGAAGAGGTTTCATTTTTATTTGATTTTATTACTAACCACATGGACAAAGCAGTAAGGCATCTTTTTACATTTTGTGATTCCTGTGGACGCCAAACAAAAATTATACCATGCTTAGGTTCATACATACTATCATTCATGAATTAAATTTACTCGACTCATTAAAAATAATCTCATAAGAGGGCACGGCTATCCTGAGTGCGATAAGAATATTGAGTTGATTAATCTTAAAACTAAATTAGAATTTAAAAGTTCAAGGAAAAAATCGTCAACTTTCAAAGTAATTAAAATTGCTCCAGGAGAAATCGTAAGAGAATAGTCGAAATTTCTCACAGGAAAATTCATGAAGAAATGTAAGATCCCAATTAGAAAGCAAAGGGAAGTAATGGTTTTCAAAGATCATGGGCCTGTGGTACGACACAAAGAAAATTACAATGGCACTTGGGAGAAAACGAGAATTCTAAGTAATTGATGTAATCCTGTCAGTAACATTGAGTTCGAACATCCAGATTATGCATATAAAAAGTTTTTGCCCATAAGTGAAGTGAAATACAGAGATTTTATGAGTCTAATGCAATTTTGTGGAAGAGAAACACAATAATTTTATGAAACACTAAAATATGATTCAAAAAACAAAGATGATTATGACTAAATTTGACATTCCTTGTTTTGTGACGCCAAGGACATTCCATGTTTTGTTACTTTTTGTAAGATGGTTGTCAATAACTGAAAACTCTGATTTTAACATAAATTTTGTTTCGTCTTGATTTCAAATACAATTATTGTTATTTTATACATATAAAAATATAAATACTAATTCAATAGAATTTATACAAACAACTCACCGGTTTCGGACCGGATTTTATCTGTACATAGGTCGTGAAAGCGGAGCGTAGCCGGCTACGGTTTACACTTTCTTGTGAGGAATAAAACACAGTTTATATACACTAATTAAATAAATAGGATTAAGTCTTGTGCGTGCGTGTGTTAGTTGTTTTTAATATTATTTATAAGTCATTGTTATTTCTAAGTAAAAGTTTCTGCATACTTTGAACTCAATAAAAATATGATAACTTCTAAACTTCAAATTGCTTTTTTCTTAGAATCTATTCATTGGGGCATTCCCTGTTCTTTGGCTATACCCATCATATGACCTTGACAGAGCAGAATTTTGTAAAAATAGACAAGGAAAGCAGATATGTACAGTTTTAGATTTTCATATCTTTACAGTCACATTAAATGAGGAGATAATATAATATAATCCACAAATGTAACTCATTTAGCATTATAGCATTTTTATTTGATTGAAGAGGTACCCTTCTAATCTGGGGATTTACTATATTACTATTACTTTACGTACGATTACTATATTTCTTACGATATTATTTGGACACTATCAGTACAGTTTCTGTTTTTCATAGCATGTCTCAAACATTTTCTACTATTTTCTACAACCCTTCGGGGTACGGAGGGATAAAAAATGTTTGAAAGGGGTACATGTGGGCGGAAAGTTTGGGAAACACTGGTCTAGAATTAAGTACCAAGAAAACTGGAGTTATATCTTATAAAGATACACTCCCTCTAACACTTGACAACAAAGTCATTAATTATGTTGACTCTGTTAGATTTCTGGGCCTCATCATCGACAAATCACTCAAATGGTCCTCGCATGTGGAAGAAATTATTAAGTCTTTTTAGGACTACAAAACTAATCTCATATTGAAACACAACAGATATTTGTATGCCATTTACTAGCCTTCAGTCCACTTTCGTGGCACTAAACAAGAACTATATAAATAACATCATTTTTAAGATCTTTCTATTGAAGCCAAGTGAATAGCCATTTACCAGCCCTCAGTCCACTTTTGTGGCACTAAACAAGAACTTGATAAATAACATTGTTTCTGCACATGCCTATTCACTTGGGTTAAATAGAAAGATGTGATCTTAAAAACAATGTTATTTATCTAGTTCTTGTTTAGTTCCACGAAAGTGGATTGACGGCTAGTAAATGGCATACAAATATCTGTTGTTTCAACATGAGATTTGTTTTATAGTCTTCAAAAGACTTAATAATATTATAGAGCTACGGAAAGGTTGAATATATTTATATATACAAGCTATATTCAGCTTTAATAAGTTGGTAATATAGATTAGTTTAATTCAATTTTAAACTAAAATAACTTTGTGACTACTTGAAGCAACTTCATGTTGAAACAACTTCTCGTTGCAACAACTTCAGGTTGATACAACTTCAAGCATATCAACGATCATAAGGTTTTGTATTAATTATGCTTGTGTAGACTAATTTCAAAGGGAAAATATTTTATACAGCAAGACTTCATTTTCCACTGTGTGTTAAATAATCTAAGCATAAAACGAAGCACTGGTTTTATTGTACTTTTATGATTGTAGGATATTAAAAATCGACGGGGGGTGGAGGGATGTGTTTTTATGTCGCTCTGAATGGCTAGTAAATATAAATCCGGAGGGGAACATCGTAAAGACGAATAATAAGATCAATAAGGGCGATTACGTTGGAATTGGGCAAAATAAACAAAATAGTATAAACTAGAAGGACCGGAGGCAACGACGGATCGAAACACGAGACGTATTTGGATCACTGAAACAGATTCAATCCCGAGTTTAATTTTATCTTGGGGATTATAAACCGGTTTTTGACTTGTTTATCTGGAATCGCAGTCACGCCATATATTAGCTACAAGTTACAGATTCTAATTAGAAGCTTAATCTGTCCTCCTATATCATGGGTTCCTAACGGGGTCGAAGTGGATTCCTTGGTGGTCGATGGATAAACGTTCATAGGGGTTATTTTTTTTTCTTTATATGGGGTAAAGTGCACAGTAGTTGGCACCCTTAAGACCAATTCACGCATTTCAACATGTCTCATTGTTTTAAAAATATCTACCTATTAAGAAAATTTTAAAATCCTGTAAAACTTTAGCAATAAATATACAAAAAGTGACTGACTTTTCTTTGTTTCTTGTTCAAGTTTTCGAATCGCTTCTTCCATACTTCTCCTCTCTCCGGCTAGCATTGTGATATCATTTGCGTAGGCCACAACTTGTATCATTTTGTTAATTAGGGTACCTGAAACCATACTTTCTAATCTCTAATTGCAGCGTCCAGTACCAAAATGAATATTGTCGTTCATAACCGTCGCACTGTCTTACGCCAAGATTGATTTCGACCTCTTCGGTTATGCCCTCTGCGTTCGAGTTCCTCATAGTCATTTATATTAGCCTCTGTAGCTTCTCTGGTATATTTGTGCCTTTTATGGCTTTTATTACTTGATCGCGCTTCAGGCTGTCAAATGCTTGTTTAAAGTCAATAAACATTATTTGTAATCCTATACCATGTTCGTAGTACTTTTTCGTTATCTGGCTCACATGTTAAAAGTGTAGATGGTTGATCTTCCCCTTCTAAAGCTGTATTGGTAGTCTCCAATTTGTGTCTCTGTATATTTAATTACCAGAAAGCGTTTGACTGTGTTGACCACGGGAAATTTGTCAGCATCCTGCAGAATATGAATATGAACTAAAAATTCTGTATTACACCTAATTGTAAGTCGCTGCTGTCAAAGTTGAGGTCATGACCACTGAGTACGTTCCCATTCAGCGAGGTGCTAGGCAAGGGCGTGTTCTTTCTCCACTGCTCTTTAACATATACTCTGAGCAAATCTTCACAGAATCATTGGACGAAGCACGGGAAGGAATTGTTGGCAACGGAGAAGTAATAAATAACTTGCGTTATGTGGACGATACAGATATAGTTCCGCTGGCAGGAAGTGCTGATGATTTGCAGGCGCTACTGGATAGGGTTAATAATAAAACTTGGTAAATATTATCAAGACCAAAGCTATGGTTATTAGCAAAAATGAAGAGCTTCTAGCAAACCTGAGTACATGCAACCAACAGATTTAGCAAGTCTCGAGCTTCAGATATCTGGGATGCTTGTTGAGCAGTGAGTGGGATAACCAGCAGGAAATAAGGTCCCGCATCGAGCAGGCTAGAGCAGCCTTTAGCAATATGAAGAAGGTTTTTACATCCCGAAACTTGTCAATACCTCTGCGTATTCGATTACTATGGTGCTATGTATTTCCAATTTTGTACTATGGAATGGAAGGATGGACTTTAACAAAGGCAATATGTGACCGACTGGAAGGGTTCGAGATGTGGTTCTACGGCCGCCTGCTGCTAATATCATGGGTAGACAGAGTCCGAAACACCGAGGTGCTCTCCCGTCTCCAGAAGCAACTAGAAGTTACGTCCTCGCTGAAAAACCTGAGAGAGTGGTATGGTGTCAGTTCTACTAGCCTGTTTCGTGCCGCTGTTGATAAAATAAAAATCATTATGATGTTCGCCGACGTCCTCGGAGGACATAACACGTAAAGAAGAAGATATTTCATTCGTTTTTTATTTACTAACGTGGTTAGGATCTTGTATACTGCGTTGAGCAGAGTGATTCCGCTATAGTTCCCGAACATGCGTTCGGGTTTCCCTTCTTGTGTACTATTGTCCATTTTTCCCAGTCCGAAGGCATCCTTTCTTTTCCCCAGATTTGTACAACAATATTCTTTGTCTTAGTTGTACCCCTGCGTATTTTACCAGCTCGTTAGCGATTCTATCGCTACCATCTGCTTTGTTTCTTTTTGAGATGTGCTAGTACCTCATTAAATTCCTTTTCCGTGAGAGTGGTCGTATCCTTCTCGGTTGTGTTTTTGCTTGGATTTTTTTCTCTATCACTGTCTCTTCCTGCCTTTTCGTCAGATAATAGCTTCCTAAAGTGAATTCTTCATTCTATGCCGCTTATGTCTGTTATCGCTCTTTTCCAGTTTTGTTTCTTTACGTGTCTGTATAGTTTTGTTTTATTTCTATTATGCTTCTCGATTGGGTTTATTATTTCCTTTAGCCATCTTGCCGTCTTTGTTTTTATTAATTTCGTGCTCTCTTTCCTGATTGCCTGGTATTTCCTATAGTCTGTCCCGTTTTTAATTTTCATTAACAGTCCCTTACAGTCTTCGTCGAACCATACCTTCTCTTTTTCTGTAGTTTTTATCCCTAGTAGTTTGTCTGCGGCTTCTTCCATGTCAGTTTTTATGATTTTTTCTCTCTCCCCATTGTGGGCTATCTTTTAGCCCTACAAACACCATGCAGCCCAGTGGCCTATTGTATTTTTTCACATTTTTGATAAATCATCCATTGGATAGTTGTTCTTACAGAGAGAATGTATGAGAAGTACGACACAGTTGTAGATTGTAGATATGGTGGTGACGACTTGTACTGCGACCTTTCTAGATCTATTGTGCCTCACCCTCGTCCTCCAAGCGTTGGTGTACTTACCCATTTAGAGCACCTCCTCTAATCCCGACTCCTTCAGGAATTTCAGGATCTGGGTGGGATTCAAGGCCTGCAGCTCCTCTGTGTTCAAGCAGTGAGCCCCGAGGTATATCTATCTCTTGCAGTGTAGTGCTCCGCAGTCTTTGAGCAGATGTATAGGGGTTTCCTCTGCTGAACCACAGAATCATCCGCATCTGCATCCGTCCTCCTCCTCTAGGCCTAGGGCTTTGAGATGTTTCATAAGTCTGCAGTGTCCCGTCAGGACTCCTGTCAGAATTCTAAGCTTGTTCCTGCGTAATTTCAGGCAAGCTATTGTTCTTTTCTGGTTAAAAGATCCTAGCATCACTTTGGACTGCCTTAGCTCTGGAAGTTCTTTCAAGGGTTTCATCCATTGTTCTCTTGTTTCTTCATCTAAACTTTTGTAAACCTAAAAACCTAACCTATAAATGGACTACTGGTTCCCTTGTTTGCTAAGTGATCGGTTTCTTCGTTTCCGTCTATGCCAGTGTGTCCTGGTACCCAGTATAGCGTTACTTTATTGTTTTTGACAAGCTTGTTTAGCTTTCCCACTCAGTCCCATACCAGTTTGGATCTGATGGTGTATGAACTAATGGCCTTGATGGCTGCTTGGCAGTCTGACAGGATAGCAATTAGTTTTTTGCGATAATTCCTGTCGAGGTTAAACTGTGCACATCTTTCGATTGCGTGTACCAATGCTTGGAAGGTACTTGGGAATGTTCCCATGGATTCGAAGTATTTGGTACGAGGTCCAAACACTACTGCACCAGTACCTTCTTTTGTCTTCGAACCATCTTTATACCACTTGATAGCATTTTGCTCTATGTGGTATGCTGAGGATTCATCGCTCCAATCGGTTTTACTACTACACATTGCTGTGTAGTTTTTCTCGAAGTGGTATTTGCATACCATTTCGTCTTTTGGTGCTTCCATCCAGTGGATCTTGGCAGCGAGGCTGTTTCGGTCTCTGCTCCAGATTATTTTACCTCTGCCTATTCCTTCCTTGCCGAACCTTTCCACCACAAGGTGCAGCGGAGTCAGATCCAGTAGCAGCTCCATTGCTGCTATCGGACACGACCCCATCGTCCCCGTGATGCAGACACACGCCAGTCTTTGAATCTTCTCAAGCTGTTTTCTCATAGAGGTCAGATTGGTTATACTTTCCCACGCAACTGCCAACGACACAGTTGCTTTTCTCCCTTTGCAATGATGGTTCAAAGTAATCTTTGCCCCACATATCATTTCCAATGAAAGATTTTTGATAGATTACTATCCGTCCTAGTCACCACCTCTCATCTTTATTGATATGGTACCATTACAGCCCTTTATCATAGATATGGTACCAGTACGAGGTTGTTGAAAGTTGCTTTTTACATTGTCTATGAAATGCTCCCAAAGGTTATATAATCCCCTATCGTTGTTAGGTTTGAAAATGTTTTTGTGTCGTCTGTCCAAGTTTGTCTCTCTGTAAAGTTAGGACGTTGGTAGTCACATTTATTTTATCCGAATAAATGCGGTTGGGCATCGCTCGGATTGAACTCGGTACTTTAGAATCATAAGCCAAGCTCTTACCTCTAGGTTACGATGCAAACCTGTTTTTGTGTTTCTCCATTCTTCTTCTATATTTATTCTTTTTCAGGTAGTAGTTATATCTTTTTATTGGCATACATAATTAAGTACATTCTTTTAAACCAAACAAAGAAAAAACGTGCTTTGTTCATAGTTAAACAAACAATTAATCCATTCCAATACCGAGGTAAAAAGAAAAAAAAGCAAACATACAAAACCCACAAAAACTGAAAATAATGCTACCAAAAATAGTAATTCCTCGCACTCAACAAAAAGAAAATTCACCACACGGCGGCCGCCACGGCGAGAGCATCAGAGCTTTATTTATTTATTTTTTAACTCAAGGTCCAACCAGTCTTCCCACATGTACGAACCACAGTCTTCAATCATCGGTTTCTCCTCACTGCTCCACTGACATCCATCACAGTTTTGTGCCCAATGTGCCCACATGTCACTAGCTTCCCCACAAATTCCACACAGCTTAAAGCGAGTGCCCATTCAGTACCTCCTGCCTTTTCCTCTGACACGCACCTGTGTCGTGTAATCAATGCCTGCAGCAGCCTAGCTCCTTTGAGCGGAAGCTTTTGTACGCTCCCGTATTCTGGGAGGAACTTACTCCAGTGGCGGATTTCTAAATAGGCTAGCTAGGCTGTAGCCTACGACGGCAAATTTTTGTAGGCTTTTTACCGCTTACAAAAATTTGCCAATGTTTGTAAGCGGTAAATTTTAAAAACACACATATTTTTGAAAACAGAATTTTCGAACCTTAGAATTCTTTCCATTCCAAAACATTCTCTCGATTTCCTCATATGCCCAGTCACAACTTTCATACAGCTTCTTTCTTTCGCTCCCCCATTTTGTGCCCTTATGTATACCCAAACATTCCATTCTTACAACTCTCAGTACTTCTGTTTCAAACCTTCAGACATCTTATTACCCATTCCATACACTTTCCTTTCAAACTTATTGACCCTCCTGGCTGCCTGCGAAAACACTTTCCGCATATTTGTTTTTTGCAGCACAATGTATTTATTATTTTATTTGTATTTTTTATTTATTATTTATTAACCTACTGGCATATAGAAACCACAAAAAAAAATATATAAATTTAAAAATAAAAATACAAAAATATCACAAAACACAAAATCCAATTTCTCCAATTTCCTTTATAATACATCTTCTCTGTTACCAGTTTGCTCTTTCCATCTTTTTATCCGTCTCAGCAGTTTCAGACCCTTTCCGCTATCATTCATACATTCCTCCCATTTCTTTCCTTCCCGCCTCTCTCCCTCATTCCATTCACCCCTTGTACACGCTTCCATCCAATGCTCCCAAGTATCCTTTGCTGTCCCACAAACACTACACTTTCTATGCTCCTCACTCATCCAGTATCTTCTTTTACGCTCCTCACATCCACACCTATACCTTGCTAACATGACTTGTGCATCGTCCTCTTGATTTACATTTAAATAGGTTGGTAACCGCCCATGTACCTGTAACTTTACGTACCCTTTATGAAAATTACTACTTTCTATTTTGCTTTGCCGCTCCTGTAGGTCCACTTCTTGCAAACGTTCTACCAACCTTTCGGCCCACCCTGTCCTTTCCTGCTTTAGCGTTTCGAGCCCCTCACCAGATATACCACCTCTTTCATACAATTTCCTCTTATTCTTACCCCAGTTACTCCCTTTCATACCGCCTACTCCCACTCGATTTACCATTCTAAAAACCTCTTTTATTAACCTTTCATCTCCCATTTCACTCACCTTATATTCATACCCTATGACCTTTCTTGCAGCCAAGACTGCCACCTTGCACGCATTCACCTCCTGGAGGACAATGTAACTAGGTGTCGACCTATCAAGCTTCAGGATTTTTTTGAAAAACTTTAACTGGACTCTATCCTCTCCTCCTCTCTCGTCCCCCAGACTTCTGAGCCATACAATAAAATGCTTCTCGCACACACCTTCCACACCGTCTCAGCCGCCCTGAAGTTTCCTTCGAATTTATTTCTCCATTCATTCCAGACTCGCCTAGCTGCCACCCACGCTTTCTTCGCTACATACTCCACATGTTCTCTATTGCTACCTCCATTTCCAAATACATACCCCAGATACTTAAACCTTGAGCATATGTATGTATGAGCACAATTGTATGTTGGCGTAGTTCAATCTAAATTGAGGACCATTTTTAATAACTGCAGCTGAATTCTCTCAACTCTTTCTTCTTATTTGATTCCCGACACTTCCGCTCCATACAAAAGGATCCTGTCCAAATATGAAACCAAGGTATTTGAATCTGCTAACTTGCTCGATTACACTACTTCCCCATTTAAATCATTCACTCCTTCTACCCGCTCTCTTTCGAAACATCCTCCATTAAGTCTTTTTCACGTTCACTACCAATTTCCTCTTTTCAAAAAATGTTTTCACCCGCTCGATCATCAATTACATTTCTCCTTTTGATCTAGGTAAAATCACAACGTCTCTCAATAAGCCAACTCCAAACTTTCCTATTACCAAATGCTACCCCTTCCGCTTTACCTTTGCTGAGGGCACTCTCTAAATCGGCCGTGTACAGGTTAAATAATATTCGACTCAGCGGAAAACCCTGCCGTAGCCCCATTCCCACATCAAAACTTTCTGAAACTCCCTCTCCTATTCACTCTCCTTTCACACTGCACCGCGTATTCTGATATCGAGAGAATCAGGGATATATATATATATATATATATATATATATATATATATATATATATATATATATATATATATATATCCCAGATTCTCTCGATTAACTGCCGCGCTATACCTTTCCGTCTCAGACACATTCTCTCCCTCACCACAGTGTCGTAGGCTGCTTTCAGATCTATAAACAGAGCATAAAGTTTCCCTTGCTTCTTAACCAGCTCCTTCTCCACAACATATTTCAACGTAACCAAGTGTTCCACCGTACTGTAATGCTTCCTAAATCCGGCTTGTATATTCGGGATCAGGCCTTTATCTTCTTCTTTACACAAAAGCTTTTGCTCCAGCAGCTTCGCATAGATTTCATAGGAGTCCATAGCCGTTATTCCTCGGTAGTTATCAAGGTATTCCCTATCTGTACCTTTATATATCGGTACAATTAAACCTTCATTCCAGTTCACAGGCATCGTTTTAAAACGAATTTATAAAAGAAATATCGTTAACTTCTTTGAAAAGCTCTCGCTGGATGACTATCGGGGCTGCTTCCACGCTTCATTCGGGATACAATCCGAACCCACTGCTTTTTTTTCGGAAGCCTATCCAAAACACCTGAAAATACTTCCCTCGTAAATTCATCTCTGCAGCTCAGGCAGATCAGGCCACTGGTTAGCAGCTCTTTGAAATAGGTTCCCAATAGGCCAATCGGTTTTTCACAACACCTTTGTTTCCGTCAATAGGCTGACACCATTTTCCAAAGATCCGCTTTATTTTGGATCTCCTTCAACTTCTCGAATTGCGCGTCTTCCCACTCCTTTTTTTTGAGTTCTAGCTTTTCAGCTGTATACGGCATTTGTTTCACTCCTCCATAGAGTCCGGACCCCCCTTCCATCTTTTTGAACTTCTTCCTCACGGACTTCTTAAGTTCGTTGACTTCTTGGTCGACCCTAAACGTTTCTTTAGCCACACCACATTTGATCTTCACCTGTATCATGGTTTCTCGGACCACTTCCATTATACGTTGTAAACTGCCGACTCCCGGAGTTATTCCTTCCAAATTTCTTTGGAACTTAACAATGGCCTTATCATTCCAGATCGGTACTACTTTACTTGACTAGATAGCTTAACTTTACCTTCCCAAGTTATTTCCAATGGACGCGCCTCTGACGCCTCTCCCACTAGCATAAGTGAATTTTGCAGGTCCAGTTGCCCTCAACACAACCGTTAATTACACTCCACTCCATATCTTCAACCCATTCCAACCATTTTCTGCTTCAACTTTACTAACTGTAAAAAACTGTACTTAAACTGTACTAACTGAAACTACTTCTGCTACAACTTATCCCTCGATTTTCTTATCTTCGATTCGAGTTATCTTCGAACCCTCCGCACTTATATATCCTGTGCAGCCCGCCTATCCTTGCGTTCCAATCGCCTGCCTGGACAATTCTTTCCCCCGACACCTCGCTAGCTCTTCAATTGATTTCCTTCATAAATAGCTTCAAGTTTTGATTGTTATAGATTACGAATAATCTTAACACCTCCCCATTGATTTCCACGGTCCGCTCTTTACTACCTTTGAATACAAACCCCTGTTACAATTCCTCCTCTCACTGCTATATATCTCTGCTCCTATCAGCTGCTCCTTCAGGGTACCCTGACAATCCAATCTGAATTATGTTGGTAACTTAGTTTTCTTTTCTGACCAGTCTTTCTCCTCCACCCACGTTTCTACCAAACCTATTATGTGAAAACTCAGCTAACTCCAGCTATATTCCATAGCAATATTCTCTCCACCCTGCCCCATTCCGCCCCCGCCCAATTTATTGAAAAACCTTTTTCTCCAGGGATAATGACACTTCAAAATTAACCATTCATTACCTATCATACCTTCCCATTCTACTTATAAAAGAATGGGCTAGCCAGAAATGTGTTTCTGACCAAAGTATGAATTTAGAGCCCTATTCGTAAGGCTATATCGGCCCTATTCGCCCTAATATTTTTGCATATTTGACCAATAAGAGCATAAATTGCATATTGGCTATGGTAAGACATATTCCGAAATAACTGCATATTTTTAGTGCATATTATCCCTCAGTGTGGTTAATATATTTATATTCATTGATCTGCTTTTGACGGAAATCTCAAGGCGTGCATTTAATACGGCAGTGCTAGACAAGGCAAATCATGGTACTATTGCAAGACTGATGATTCAATAAAAATTCTGGGTGAAAGTTTCAATTGAGATTCGATTTTACTCTTTATATCAGATGCCGCTCCATACATGGAAAACGTAGCTCAGGCCATACAAACCAAAAACTTTTTAGTGTGGTTAATATATTTATATTCATTGATCTGCTTTTGACGGAAATCTCAAGGCGTGCATTTAATACGGCAGTCCTAGTCAAGGCAAATCATGGTACTATTGCAAGACTGATGATTCAATAAAAATTCTGGGTGAAAGTTTCAATTGAGATTCGATTTTACTCTTTATATCAGATGCCGCTCCATACATGGAAAACGTAGCTCAGGCCATACAAACCAAAAACTTTTTAGCCGTGACACATCTGATTTGCGTTGCACAGGAACTTCATGAGTTCAGAGTTTGTGTCGTGTAATAGCCAATGTAAAAAAGTATTTTTGAAATCACCGTCAAGGGTAACGATTTTTAATGATTTGGCACCTGGCACTTCCTCCGCAACCAATAACTCCGCAGTGTATTATGCCACCAACTTCGAAATAATTGTGGAAGTGTTCAATGTACTGGACAAAGAAGAGGCCGCATAAATCAAAAGAGCTACTAATTTCAAAAGAGCTACTAAATGCTATTAAGAGCTACTTAAGAGCTACTTAAATTATGGATTCCTTAGCCCATTAGTAAATTCGCTTGAAAAGTCTGGGCTACTGCTTACTAAATAGATTGAGGTAATAGAACATGCTCAGCATGTAATTAATGGCGTTAGCGGTGAAGCAGCTAACTTTGTGAAAAAAATAACTTTGTGAAGAAAATTGTACGCTTACAACTTCGGATGATGTGGAACGAAGTGAATGTACAAATATGTCCTACGATCAAACAGGAATAGATTTCTTAGAGAACTTAAATGAAATGTTTGTCATTATTTGTAATAAAAATTTAAAAAATTACAATTTAAAAAAAAATTGAAATTTAAATTATTTAGTTTAGCTGTATTTTTTTTTTAATTTATATTTTCGTACCTAGAATTTATCATTTTTTCATATATTTTATTTCAGATTTAAAAGCATATATTTTTTAAATGCAAATTTTTAATTTTATAGAGCATTTCTTCATTTGTATATAGCATATTTTTATTAGAGCTTATTTTCATTTTTATAGAGCATATTTTAAGCGCTTAAAGCACTTTTTAAGAGCATATTTTTGGTTGCCCTACCTATCAGGTTTTTTTTATATAAGATGTGTTACCTCCTCCAAATACTGCTGCTTCTTTTCTATTATCTCTTCGGTCTTCCATCCTTTCATACTTTGTATGCTTTTTCTTTCCACCTACTATTGTTAGGTTTATCTTAGCTATTACTAGTAGGTGGTCTGACCCCACGTCTGTGCCCTGAACTATCTCATGTCCAGTATCATTTTTTGCCTTCTCTTGACAATTAGAATATGGTCTATCTGTATTTCCTGTATTTCTACCTGGAATTAGCAATGTTACTTTCAGTTGTCTTATGTGTTACGTTGTATTACGTTAACTATGTACACATACATTTCTCCTGCTAGATTTCCCAATCTTATTCAGTTATTATTTGTTTCATTTTATTATAATCACGGTAAATGCTATAATAATTTGTGTATTTAATATGCTAGAAATAAAGTGTACTGATTTTTGAAGGAAAAGTAATACGGAAGTGTTAACTGCAGCAAACTGTTCTGCAAAATACTCGTGGAACAATACTGAATATATACGTACCTCATTTTATAACCTATATATGTTTACATCTTTAAAAATATGTTATCTTTATTTTTCTATTATATACTATAATATTATATTGTGCAACTAGTGCGGCAAGTTGTAAATTGCCCTCGAGAGCGAATAAGCGCACTCAATTCGTTGGTGCGCCCAACTTGTCCAAGTTGCAGATAGTATTTTTTATAACTCATGCGAGGGGACGTATCTTACAAGTTTAGTGTCCAGGGCTCATAAAAAAGTAAAAAAAAAGAATCTAAAAGAAGATTTTGCTTTTACCATTAACTCCGGTGGTGTGGATACCTCATAAGAACGTACACTCATTCTAAAACTTTTATTTAATTTTAATTTCTTAATGAAAAAAATTCTGTCACTTTCACGTCACTTTTTTAAAATTGATTTTGATTGTGCTTTTTTTAATTTACCTATTCGATTTTCATTGAAAATTTGCGTGCGCCAAGCATAAATTGACAAACAGCCATTTGTCGCATGGAAAAACGGGCGCCAATATAGTACTTATCCTGCATTAGTTATAAAAACTTTTTTCTGTATAATTCTGCATGGAATATATAGTGCAATAATTTATGTTAATAATCTTTATTTCATTTTAATATTTCATGTGTCGTGGTTGTGTCCTGGGAGAATATGGACATCTTAATAGATTATTTAACGTTAGTTGTGTTTTTTTAGTTTTATTATTTCATTAATATTCATTCAAAAAAGATTGATGATTTGCGGGTAAATACGATGTATTTTTAGTTAATGTTACATTTCTGAGACAAGTCTATTATTTTATGGAAAAATCCTTTGACCGTCTTTGAGAAATAACGTCTAACGCCTAAACAAATAGACTACAAAGTATCATTTCTGTGTCGAAAATAAAGTATCTCGCCTCGAAGACAGTTCGGGTGGAAGTCGAGAAAACTGTTCCAGCAAACTGAAACAACAGTTAATTGAATCTGTTTATTCTGTTCGTGGAGGAGTGGAAGTGTATTGGCCACGGTCCAAAGCCCCGCAGGGCTTAGTTAATCTAAAACAAACACCCTTTGTGTCCGCCTAAATTGACAAACTCAAACATCGCGAGTTTGTGCGCCAGGTCCACGTGCACTCTCCGTTTCGCGATCGCCGGAGATTTATAGCCATCCGTTCGGATTAAAAACGACAAAAATATGTCGACACACAACAAGAAAATGCTGCTCGGAAAAAATAAAATGTATTTTTTTTTCGACGGCAGAAATCTTTATTTACGGCTAACAATCCCCAGCAAATCCTCTTAACTTTTACGGGTTTTTTTCGGCTTTTGTGTATTTTACTCTAATTTCTATCACAAAAAACTTCCATAATGTTACACTTATTAAGGTCGGAACACAACCTGAATATATAAATATATCCAAACTTTTCGTAGCTCTATAATATTATTAAGTCTCTTTAGGATTACAAAGTAAATCTCATGTGATGTCATGTAAGTTTTATGATTATCTATAATGTATTATCGTTTTACCAATAGTAAATTATCAGTTAAATCAATAACCTGCTAAGTCCATGTCTCACTCACGAAATGTCAAAATAAAAAGTATGTGTTTTTCAAATTACAATTCAAAACAGCAAAGCTGCAGTGATGAGAGATAAATCTCGAAACGCGTCTGCAGATGGCTATTCACTTAAGTTAATAGAAAGCTATGATCTTAAAAACAATGTTATTTTTCTAGTTCATGTTTAGTTTCATGTTTAGTTTCACAAGTGAACGGGGGGGCAGTAAATAATTTACAAATTTTACATGAGATTTGTTTTGTAGTCGGTTGAAAATATATTTATATATTCATGCTGTGTTCCGACTTTAATAAGTTTATATGATTATCTATAAATAGCATGGTTTAACCGATAGTTCCATAATGTTGTTTATGCCATAGAAAAATTCCATTCAGCTTAGGTAGACCATATTGGTTATGATTACCTTATTTGTAGATGAAAATCAATAAAATAAGTCGAAGATCAGCTAAACAAACTGGAACAAAATGATTAAACAAACTGGAACAAAATGCCTAAACGAAGAGCCGCATACGGCTCGCGAGCCGCAGTCTACCGACCCCTGGTCTAGAATGTAGACTGAGCAATTTATATTTGTCAACAAAATTTGATTAAAGCAAAAACGAATTTGATAGATCCGTAACCGCCGAAAAGCAATAAATTAGCGAACGCCAGACTCGTATTAATAACCGTCGATTCGGCTCGCCGTTTCGGGCAATCGGAAAACGGACGTTGATTGACCGTTCGCCGGACGGAAACCGTTATATTTGTCAATACATGGGAGGCGTCTGGGGGTGGAGGTCCGCGTCCATCCGACGATCCCTTCACCCTTCTTATTGTATAATGGAGCCGCGAAATGGTTTATTAGACATTTCATTGCCGGACGTTAACTATAATGGCCGGCCATTTCTAACGTACAATACGTCCGGTTGGAAAGTGGGGAATTGTGTAAAAAAAGGAAATTAGGGGTAATATAAGGACAGAAAGGATGTTGAAAAGAAAAGGGAAATTGTAATACTGTTGTTGTTGTTGTGTTGTTGGAACAGTTTCGGAAATTATTTGATTACATAGACTGGGCAAGTTCAAAAAGACGCGTTAGTAGCAATAAACAAGACTTGGCAAACGAGTTTAAATAGATATGACTGACTAGATCAGATAGAAAGTCTTAAAAGATTAAATTTGACAAATAGTACAGGTAGATAAAATAAAATGGAATTTCATTATAGTTGGATTGTTTTCTGAGCGAAAGCAATCAGTCAGTAGGGTTTGATGGCGCCCTATAGACATATAGGTGTCACTGATCATTAAGGGTAAGGGCGCAACGAACCCCTACATTAACCCTGATATCGCACTCAATCACACCCTTCTTTATTAGTCTGAACCATATTAACCCCCTGCAAAGATATCATTATTCAATACAATAATCTATTTTTATGTTCTTATCTGCTTAGTCTTGTCTGTCTAGTCCTGCTTGTGTAGGTCTGTGTTATGTCTAAATAGTCTCGTCTGTCCAGTCTTGTCGGTCTAGACTTGTCAGTTCCAGTCATGTCTGAGTTATCCTGTCTGTCAAGTTTTTCTGTCTAGTCTTGTCTGTCTAGTTTTGTCTGAATAGTCTTGTCTGTCTAGTCTTGTCCCTGTCTAGACTTGCATGTCTAGTCTTGTTTGTCTAGTCTTGTATATCTACTCTTATCTGTCTAGTCTTGTCTGTCTTGTCTTGTCTCTGTAGTTCTGTCTGTGTATCTTTGTCTGTCTAATCCTGTATGTCTAGAATTGTCTGTCTTGTATATTCTGTCTAGTCGTATCTGGTTAGCCTTGTCTTTCTAGTCTTGTTTTTCTAGTCTTCTTGTCTGTCTAGTGTTGCCTGTCTAGTCTTGTCTGCCTAGTCTTGTCTGTCTAGTCTTGTCTGTCTAGTCTTGTTTGTCTAGTCTTGTCCGTCTAGTCTTGTCTGTCTAGTCTTGTCTGCCTAGTCTTGTCTGTCTAGTCGTGTCTGTCTAGCCTTGTCTGTCTAGTGTTGTCTGCCTAGACTTGTCTGTCTAGTCTTGTCTGTCTAGACTTGTCTGTCTAGTCTTGTCTGTCTAGTCTTGTCAGTCTAGTCTTGTCTGTCTAGTCTTGTCTGTCTAGTCTTGCCAGTCTAGCCTTGTCTCTCAAATCTTGTCTATCTAGTTTTGCCTGTTTAGTCTTGCATATCAAGTCTTGTATGTCTAGTCTTGTCTAACAAGTCTTGTCCGTCTAGTCATGTCTGTCTAGTCTTGTCTGCCTAGCCTTGTCTGTCTAGTCTTGCCTGTCTAGCCTTGTCTCTCAAATCTTGTCTGTCTAGTTTTGTCTCTTGAGTCTTGTATATCAAGTCTTGTATGTCTAGTCTTGTCTAACAAATCTTGTCCGTCTAGTCATGTCTGTCTAGTCTTGTCTGTGCAATCCAGTCTGTCTACCCTTTTCTGTGTAATCTTGTCGTCTAGTCTTGTCTGATTAGTCTTTTCTAAAGCTTTGTCTGTATAGTCTTGTTTGTCTAATCTCGTCTTATCTGTCTAGTCTGTCTTGTTTGTCTAGTCTTTTTGTCTGTATAGTCTTGTCTGTCTAGTCTTGTCTGTCTAGTATTGTCTGTCTAGACTTGTCTGTCTAGTCTTGTCTCTCTAGTATTGTCTGTCTAGTCTTGTCTGCCTAGTCTTGTCTGTCTAGTCTTGTCTGTCTAGTCTTGTCTGTCTAGTATTGTCTGTCTAGACTTGTCTGTCTAGTCTTGTCTGTCTAGCATTGTCTGTCTAGTCTTGTCAGTCTAGTCTTGTCTGTCAAGTCTTGTCTGTCTAGTCTTGTCTGTCTAGTCTTGTCTGTCTAGTATTGTCTGTCTAGTCTTGTCTGTCTCGACTTGTCCGTCTAGTCTTGTCTGTCTAGTCTTGTCTGCCTTGTCTTGTCTGCCTAGTCTTGTCTGTCTAGTCTTGTCTGTCTAGTCTTGTCTGTCTAGTGTTGTCTGTCTAGACTTGTCTGTCTAGTCTTGTCTGTCAAGACTTGTCTGTCTAGTCTTGTCTGCCTAGTCTTGTCTACCTAGTCTTGTCTACCTAGTCTTGTCTGTCTAGTCTTGTCTGTCTAGTATTGTCTGTCTAGACTTGTCTGTCTAGTCTTGTCTGTCAAGCATTGTTTGTCTAGTCTTGTCTGTCTAGTCTTGTCTGTCTAGTCTTGTCTGTCTAGTCTTGTCTGTCTAGTCTTGTCTGTCTAGTCGTGTCTGTCTAGTCTTGTCTGTCTAGTATTGTCTGTCTAGTCTTGTCTGTCTAGTCTTGGCTGTCTAGTTTTGTCTGTCTAGTCATGTCTGTCTTTTCTGGTCTGTGTAATCTTGTCTGTCTAGTCTTGTCTGTGTAATCTTGTGGTCTAGTCTTGTCTGTCTTGTCTGTCCAGTCTTGTCTGTCTAGTCCTGACTGTCTGGTCATGTGTGTCTAGTCTTGTCTGGCTAGTCTTGCCTGTCTAGTGTTGTCTGTCTAGTCTTGTTTGTCTAGTCTTGTCTGTCGAGTCTTGCCTGTTTAGTCTTGTCTGTCTTGTCTTGTCTGTCTAGTCTTGTCTGTCTAGTATTGTCTGTCTAGTCTTGTCTGTCTAGTCTTGTCTGTCTAGTCTTGTCCGTCTAGTCTTGTGTGTCTAGTCTTGGCTGTCTAGTTTTGTCTGTCCAGTCGTGTCTGTCTAGTCTTGTCTGTCTAGTATTGGCTGTCTGTCTAGTCTTGTCTGTCTAGCCTTGTCTCTCAAGTCTTGTATGTCTAGTCTTGTCTGTTTAGTCTTGTATATCAAGTCTTGTCTAACTAGTCTTGTCCGTCTAGTCATGTCTGTCTTGTCTTGTCTGTGTAATCTTGTCTGTCTAGTCTTGTCTGTGTAATCTTGTGGTCTAGTCTTGTCTGTCTTGTCTGTCCAGCCTTGTCTGTCTAGTCCTGACTGTCTAGTCATGTGTGTCTAGTCTTGTCTGTCTAGTCTAACCTATCTAGTCTTGTCTGTCTAGTCTTGTTTTTCTAGTATTTTCTGTCGAGTCTTGCCTGTTTAGTCTTGTCTGTATTGTCTTGTCTGTCTAGTCTTGTCTGTCTAGTCTTGTCTGTCTAGTCTTGTCTGTCTAGTCTTGTCTGTCTAGTCTTGTCTGTCTAGTCTTGTCTGTCTAGTCTTGTCTGTCTAGTCTTGTCTGTCTAGTCTTGTCTGTCTAGTCTTGTCTGTCTAGTCTTGTCTGTCTAGTCTTGTCTGTCTAGTCTTGTCTGTCTAGTCTTGTCTGTCTAGTCTTGTCTGTCTAGTCTTGTCTGTCTAGTCTTGTCTGTCTAGTCTTGTCTGTCCAGTCTTGTCTGTCTAGTCTTGTCTGTCTAGTCTTGTCTGTCTAGTCTTGTCTGTCTAGTCTTGTCTGTCTAGTCTTGTCTGTCTAGTCTTGTCTGTCTAGTCTTGTCTGTCTAGTCTTGTCTGTCTAGTCTTGTCTGTCTAGTCTTGTCTGTCTAGTCTTGTCTGTCTAGTCTTGTCTGTCTAGTCTTGTCTGTCTAGTCTTGTCTGTCTAGTCTTGTCTGTCTAGTCTTGTCTGTCTAGTCTTGTCTGTCTAGTCTTGTCTGTCTAGTCTTGTCTGTCTAGTCTTGTCTGTCTAGTCTTGTCTGTCTAGTCTTGTCTGTCTAGTCTTGTCTGTCTAGTCTTGTCTGTCTAGTCTTGTCTGTCTAGTCTTGTCTGTCTAGTCTTGTCTGTCTAGTCTTGTCTGTCTAGTCTTGTCTGTCTAGTCTTGTCTGTCTAGTCTTGTCTGTCTAGTCTTGTCTGTCTAGTCTTGTCTGTCTAGTCTTGTCTGTCTAGTCTTGTCTGTCTAGTCTTGTCTGTCTAGTCTTGTCTGTCTAGTCTTGTCTGTCTAGTCTTGTCTGTCTAGTCTTGTCTGTCTAGTCTTGTCTGTCTAGTCTTGTCTGTCTAGTCTTGTCTGTCTAGTCTTGTCTGTCTAGTCTTGTCTGTCTAGTCTTGTCTGTCTAGTCTTGTCTGTCTAGTCTTGTCTGTCTAGTCTTGTCTGTCTAGTCTTGTCTGTCTAGTCTTGTCTGTCTAGTCTTGTCTGTCTAGTCTTGTCTGTCTAGTCTTGTCTGTCTAGTCTTGTCTGTCTAGTCTTGTCTGTCTAGTCTTGTCTGTCTAGTCTTGTCTGTCTAGTCTTGTCTGTCTAGTCTTGTCTGTCTAGTCTTGTCTGTCTAGTCTTGTCTGTCTAGTCTTGTCTGTCTAGTCTTGTCTGTCTAGTCTTGTCTGTCTAGTCTTGTCTGTCTAGTCTTGTCTGTCTAGTCTTGTCTGTCTAGTCTTGTCTGTCTAGTCTTGTCTGTCTAGTCTTGTCTGTCTAGTCTTGTCTGTCTAGTCTTGTCTGTCTAGTCTTGTCTGTCTAGTCTTGTCTGTCTAGTCTTGTCTGTCTAGTCTTGTCTGTCTAGTCTTGTCTGTCTAGTCTTGTCTGTCTAGTCTTGTCTGTCTAGTCTTGTCTGTCTAGTCTTGTCTGTCTAGTCTTGTCTGTCTAGTCTTGTCTGTCTAGTCTTGTCTGTCTAGTCTTGTCTGTCTAGTCTTGTCTGTCTAGTCTTGTCTGTCTAGTCTTGTCTGTCTAGTCTTGTCTGTCTAGTCTTGTCTGTCTAGTCTTGTCTGTCTAGTCTTGTCTGTCTAGTCTTGTCTGTCTAGTCTTGTCTGTCTAGTCTTGTCTGTCTAGTCTTGTCTGTCTAGTCTTGTCTGTCTAGTCTTGTCTGTCTAGTCTTGTCTGTCTAGTCTTGTCTGTCTAGTCTTGTCTGTCTAGTCTTGTCTGTCTAGTCTTGTCTGTCTAGTCTTGTCTGTCTAGTCTTGTCTGTCTAGTCTTGTCTGTCTAGTCTTGTCTGTCTAGTCTTGTCTGTCTAGTCTTGTCTGTCTAGTCTTGTCTGTCTAGTCTTGTCTGTCTAGTCTTGTCTGTCTAGTCTTGTCTGTCTAGTCTTGTCTGTCTAGTCTTGTCTGTCTAGTCTTGTCTGTCTAGTCTTGTCTGTCTAGTCTTGTCTGTCTAGTCTTGTCTGTCTAGTCTTGTCTGTCTAGTCTTGTCTGTCTAGTCTTGTCTGTCTAGTCTTGTCTGTCTAGTCTTGTCTGTCTAGTCTTGTCTGTCTAGTCTTGTCTGTATAGTCTAGTATGTCTCCGCTAATTGAAATAACAAGTGGAAATACTATCAAGAAGTAGGAAAATCGGAGATTCGCTCCCTAGTACTCAAACTCTCAATAATAAATAGTGAGATTTTTGGTATTATTCGCGAAAAAGAGCAAGCAATAACCTCATTATTCTAGGAAATATTAATAAAAATGTCAGCGCTCTGGAGATAAAAATCAGCTTGATTGAAGCTGTGAATGTAGTTTCCGATGGCATTAGCGTAAAGTCGGTCAAAACCACAAAAGGCGGGAATGTAGTAATTAACTGCCCAACGAAAAAGATGCGGATAAACTAACCTTGTCCGTAAATGAAAAATTAAGGGATATTTCAGTTAAAGCAGAAACAAAAAAGAATCCTAAACTAAGAATTCGAGGCGTTAGTGAAGGGATTGACATTGAGCAATTAAAAGATAATTTAATAAAACAAAATTTCTTAATATCGAATGAATATAAAAGTAGAGATAATTTAGAAAACGAAATAAAAATGAGCCACAAATACAAAGGGAAAAATCCAAGCGGGAAAATAAACACGGTAGTAGAGGTATCTCCCAAATTCCGCGGATTCTTAGTGAACAGAATTATTTCTATCGGCTGGAATCAACATCGGCCGGAGGATTATCTAGACATTCAACACTGTTATAATTGTCTAAAGCCAAGTCATATTGCTAAAGTGTGCAATGGCAAACAAGTATGCGCGAGATGCTCGGGGGAACACGAGGTTAAAGAATGCAGAAGAGAGTCCTATATGCATGCGTAAAAAGCGGACCGACTAGCTCGATCATCAAGCATATAGTCCAAACTGCCCTACTGCTAAAAGACTAAGCGAAGAATTAATCTCTAAAACCGATTATGGCCCGCAATTCAAATTATTTTAAGTTACATCATCGGGGTCCGAAAATTAAGTGTTTACAATTAAATTTAGGAAAATCCAAAGCTGCCACAGGCAATCTGCTAGAAAAAATTGTAAGGAACAATATTTAGATTTTATTTATTCAAGAACCACACGTTGTAAGTGGCAGGGTCTCGGGATTTCCTGCCCGCTATAGGATACTACAGGGTGACGCAACTGGATGCAATATTGTAAAGTCCGCCATAATCATAACAGACCCAAAAATCAATGTTATTTTCATGGCACGCCTTTCCAGTATTCTGATAACAGTAGCTCAGCTGGTCTGCAATGACCAAACTTTCTTCGCGGTTTCCGTTTACATACCACCCGCTGTTTAACCGGTGGCCAAACGAAATTTTTTTAAGCTATTTAGAAATCTTAAATAGGTTAACAAAGGATTTAGAAAATAGAGGCAATATTATAATAGCGGGAGATATTAACAGCAAGTCCCTAAAATGGGAAAGTAGAAGACAGGATTGGCGCGGCAGACTGTTCGAAAATTTTATTTATGAAAATAATCTAAATATTCATCATTTACACATCAGTGTAATTGATGTGACTCTAGTTAGTGGCAGACTGTGTAATTTGATCACGGACTGGCATTTGCCAGATGAAGACAGCTTCAGACCATAAATTGATATGCTGGTCGATTGGAAATATTTCGACGGCGGCAGAAATCCTTCGGGGTTTTTGTACAATTTCAGAAATACTTAAACAACATCTCCCCAGCTTTAAATTATTGTCAGACTTCAGCGTAAATTTCACAATTTGCAGAATCTACTAATACAGCTTTAATAAAAGCGGCAGGCGATGCGATTCCCGCAAGGAAACCATTCAGAGATTCAGTCCCGTGGTGGACGCCGGAGCTAACAGCGCTCCGGAAAGAGAATAATAGGCTTCGCAGCAAATATCAACGTAGCATAGGATTAATCAGGCTGGAAAGACGCAAAGATTATAATTATAAATTTAGGGAATATAAAACCAAAATTTTAGAAACGTAACTCAATAAATGGAAGGAATTTTGTACACGATCAGCAAACGGCGACCCATGGGGAAAAGTTTATAAAGTCCTACGGGGAAAGAAATCTTCAGTAGGTTATCTCACAAGTTTGCACAAAGACGATTCAGAATTGGATCTATTAGACACAAGCCGAGAATTATTAAATGTGTTTTTTCATCAGGATAACATTAAGGAGGATTCGGCTAGACAACGGGAAACAAGACGAATGATATCATCAGAATCGGGTGGCCCGGATGATAGATCTTTCTCTGTCTCTGAGATCGAGCGAGTTATTAAATACATGAACCCAAAAAAGTCTTCCGGTCGAGACGGAATTACGGCAGACATTGTGCAATCAGCCTTCAATAAGAACAAACTTATTTTCTGCGAACTTTACGACAAGTGTCTTGATGAGGGAGTCTTTCCAACCTGTTGGAAGGAGCAACTTATTAAGGTAATTCCAAAACCGCAAAAAACAGGCTTAAGCTCTAAGGACTTTAGACCTATAAGTCTGCTACACGTAGCAGGTAAAGTACTCGATTCGTTGTTAATATCTCGCTTAGAACATTACCTATATAAAAACGAGTTGCTGCACGAAAATCAGTTCGGTTTTCGCAAGGGAGTAAGCACTGTCGATGCAATTAGTAAAGTCACATCTTTTATTAAAAGTAGTATTGAAATAAGCAACTACTGCGCGGCCGTAGCTCTCGATATTAGCGGAGCATTTGATAATGCTTGGTGGCCGCTTATCATTCAGAGGCTTTCAGTAAAGCAATGTCCCGACAATTTAATCAGATTAACCAGAGACTATTTTAATAACAGAACAGAGCGGTAATTTGCGAACACAATATATATATATATGTCGAGAAAAAAGTCTCTAAGGGCTGTCCGCAAGGATCAAAATCTGGCCCCGGCTTCTGGAAAATATTATATGACACAATATTCGAACTAGATTTACCGTAAGGTTCCGAGATAATTGCTTACGCGGATGACACAATGTTATTGGTCAGATGTGGAACCTATAATGGCTTCAAATCTAAAGTAAATCGCTCACTGGAGACACTTCGCGTATGGGCCAATGACACAAAATTAGAATTCAATGCTTAAAAAAAGGAGGCTCTCTTCTTCGGTAAGAAACCAAATCAAGTTAATCCGGTTTTTAAACTTAACGGAAACTCGATACACTGTTCTGAGCACATTAAATATCTGGGAATCCTAATAGACAGTAAATTAAAATACAAAGAACATATCAGACAAATATGTGCCAAAGTCAAAATTGTCAGTTTTAGGCTCAGTTCAGCAGCAATGAAGGAGTGGGGTTTGGGCAAGTCTGCTATTTCGACTATTTACAGAGGGGCTGTAGAACCTTGTCTGTTATATCGAGCGCCGGTATGGTCTAGTGCCTGTGGATTTAGAGAACGGAAAATGCTTCTTAGCGTGCAACGCTTGTGCACAATAAGAACTGCGAAAGCATATAAAACTGTCTCTAATGAAGCTGCCTGCGCTATATCCGGCCTATTACCTGTGGATATGAGATTAGCAGAGGCCTCGGCCAAATACCTTCTGCACAGTATGAATGCGATCGAATTTCAGGAATTGACAGGGTTTACCTGTTACTCCTCAAATGATGGAAACTAGATTGTGCATCCAGGGTAGGATACACCCTGAGGAACTTGGCTTCATAAACTATTATATCGGATCAACTGAAGAACTCAACATGAAAGTGTATACGGACGGGTCAAAATTTGAGCAGGGAGTAGGAGCGGCATTTGTAGTTTTTCTACACGACAGGGAAACCTACTTCGAGAAAATTAGATTGGCGCAGTATTGCACAATATTTCAGGCCGAGTTACTTGCAATTAGGCTTAACTTACATTAAGTCGCAAATTCAGAACTTCTCAGGTTGCTCAATACTATCGGATAGTAAATCAGTTTTGGAAGCACTAAAATATATGACCGAACCAACAAAGTTACTGGTCGACACCTGGGAACTAGCTCGAGAGATCTCACAGAATATCGACCTGCGATGGCATTGGATTAAAGCTCATGCGGGAGAACGGGGAAATGAAAGAGCGGATAGCTTGGCCAGACAAGCATCTGGGTTAGATGAACTAGAATTAGTATGTACGCTAGAACCGCAAATTGTTTTTAATCAGATATCCCACAGACTTGTGATGAACAGTTTTTCGTTGCGTTTTCTACAGCAATGGCAGTCTAGATGGCAGACAGCACCGACCGGAGTATAGACAGAGAAATTTATACCATCCATATCAGAGTGGCAAAAGATAAACATAGATCTCTCACATCAGGCAGTTCAGCTGATCACAGGACACGGCAACTTCAACTATTACCTCCACCGAATCGGAAAAAGAGAATCACCAAATTACGAATGTGGAACGGAGGACACAGCTAACCATGTACTGTTCGATTGCCCAAGGACCCAGGAATGGAGACAACAAGCCGAAACAAAAATGATTAGGGCTGGGTGCACCTGGCCACACCAGAAAGAAGATCTTGAAGTTTTGGAGAAAGATCACCTATGGTGGAAAACTTTCGATACCTGCGCCAAAAGATTACAGCGAAGATACAGAGAAGATACAGAGAAGAATAAGTCGTAAATAGTATATAAAATTTAAGTTATTTCAAATCTTCAAGCAAATTTTAAATCTTATCTTCTACTTTATAAATAATAATAATATTCCTACTTTATATGTAGATTTTTAGAATTAACCTTATTTACTTTATATAATTTATAGAACATTAGAACGATAGATTTATGCAGTACTAACTTAGTTTTAAATCATGTAGACACTGGGACAGAGCCTAACGGCGGTATCTCGGTTGATAAAATTCTAAACATTATTATCAATAAACCAATTAAGAAGTCTAGTCTGTCTAGTCCTGTCTGTCTAGTCTTGTCGGTTTAGTGTTGTCTTCTAGTTTTGTCTGTTTAGTCCACCATCTGTCCATCTGTCTAGTATCTTTTCTGTATAGTATTTAATGTTTTGTCTTGTCTGTGTAGTCTTGTCTGTGTAGTCTTGTCTGTGTACTTGTCTTGTCTGTTATGTTTACCTTATATAGAGCTAGATGTAGTTTTGTAAAATAAGTTAGCAAATGTAATCGACGTTGGCCTATCATATTTGAGTATATATTGCTTGGAGTGCAAGCAGAATTGTCACGTTAGTAAATAATAACAGTCGAGCGTTCGGCGATAAGTGTAAGCGATTGATATTTGGCATGATCTGTAACGGTTCTTGCCGTTACGGTTCGTTGCGTTCGAGAGCCGGGCGGTTCCAGGCGTCCGATATAAATCTGGGAGTAAATATGGACCCGGATGGTATCGCGTTCCTTCCACACCGGCTCCGCTCCTTTCCGCCGAAACGAAAAACAAACAAGTCGATAATTTAAAGGTCTACACAGGCGACACGCAATTGCGTAACAAACCGAGTATCCCAGAGACGTTCGTCAATTTGTCACTTCCACCCTACTTAGAACACCATAAATTACCCGCATCTATCACGGATACTCTTTTTACTTGTCTTCTACTTCTTTTATTTTACATTTTATTACCATGCGGATTCCTTTCTTTCCTTTTCAAAGTCTAATATTACCTGTATAATCTTGTGCTATCTGTATAGACTTGTCTGCCTAGTCCAATCGGTCTAGTTTTCTCAGTGCAGACTAGAAAATATTAGGCTAGACTCAATTAGACCGGACAGGACAAAAAATTGAGTGAAAATCTGTTGGGGTTTGTTTGTGTTAGAATTTATCTTGAATATCTTGATTGGAATTAAAAATAAGATTTAGTCGCTGGATTTGGAAATGTATATTTTGATAATCTGTGCAAAAAAAATTGAAATTTGCTGAAGAACAACCCTTAAATTTAGACTCGCGGTACAATCAAATTTCCTGAATAACTAAATTAGATAAGGGAAAATTTGTCTTATTTTTAGATTCACAATTAAATTGTCTATGTGATGCTTGTAGCTAATTAAGCAAATTTTTTTGCGCAATTGCTGAAAATTACCTCTGACATTTTTTTTTATAAATTACCACCCTTTAGAATTCCTCCGCGTTGAAATAACAATTACTATTAAAAACCGGAATCTTTTCGCTAAAGAACTAAAGGAAACTACTAAAGGAAACTCCCTGACGTAAAACTCTCTTTGTCTTGTTTTTTGTTGTCTTAACCCAACACCGTATATAATATTATTACTAAATCCATGTAATAACTAACTACTAAATAGTTGAGTTAATAAATTGGATTGTAGACTAGGAGCGGATTACTGGGCCGGGGCTGAGAAACGCGTCCGTTGTTTATAGTAAAATATTGCGGGCAATAAATAGAGTAATATTTAAGTGAGCGCTGGGGCTCTCCTAAGTTTTATGTTATGGTTATATAATGTAATGGACTCCGTCTGACCTCCGTCGCGTTCGAGGGTCGAAACGGACACTGGGTCAAGATGCAATTTATCATACACAACCTAATTATCCAACATGGAATAACTCGCCCGGCTGCCTTAATAACGACTAGGTATATTTCACAATAATTTAGCCCTTAGATAGTATATGTTCTAGCTTGTTTATAGACATATCCTCAATCTAGTGCTATTTGTTTAATTTTGTCTATTATTTTATGGATTAATTAGCTTAATTAGATAATGTTTTTGTTGTATTTAATTTTGGTTTATTTAATTGGTCTAAAGTCAGTAAACAGTCCATTATAAATAGCCTAGCTTATACACACAAGTATCTATAATCTAATACTGTTGGTTTAATCTTATCTTTTATTGTCTGGATTAATTAATATTTTTGTTTTTGAACTATCTAGTTTGTCCAATTTTATCATTGGATAGTCCCTTATAACTTGTATAGATTATTCACACAAATATAATATCTTATTATAGTATATAATATCTATAATATAGTACTATAGTACTTGGTTAAATCTGTCTATTATTATATGGATTATAATATAATCCCGATAATGCAATATATTATGTTGTATAGACAATACAATATATTACATACAAAATGTCACACCTAAGTGCGCCTAGAAATCGAAGGTGCAGAATTCCCCATACCAAAATGGAGTGTAGCAAGCAGATCCTCTCTCTCTCCAAAATTGTTTTCAGCGCTGCTGAATACATTGTCAGACGTCTAGATTGGGAAACGAAGGGAATAAAGGTTGACGGAGAACTATTGAACCACTTGCGTTTCGCGGACGACATTGTGGTCTTCGCTGAAAGCGCCACCGAATTGGAGAGTATGGTGATCGACCTAGCATTGGAAAGCCAAAAAGTGGGATTGTTAATGAATAAATCGAAAACGGGGTGTACGGGGTCACGCTGTAGAGATAGCACCCTTTATCAATAGCGGTCACATCAAATGTTAAAGACAGGAGATGGCTAACGATAACTGGTCCTCACAGGGTACCCAGCTCTCACTTATGGCTCCAAGCTACCACACCCCGGTAAACTGTATTGATCTACAGGCCAAACTAAGTGAGGGTAACCAGATATGGCGAACACGCAGCGTCTGAACCCAGAGGGGCGGCTGCAAACGGCGTCTGCATCCTGAGGATCGGTCGAAATCCAAAACTCGTCAACACGCAGGGCAAGCGCGACCTTTTAACAGCCAAAACCTTTCAAAGTACCATATGAAATGTCGACATACAAAACAAAAATACCCCAGGCGGGTAGAACACAAAATTCGGAATCCCACTCCGACATAAAATCGGACAGCGGCACGAATTCTGGGGGAGGCAATAAATCGACCATCTTTACACAACATAAACCAAAATACACTCACAAAATCTACATGGCAACATACAACATACGGACTATGAGAACGGAAAACCACCTGGAAGAACTCGAAGAAGAACTTGAAGCTATAAAATGGGATATCATAGGAATATGCGAGACAAGACTCAAAGGAGAGAAGAGGACCACACTAAAATCGGGACACGTCCTATATGAGAATAACTCAGAAACAAACCAGAGAATTGGAGGTGTAGCATTTATCGTGAACCGCAAAATAAAACATCAAGTGGTCAAGTACCCAATATCAGAGTTATATATCTCGTACTAAAGTTAAATAACAAATATCAAGTCCAAGTGATACACTGCTATGCAACGACTAGCAGCGCAGATGACGAATCTATCGAACAAGAACATGGAAAAAACGTACTACACAGTTATTACCGGAGATTTTAACGCCAAAATTGGCAAAAGACAGTCACAGGATACCAAATACGTAGGAAACTTCGGACTGGGGACAAGGAATGAAATAGGAGAAACATTAAGGAACTACCTCAACACCGAAAAACTATTTTGTCTAAACACTTTCTTTAGAAAAAAAAAAATTTTAAAATGGACCTGGAAGAGCGCAGATGGCCGGACAAAAAATGAAATAGGTTTCTTACTTTCTAACAATAAAAACATATGCAAAGTTATCTCGGTATTAAACAGATTTTGTACAGGAAGCTATCACAGATTGGTCCGCGCAAAGATCCTCATAAACACAAAAATTGTAAGAAAGAAGTTGGTACACAAACGAAATTTCCAACAGCCGAATTCCTGATCCTCAACAAAAATGAATACGAAAACGAAATAAAAAAGAGAATGAAACGATCAGAAAATCTACAAGAAATGAACATAGATGATATTGCAACAAGTATAAAAGAGGACATTCATTCAATCAGCCAGAAGGAAGATAAGAAACTGTAGAAACTGTAAACTGTAGCAAGATAAGAAACGAAAAAGAAATCAGACTATCAGTGGAAACAAAACAACTAATAAAGAAGAGAAGAGAAACCTGCCGGGACTCACCCGATTTCAACACCATAAACAAAAAAGTAAAAAAGAAAATAAGCACAGATATAGGAGCTTATAAAACCCAACAAATCATCGAAACCAAGTAACATGTTAGCCATTAGTAAAATTAGACTAAGATAACCGGCTCAGTGCGAAAGCGGAGAGCCGGCATTGTATTGCACAAAATAAACAAATAATATGTCGGCTTGTCCGACAAAAGCTGTCTCGGCGTACAGCCATCGACATAACGCGGCATTGCGAGTAGGGTTTGGGAATACCCGGTCTTTTTAGACTCGCCGAGTCCGAGTCCAGTCCGGGTCCGATTTTTCGGGTCCGGGTCCGGGTCTAATCTGTCTCGCAATTTAAACAAAAACAAGAAATGATCATGTTCACGCATATGGTAAAGCAAGCGATACTGTACGAACTTGCTGATGAAGTTAACTTTGACTTAGATAAACAAGGAATTTGGAAAATGTTATGGTAAACAGGTAAATAAACACATACACACACAAGAGGTTAAGAGCGGAAGGCAAATGGATGAATTCCCTTCTAAATTGTCTAAAGTTAATTCAACTTGTTCGTATTCTTCGACATCATAGATGCTCTCGTCAGAATAATAATTTTCATCTTGATCGTCATGAATACCATCTAGAATCTAGACCATGATAATCTTCATCTTGCAAGCCGGTAATATGTTTCTTTTTATATACTACATCACAAACAGATAAGTGTATAGTGTGATACAAACAGAAATTATAAAGACTAGAAGATTCTCGTCCAAATTTCGTTATTACACTTGCGCCGTCGCCGGTTGAACCAACTATATGTTTTATTAAATTTTATATTAAATGTGTTTAAGGGTTGTTCTACTTTTTCGACTAATTGTATAGCAGTACATGAGTTAAAAATTCTCAATAAACCCAGATTATACATTTCAGAGTCAATTTCATGCAAATTGATATTGAGATAAGTTCGAATTTTCATACTCGTCCATTCATCAAGTGTAATGCTAAATCGTCGATCTTCTTCACGACGCGGTGTACTAGACAATGCCAAACATTCAAGACTCGAGACTCGTCGAGTCTTAGATCGGCTATCGGGTAACGGGTATTTACCCTTGGACTCGCCGAGTCCGGGTGTAGCTAATCTCATTGTTTGAAACAATATTAATAAAATATACCTACATCCAAATTTTAAGGATTCCAATTAATTTTTAAGGTCCGCTCCTCTCAGCTCCGTCAATTTTCCACATATTTCATTCGCTCAGCTACTTCCACTCAACACACTCAATCCCCTCACATCTCTCCAGCGGGAGAGTTAAATATGTGCTGCTATCCTGGTCGCATAAATGCTTTAGCGCATATATGAAACGTTCGTGTTGCGCCTGCGTGAACCATCCGCCAGCATCCGACCTCCGGCCTAGTATTCTTCACGAACAGAGGATAAGGAGCGGAGAGGAACGGAACGGAGCCAAGCTGAGCTGAGCGGACGCAGTATGTGCGTTTCTATTTAAATACACGGGCTTTATATTTTTCTTGGCTGAAAGGCTGAGCTGAGCGGACCCATTGTGCGACAAGCCTAAATCGTCGATTTTCTTTACGACGCGGTGTACTAGACAATGCCAAACATTCAAGACCCGAGACTCGTCGAGTATTAGATCGGGTATCAGGTACCGAGTATTTACCCTTGGACTCGTCGAGTCCGGGTCCGGGTACTCGGACCCCAAAAACCCTAATTGCGAGTGCTCCACCAGAGATAGACCAGGAGCCTGTGCCGCCTTACTTGCCGGGAGATATTGAGTCCGTTGTCGGGAACGAGAGATGCCAATTTTTTTAGAACTATCCATTAATCGCGCCAACAAGCCTGACATTGTTCTCCTCGATAAACAGACCAGGACTACCGATAGAGGAGAAAAAATGGGCCAAATATCAAGACCTCCTTTTCGAGCTATGCATGCTTTACCCTGGCCATGATGTCATGCTGGTTGCCTTAATCATCGGTGTTCTGGGGGCAATCCGTTTTTCGCTGCTTTCGGAGTTGAAGATTCCCGCATGCAGAAACTCCGCTTGAGTTTTGGCAGTCCGGATGCAGAAAGCTGTTGTCCTGGGGTCCATTCGTCTGCCGAGGGCACACGATTCAGGAACCTACAGCAGCTCACCGACTGGTAAGGAGGAGCAGTTGTAGAAACAACTTTGGACACTGGCGCGACTGCTGCGAAGGGTCGGAGCTCGCAGCAGTCCCGAAAAAAAATTGTTCAAAAAATAGCCTTTATTTGCTACAACAGTTATGTATAGTTATGTATGTACGCATATGAATTAATTTATAATAGTAGAAATAGTAGTAGTTGCCTTTGGGATATAGGCCTCTCCTAAACCTGTACATCTTGCATCCATAGCAATAGATCAAACATTTGTTTGTTAGTATCTGCAGAGCTTCCAGTAGTGTTCCGCCTCCCGCTTTTAGCATTTTTGCTGTTATCTGGTCATCTCCTGGGGTCTTGCGGTTCTTCATTTGTTTTAACGCATATGTAATTTTAGCTGTCGTTATTTCTGACAGTTTTTCCGACCGATGCTACTTTTATAATAGTTTTTGAGGATGTTGTTGGGTTAGGTATGGACGATGTGTATAGGCTGGCGTAGAATCTTTGGACTTCTGCGACTATGTCTGTTTTGTTAGTAATGATATTGTCATGGCGGTCTTTTAGTTTAACAATATGTTGTTTCCATTTCCATTTGAAACCTTTGATTTGAGTACTCTCATGTTTTTGTTTGCCTTTATGGTTTCGATGATTTGTTGGGTTTTATAAGCTCCTATATTTGTGCTTATTTTCTTTTTTACTTTTTTGTTTATGGTGTTGAAATCGGGTGAGTCCCGGCAGGTTTCTCTTCTCTTCTTTATTAGTTGTTTTGTTTCCACTGATAGTCTGGTTTCTTTTTCGTTTCTTATCTTGCTACAGTTTACAGTTTCTACAGTTTCTTATCTTCCTTGTGGCTGATTGAATGAATGTCCTCTTTTATACTTGTTGCAATATCATCTATGTTCATTTCTTGTAGATTTTCTGATCGTTTCATTCTCTTTTTATTTCGTTTTCGTATTCATTTTTGTTGAGGATCAGGAATTCGGCTGTTGGAAATTTCGCTTGTGTACCAACTTCTTTCTTACAATTTTTGTGTTTATGAATATCTTTGCGCGGACCAATTTGTGATAGCTTCCTGTACAAAATCTGTTTAATACTGAGATATCTTTGCATATGCTTCTATCGTTATAAAGTAAGAAACCTATTTCATTTTTTTTCCGGCCATCTGCGCTCTTCCAGGTCCATTTAAAAAAAAAAAAATTTCTTAAGAAAGTGTTTAGACAAAATAGTTTTTCGGTGTTGAGGTAGTTACTTAATGTTTCTCCTATTTAATTCCTTGTCCCCAGTCCGAAGTTTCCTACGTATTTGGTATCCTGTGACTGTCTTTTGCCAATTTTGGCGCTAAAATCTCCGGTAATAACTGTGTAGTACGTTTTTCCATGTTCTTGTTCGATAGATTTTTACTTCTGCGCTGCTAGTCGTTGCATAGCAGTGTATCACTTGGACTTGATATTTGTTATTTAACTTTAATACGAGATATATAACTCTGATATTGCGTGGTACTTGACCACTTGATGTTTTATTTTGCGGTTCACGATAAATGCTACACCTCCAATTCTCTGGTTTGTTTCTGAGTTATTCTCATATAGAACGTGTCCCGATTTTAGTGTGGTCCTCTTCTCTCCTTTGAGTCTTGTCTCGCATATTCCTATGATATCCCATTTTATAGCTTCAAGTTCTTCTTCGAGTTCTTCCAGGTGGTTTTCCGTTCTCATAGTCCGTATGTTGTATGTTGCCATGTAGATTTTGTGAGCGTATTTTGGTTTATGTTGTAAAGATGGTCGATTTATTGCCTCCCCCAGAATTCGTGACGCTGTCCGATTTTATGTTGGAGTGGGATTCCGAATTTTGTGTTCTACCCGCCTGGGGTATTTTTGTTTTGAATGTCGACATTTCATATGGTACTTTGAAAGGTTTTGGCTGTTAAAAGGTCGCGCTTGCCCTGCGTGTTGACGAGTTTTGGATTTCGACCGATCCTCAGGATGCAGACGCCGTTTGCAGCCGCCCCTCTGGGTTCAGACGCTGCGTGTTCACCATATCTGGTTACCCTCACTTAGTTTGCCCTGTAGATCAATACAGTTTACCGGGGTGTGGTAGCTTGGAGCCATAAGTGAGAGCTGGGTAGCCTGTGAGGACCAGTTATCGTTAGCCATTTCCTGTCTTTAACATTTGATGTGACCGCCATTGATAAAGGGTGCTATCTCTACAGCGTGACCCCGTACACCCCGTTTTCGATTTATTCATTAACAATCCCATTTTTTGGCTTTCCATTGCTAGGTCGATCACCATACTCTAGAATTCGGTGGCGCTTTCAGCGAAGACCACAATGTCGTCCGCGAAACGCAAGTGGTTCAATAGTTCTCCGTCAACCTTTATTCCCTTCGTTTCCCAATCTAGACGTCTGACAATGTATTCAGCAGCGCTGAAAACAATTTTGGAGAGAGAGAGGATCTGCTTGCTACACTCCATTTTGGTATGGGGAACTCTGCACCTTCGCGGTCTAGGCGCACTTTGGCGTGACATTCTGTATGTAATATATTGTATTGTCTATACAACATAATACATTGCATTATCGGGATTATATTATAATCCAGATAATAATAGACAGATTAAACCAAGAGTACTATATTATAGATATTATATATCTATAATAAGATATTATATTTGTGTGAATAATCTATACAAGTTATAAGGGACTATCCAATGATAAAACTGGACAAACTAGATAGTTCAAAAACAAATATATTAATTAATCCAGACAATAAAAGATAAGATTAAACCAACAGTATTAGATTATAGATACTTGTGTGAATAAGCTAGGCTATTTATAATGGACTGTTTACTGACTTTAGACCAATTAAATAAACCAAAATTAAATACAACAAAAACATTATCTAATTAAGCTAATTAATCCAGAAAATAATAGACAAAATTAAACAAATTGCACTAGATTGAGGACATGTCTATAATGTTCTTGTCTGGTCTTGTCTGATCTTGTCTGGTCTTGTCTGGTCCTGTCTGGTCTTGTCTGGTCTTGTCTGGTCTTGTCTGGTCTTGTCTGGTCTTGTCTGGTCTTGTCGGGTCTTGTCGGATCTTGTCTGGTCTTGTCTGATCTTGTCTAGTCTTGTTTGGTCTTATTTCGTCTTGTCTGGTCTTGTCTTGTCTGGTCTTGTCTTGTCTGGTCTTGTCTGGTCTGATCTTGTCTGGTCTTGTCTGGTCCTGTCTGGTCTTGTCTGGTTTTGTCTGGTCTTATCTGGTCTTGTTTGGTCTTGTCTGGCCTTGTCTGGTCTTGTCCGATCTTGTTTGGACTTGTCTGGTCTTGTCTTGTATTGTCTTGACTTTATCCAATCATATCACCAGTCTTGTCTCGTCTTGCCTGATCTTGTTGGCTCTGTGTAGTTGTGTCTGATCTTAAAGAATCCAGTATGTATTGAACTATTTCATGGCAACAGAAAAATTAAACTACATATTGCTACAACTTCGTGCTGAAACCACTTCATGCTGATTGTTTTGACAAATTATTTCTCTTCAACTTCCATTCAAATAAATGTTAAAATCATGTTAGCTCGATTAAACATGAAATGATTTCTCTTTTCTTAATAATCTTGACGTTTTTATTAATTTTCCGCACTGAAATGACCGTCAATTCTGAAATAATTGTGAAATGTTACGTGAAGATCTCGCCCTGTAATTATTTAATTTCTTCGGTCGGGGCGAACGGAGTTGAATGATTATGCGGTTTCAGCTTTGCAGCTCTGGCAATCCCCCGAATCAATTATTAATATTGTTTGGCGGTTGAGGAGAGACGGGAAGAAGAGATGGAGTAGAAAAGTATGCAAATGGCCATCAGGGCGCCTTGTGCAATGGCCCGAACGGTGTCCTAATTATCATCGCGTCGAGAAAGATGAGACCAATAATGCGGCCGGCAGACTGGGGAGAAGCTCTCACACACTAAAGCGGATATTATGATTCATTTTAAGGGACGATTCATTAAGTTTCCCAACTAATTTACAAACTTAAAACTGCCGTTTGTATTAATAAAACTTTGCGCGGCGCGGGGGATTATCCGCAATTTAGTTCTAGTTTCACCCCAATTTTAACAAATATAAACAAATCCATATAAATTACGCCGATTTATCTCGATTACGTGCAACATAACGTATTATACCACAATCTCTATTTTTTAACATTCACTTGAAACATAACAACGACACAAATTAACTAATCCACTCAATAATTCTATTTTTTAAATGAAATTATGTCGTTTGCGTGAAGTTGCCGGAATTCCGGTCCTGCAATGAGCAATGACCTCTTCGCGGGCTGCGTTCCCTTAGCAACGGTATGGATCTCCAACAGAGGGCGCAGAGACCACCGTGAATTAAGCTATTAGTGGTCTTCTCCTTATCTCACCTGTAATCTCATTAATTGTCCGCACTAAACACTCACACAGGACTAAATGGACGAACTAAACCATCTGCTCAACTATCAACAGTTCAGGATGGATAAAGTGAATTAGTTAATCTGGATCAAAACGTTGAAATATTTGGTTTCGTGTATGCGGCTATACCTCACTGTATCTTGTCTTAATTCCAAAACTTTGTATTTGACGTTGTTTGAAGAAGGATTATTACAATTTCGTATTAAATTCATGATGAAACAATTTAACGTTGAAACAACTTCAAGCGGAAACAACTTCACTTTGAAACAACGTCACGTTATTAACTATTTCATGTTGGTATGCCTGATGTTAATAATTATTAATTCTTATAATTCTGTAAATAAAATGCGACTGTTTTAAGGGTGGTGTTTAGTACATTCGAATTTTTATGTTGTCTGTGTAGTTGGAGTAATTTGCCGTCGTGTGTGAGGCAATTAAAATTAATTGCGTCAGTAGGTTGTCAGTTCGCGACAAACTGATCCTCGGCACGGATTTTACTAAAGACATTAAAGTCACGGCACATAAAATCTTAATCGCTTTCGAAATAATCCTTTTTCTCTCCAAACATCTCCCGTCTAACAATAAATTCTATTCAAAGCCGGCGAATTTATATTTAGATAATTATATTTTAATTACTCTCCTTTAGTGAAATGACAAATTATCTGTCTAGACTTGTCTTAATAATCGCGTCTGCAATTTAATTGATTAAGTGTATACTCTATTTGTCTAGTTTCATTTGCCTTTTCATGCCAAGCTAGTGCACCTATAGTGTGTTAGTATGTCTACAATCATTGCTTTAAATAGTTTTAATAGACTGTCTAAGCTGCAGCTACAGGAATGTGAATTTCTATTAACTGAAAATTCTATAATCTGAATTATTTGGTATGAAGTTCTTTCAACTTGAAGTTGAGGATTTCAAGTTTACACAACCGAGAAAAACAAATTTGTGACAGTTTTTTGAAAAGATGTTGAAGAACCATTAAGATGGTTGATTTGAAATTTAGACAAAGAAGAAGCAACTCAGACTATAACGATGAAGAAAAACTTGATAGACAAGACTAGCCAGACAAGCCCAGACAGATGAAACTAGACTGAACATATTAGACAGGCAAGAGTAGACAGACAAGAGGGGAGAGACCTGATGAGACAGAGCAGACGAGACAAATAGACTAGACAGACTAAACTAGACTAGACAGACTAGACATACTAGACATACTAGACAGACTAGACAGACTAGACAGACAAGACTAGACAGACAAGACCAGACAGACAAGACTAGACAGACAAGACTAGACAGGCAAGACTAGACAGATAAGACTAGATAGACAAGACTAGACAAACAATACTAGACAGACAAGACTATACAGACAAGACTAGACAGACGAGATTAGACAGCCAAGATCCAAAACCAGAGAAACCAGGGAATCCGAAATTTGCATTACTTCACCACGCTCCTCCCCCTTTCATTTCCAAAGCTGTCATCGCTATTCACTCATTTTGCCGGGTGCGCCGTCAATCGCCGTGCCCCCTTAACATCAAAGTTTACAATAAATTTGTGCGCCCCCTTCGCACAAAGGGGAGCCCGGCGATTGACGCGATTTATCCCTTTCATCCTTCTCTTTTCTCCTCATTATATATCCAATCATACCTGTCAGCACGCACCATCTATACTCACAGCGGAGCATGAACCTCACCATGCTCTCCTTGTTTACATTCTCTTCCACGCTGCGTTCTGCCTCGCTCCTCATTCGCACCCATCTCATACACCCACAGATCGTATGCTCCGCTATGTCCCCATTCGCTCCACGTACGTACAATGTACCTTCAAGTACTTACAATGCTCTTCAACCAGTTTCCCGATGCGTATCAGGTAGGACTCGAAACATCCATGCCCCGTGAGTGCCTGGATGAGGTAATTCACCACCCATTGCCCACGGTTCACCCATTCATCGATAGTCGGAGTCAGTCGCCTGTTCCAGGCTCCCTTTTTTGATTCCTCCCATCGCTCTTGCCATAGGCGCATTGTTTCATCCCTTTCAGTTTTAAGATCATTACCTTCACACACTTTCACCCTCTCAAACGGCAGAAGGTCTGACGGCATGACTCCAGCAACGACCGCCACGGCGTCCCCAGAAACAGTCCTATATGCATTGCACACACGCAGCAGCATACACCTTTGCACACTCATCAGTCTCTCTCTGTAAAATTTAATCCGAAAGCACTTATCCATGCCGGCACCCCATGCAGGAAAATGGAGTGCATTTATAATCCTCCTCTTGGAAGCCAACGCCCAACCTATGCTAGCCACCAGCTGTCCAAGGGCTTTCGCACACACTGTTGCCTGGCACACTACTCGGTTGACCTGTTTGGCTACCCTGAGGTTTCGCTGGAGCTCCACCCCACGGTATCTGTTTCCACTCGCACGGTCAGTTCACGCAGATTTCTTCTCCCAATCAGCAGGACCGCCTCAGTTTATGGGGAGCCAAAGCAAGTCCCTTTTCTCCTATCCACCGGTCAATCCGACTAATTACAACTAATAACATTTATTATAGCTTTCAGACTTTCCTCCGTTCTGGCGACAACGACAACCACCAAGTCATCTGCGTACCCGACGAGAGTAACTCCATCCGCCATGATTCCGCCCCATGGGACCGAATTGAAAGCAATTTTTATATTAGAGTTATAAGCACACAGTAGCTACGGGTCCGCCATGGACCAGTATCGGCTAAACTTGCTCTCTCTATCTGGACTGGACAGACTGGGCAGACTGGACAGATTGGACAGACTGGGCAGACTGGAGAGAATGGACAGACTTTTTTTTAAGGGTGGAGGGGAAATGCATTGCTGCGGAGCCAGTAGGCTTCGTGGAGTGTGGGTCTCTCTAGTCGAACTGTTCGTTACCATCATAACCCCCCCCCCCCCCTGGGAACAGTACTCCACTTCACCTGTTCTTTTAGAATTGTTTCATCATCCCGCTATGTTTAGCTCGACGTTCATCTGCCGATTTTCCTCTTGTTATTTTGGGGTTTTCCTCTGATATAATTTCCCAGCTGTAGACCTTAAGTCTGAAGATTTTTCGACTTTCGATGTCTGTCGGTGAGATGTTGGCGTTTTTAGGATCAATTTGGACCTGTTTAACCCAGACTGTTGTCGTTTTCATTTTCTATATGTACTCCAAAACTCTCCCTGTTAGTCCGTTGTCACCTAGTCTCATAACGTGCCCGTAGAATTTCAGTCGTCCTTTGCGGAAATCGGTTTCGATGTTGGAGTATTTTTCCATGACAGTGTGTGATTGTAGACTATCGTCTACAATCACACACTATCATAGATTTAACCAAAATATCCTTCGTCAATTAGTTTTGATTCAAGGATTTTTCGAATAATTTTTCGTTTAGGTTTCTTGTTATTTTCTATTTCTCTTTTGATTAAGCTTTAATGTCTCGCTGGCGTAGACTATTTCAGGTTTGATAGCAGTCGTGTAGTGTTGGGCGTTTGTTAATATTTATGTATTTTTTAATATAGTTGCTTGCAACTTTTCCATATGTTTTCCGCATTTTGAGTTGCTGTGCATTTTGTGCTAATATTTCTTTCCATGTAGGTTCAACAATTTCGCATATGTATTTAAAGTGACTAACCTTGTTTTTTGTGCTGTATTTTGTAATTACATTTTCTGTTTTGATGTGTTTTGTGGCCATGAATTCGGTTTTCGAAAAGGAAATTTGTAGTCCAGATTTCTCGGAACATTCTTTTAGAACTTCGATCTGATGGATTGCTGTTTGTTAATTTTCGGAAAGGATCGCGATATCATCAGCGAAGGCTAGGCATGTGACGTTGATGTTATCCTGTTGTTTTTCTAGTCTCCAAATATTTCTATTTTCTAGTTCATGCTTTGATAACTTTGTCTAAAATAATGTTGAGAAGTAACGGGGAGAGGCTATCGCCCTGCCGGACACCAGTCTTGATAGAGAAAGGTTTTAAAAATTATTCCGTTCGCGAATAAAAATTATTCCGTTATAAGGATCGCGATATCATCAGCGAAGGCTAGGCATGTGACGTTGATGTTATCCTGTTGTTTTTCTAGTCTCCAAATATTTCTATTTTCTAGTTCATGCTTTGATAACTTTGTCTAAAATAATGTTGAGAAGTAACGGGGAGAGGCTATCGCCCTGCCGGACACCAGTCTTGATAGAGAAAGGTTTTAAAAATTATTCCGTTGAATTTGGCTTTGGAAGTTGTGTTTGTTAGTGTTTGTTGGATGAGCCGTTGTGTGTACGTATCCAGATTGTTTCCTTCGAGTATATTAAACAGGAATTGTCGGTTGCTGGAGTTATAAGCTTCCCTGAAGTCGACAAGTATGCAGATGGTTGGGAGATTTTGTGTAGCTCGAATTTTTAGTATGGATTTCAGGTTGAAAATTTGCTCGGTGCATGATCTATTTGGCCTGAAATCTGCTTAATATTCCCCAATCAGGGGATCCAATTGTTCTTGTGTGCGTTGTAAGAGGCAAGCGGATAGGATTTTGTAGGGAACGAAAAGGAGGGATATTCCTCTGTTCACATCAGATTTGTTTCCTTTTCTGTGAAGTGGGCAGATAAGTGCGCATTTCCAATCGCCTGGGAGTTCTTCACTTCGCCAAATTTCCTGAATAATCTGTGTGATTGTGTGGAGTTGTTATTTATAATTTTGATTTAAAAAAATAGATCAAAATAAAAACCTTCTGGATTTAAGTGTAAATAAATTTTAAAGATTTTTATTAACATCAAAATTACGACTATATGAAATTCTGTAAAAACTTTTTATTTTTTTTTTCATGCTTTTCGCCAAAATCGCCGAAAAATATTGTTTAGTAATTTTGAACATATTTGAATTGAATAACCTTTAATTGGAAATTATGTGAAATTGCTTTGACCAAAATTTCAACTGCTGCAAAGCAAACAAAATTTAAAAAATTACTAATAAGATATTTTGATAAAGCTAATAAGATATTTTAATTTTAATTTTAACTAATAAGATATTTTGATAATATATTTTGGTTAAATCTATGATAGTGTGTGAAAACTAATAAGATTATATCCCAAATATTTCCAAACCCTACTCAACCTAGTCTAATTTTGTCTTCGTATAGTTTGTCTAGTTTAGTCTTGCCTGTTTTTTTATTAATGGAGAATGGATCAGACTTCTTATCCCTGAACTTGAACCCCCGATAAACATAGATCATGGGGAAAATAGTTAGATCATAATTAAAAATGTTAGTTTAAATGGAAAATAGTTAGATCATAATAGATCATGGGGAAAGAAGTGGTGATCCTTTCCATCACGGCTGAACGTTCCTGGACATCAGCCTGACCTTTCTTTCATCTTTCTCTTTTGTTCGGAATATCGTGGCACACATCGTTGCTACTGCTTTCCAGTTGTCTTCGCCTTCAATCATCAGATTAACGGCGGCACTGCCGCTATGACTTGTAGGGCCACATTTGACACCGTGCGGTAAGCGCAGCATATGCTTATTAACATGCTGCGTTGTGTTTTTATTAATCTGTTTTTGTTTGTGGCTGCTTTTAGCGACTTAAGCCAGGCCGGTACAGCGTAAACGAGGATGTAATTAACCACCTCATTTAGTAGCCTTTTAGAATGCATATTTGGGCCATTTATTCTGGGCATCAACTTACGAAGTGCTGTACCTGTACGTTCGGCTGTTACATTTTGGAGGTGCCTGCTCCAGGAAAGCCGCTGGTCGATATGGACGCCCAGGTATTTCATTGCCGGTGTCGCGCGAACCAGCCTACCTATTATGTTGACAGACATGGGTTCAATCCTCTTGCGGCGCGTTAGTGCAATAACTTCAGACTTTTCTGGAGCTATTTGTAGTTCGTTTATTTCCATCCATGTATGTATCGCTTTTATTGCAGATTCGGCCCTAGCTACTACAGCCTTCTCGTTTGTGTCAACTGACACCACGATTAGGTCGTCGGAAAATGTAATCAGTCTACAGCCACTTAGGTCGTTCGTTTTTACCAGGTCAATCTAATTATAATTATCTCTTACTAATTTGACACACGTCCCAGATTTTTTCTTTTCGTTAGTGAAATATTATATCCGTTATTTAAATACTGTTACATCTAAATATTTTTCTCGTTTGTGAGGTAGAAAATACCTTTCGTGATTTAATTTGTGTTCTTTCCTTAGTGAAGCTTTTTCTTCCCTGGAAGAACGCCAGGTAAGAAAAGGGAGACAAGATACAAGTTGCCATGAGCTACTAGTAGAAAGAAAGAAGGAGATAGAAATAATAACTCGCAAAGTGATTGCAAGAGCACAAGAGTTGAGGACACTGGTTAGAGCCAGCCCGAGTACTAAAAATGAAATTAAAAAAATTACAGAAGAATTATGGGCACTGACCGGGACACTAGAGAATATCTGGACCAGCGGTGATATAACATCTACGGCGCTTGAGGAAATTAATGTCAAATCTACCAGCTGTGCTAAAGCATGCGACGCGAGTGCACAGACATCCAACAGTAAAGAGGAGGAGCAACTGAAAATGTTATATCAGCAGATAGATGGTGGAACAACTTTTGAAGAGTTCCAGGCAGTTGCTGAAAAGAACTGGCCACAAAATACATATCGAAAGGTTAAAGAGGGCCACGGAAACAAATTGGCCACAAACACGGAATGGGACATTGTTTGGTGTATCGATACAAACCTTTACTTAGACCATGAAGTATCCAAAGCACTATCCGAGGCTTATGCCAGGCCCGAACAGATCGTTAAGCAAATCCAGAAAGTAGGAAATGTTATCTACCAGAGACACAGTATCGGTACGCCAGATCAAAACGGGCAGATTACTGACTCTTTTCGATACATATTCCAAATGGTGACAAAAGAGGCGACAGAAGAAGCGATAGACCCAAATAACATATTCGAATGCTTACAGCAAGTGAAAGCCATTAGCAACAAAAATGGCAGGAGGTAACTGGCGTTACACAGACCCACTAAAGTGGCCAAGCCACAAAGAAGATGGTAGAATATGTATTTGCTAAAACCGACATAGAGGTGAGAGTATATTACCCAATAGATCTCTTAGCAACAAATACTGAACAGAAGCAGAACGAAAATCAGGATGGCAAATGGTCTGAAGTCCTAAAAAGAGGAAATACAAATAAAGAGGAGATATTAAAAAATACAATGAGACGAGTAAGAATTAAAAACACAGAGGCTGTTTTTATAAAAGCAGAGGGTCGGACATATGCTGACCTCCTAAAAATGGTTCGATCACAGGTTGACAAAAAAACCACAGGTGCCGTGATCACTAGAGCAAGGAGAGTCAAATCAGGTGATCTCCTACTGGAAGTAAAAGGGGGCAATGCAAAAAGGTTAAAAAAAGGACTTGGATGCAGTAACAACACCTGAGGAGATAATACGAGCAGTAAGAGAGCACTCAGCTGATGAAAACTCCGAAATTAGGGTTAAGAACCTAAGGCCAGCACATGGTGAAAACCAAATCGCAACAGTCGCGATTCCCAAGTCACTAGCTGCCACGCTAATAGAAAGAGGTAGAATAAGAATAGGCATGGTACAGTGCAGGATACAGGAGCGAGTAACTGTCCTTAAATGCTATAGATGCTGGCAAACATGACACTTTGCCAAGTAATGTAATGGACTGGACAGGCAAAAACTATGCCGCAGATGCGGACAAGAGGGCCATATGACTCAAAATTGCAAGGAGCCATCTGTTGCCCCATTTGTGAAATGAGGGGCCACAGCGCGGATACGGGAAGGTGTCCACCATTCCAAAAGCCGCTATCGGAGGCAAGGCGAAACTTGAATAATCGCAATGCTTAACATCCTACAGTTAAACGCGATGGGGTGCCGATCGGCGCATCACCTCTTAAACGTCACAGCCGTTGATCTGGATATCGACATCATACTTATTAGTGAACTGAACAGGAAGCTAATTAGTACAGGCGGGTGGTTCGAGGAAGCACAAAAAGATGCAGCAATCAAAATTATAATTAAAAACGTGTATGTTCAAGGTAGTGGAAAGGAGACATGCTTTGTGTGGGTCGAGTTAGAAAACTACATTATTTATAGCTGTTATTTCTCTCCTAACAGCAGCCTCCAACAGTTTGAAATATCACTGACTGAAATAAGAGACAGTATAAGAGCTCAAAAGAAACCATCATTGATAGCAGGCGACTTCAACCCCAAATCTCCTTACTGGGGAAGTCCAGCAATGGATGCAAGAGGTGACCTGGTCATGGACTCCCTAGCTGAACTGGACTTATTTATACAAAATTTTGGTGATACTGCTACCTTCGAACGAAGAGAGTCGAAGTCTATCATAGACCTCACTCTAACCACAGATCAACTTATTGACAAGGTTTACAACTGGCAAATACTGGACAGAGAAACACTTAGTGATCATAGATACATCTTCTAAAACCTGAAGAGCCAAAGTAAAAACTGCGTAAACCTACAAACAACATATAAGGGATGGTCAACTAAATTCTTGAAGGAGGATAAGCTAATCCGTCAATTAGAAATGGAAGTAGCAAAAGCCTCTGAAAACACAGCGGAGGAAATGATATCTATGATCACTAGAGTGTGTAATGCGACGCTACCAACAAAAAGAAATTCTACCAGGAAACAACAAGTGTATTGGTGGAGTGAAGACATTGCCAACCTAAGGAAAGTATGTGTTTCCACGAGACGGGAACTCCAAAGGAAAGGCAAGAAAAAATTAGATGCAGGCACCAAAGAACAGCTCAGAGGTGCATATTCTCAATCTAAAAAGCACTCAAAAGAGCAATTAATAAAGCGTAAATGGAACACTGGGAAACATTGTGCAGGAAAATTGACGACAACACCTGGGGTGATGCTTATGCAATAGCCACTAGACACCTGAAAAGCAGACACCCAATTAAGAAAATACCCCTAGAAAAAATAGAAGAGTTGGTTTAGAAACTATTCCCCATCCATCAAAAATCAAGATGGAAGCAGCCTATAGTAACGGAGATAGTACTATTCACACAAGATGAAGTTAAAATGGCTTGTGAGCGCCTCAATAGCGGGAGAGCCCCAGGACCAGACGGAATTCCACCAGAGGTACTAAAAATTGTTGTAAGAAATGTTCCCGAGTATGTTCTTGGAGTAATGAATAACCTACTAAAAGAAGGAAACTTTCCAGCACAATGGAAAAAGGCTAAACTAGTCCTCCTGAGAAAAGGAGATAAGCCTCTTAATGAAGCTTCTTCGTACAGGCGACTATGTCTACTAGACGTCGCAGGTAAACTGCCTGAGCAACTGCTAGTAGACCGGGTCAAAAGAGCGCTTCGAACTAGGACTGATCTCTCTGAAAAGCAATATGGATTCAGAGAAGGAAAATCCATTACGAACCATTAAGAAGGTTGAAACTGCAGAGGAATCTAGGGCTGGTACACGCAGAAACAGAAAAAATTGTGCCCTGGTAACACTTGACGTGCGCAACGCATTTAATTCGGCTTGTTGGCAAAACATTCTGGACGAGACGACATCACGAGGTTTCCCCCATAGCTACTACGTATGATATGCAGCTACCTGTCTGAGAGCAAAATTATTATGGAAGGAGACAATAAATTAGTGGAGCACGAGATCTACATCGGTGTTCCACAGGGCTCAGTGATGGGCCCTACAATGTGGAACATTGTAATATGATGGAGTGCTTCGCCTTAAACTTCCGGAAGGGGTAGAGATTGTCGTGTAAAGTGGTTTGTGGGAAAAGGGAAAAGGAATTAGAATCTAAAGCAAATGAAGCTATACAAATAGTAGATGCAACTGCAGTTGGCCCCTGAGAAAACGGAGGCTGTACTTCTGACGGGAAAGAGCCAATTTCTTTCGAAATAAGGAACCTTACAATCACGCCAAAAGATTATTTAAAATATCTTTCAAGCATAATATTAGTAAATCCTGCGACAAAACACTAAACACGGCTTCAGCACTGGAGAGACTTATGCCAAATGTACGAGGACTCAGAAGTAGTAAGCGGAGGCTTCTGAGGAAACACGGCGAGGTGAACTACTATGTAACTCAGGTACTTAGTGGCCACGGGTGCTATAGGGATTACCTCCATAGAATTGGCAAAGCAACAGACAGTCTCTGCGAATACTGCGGAGAAGAGGACGGGGTTGCCCATACCATCTTCGAGTGCAACAGGTGGCACGCGGAGCGCGAAAAAAATAAAAATAGGGTCCATTCAGCAACAATGGTACAATACATGCTCGAGTCCGAAGAACAGTGGCAAGTGATGGATAGTATAATATACAATATCATGTCACAGAAAGTATGCGACGAAAGGGCTCGACAAAAAACAGAAGCAGAACAAATATAGGTCTATACAACGCCATCCCGAAGAATTGCTATTCCGAGATGTGGTTCGGTGTGGTGCGTATGCCCATTCTTTTACAAACTATCTTATAACCGTTTCCCCAGACATCGCCATTTACAGCCTGTATGACATTTTCCCAACAAGCTAGCTTTGCTTTTTTAATGCTAGTTCTCATATCTTTCCATCCATTGGCGTATACTGCATGGCTGTTCTCTCATTGTAAAGGATCTACGTTTTGAGTTGCTTTAAGTCTTGTCCACGATCTTTTTTTCCTGACGCAGGCTTTCCGAAGAGTCGCGATTTCTTGGTTCCACCAGTAGACGGCTTTTCTTCGCTTCTGTACATATCTCGATAGGACGGCAGCACAGGTTTTAGATAGAGATATAGGTTTTAGGTAGCTCTATCTTGCTCAGCTCCAACTGGACTTTTCTTGACTGCGTCCTTTTTATGGGGTTTATACCTGTACATGTTTGCTGCGCTCAAGTTTGCCATCAGTGATTGTTGTTGCCCGGGGTTTATGGCGAGATCAAATGTGATAAGCTGGTGGTCGCTCAGTGTTTCCTCCTGAAGTACCTGCCAGTTTTTTACATTATCGGTCAAGTCCGCTGTGGAGAAAGTCACATCTATTGTGTTTTGGCTGTTGCCGCGATTGAATGTGGCTGCGTTGCCTATGTTGGCAGTAACATGGTCGAGTGATGCTATCCAGTCCTTGCGGATGGATCCTCTGGCATCTTTCGTACTTGGGCGCCCAGGGTGGGCTTTTCGAGTTGAAGTCTCCAGAGATGATCTTTGGGTCATTTTGGTTTCGGATAGTCTCAGATATTTCATTTAGTTAGTCCTCAAATTCGCTCTTTTTTGCTTGTTTGGTTATACGTAGCATGAATAGATTGTGACGCCCGCTACCTCGCATCAGGATGATCCGTTGCGGCTACCGTAGGTTGTTGGTATGTTCACTCTGACGGCGTGTTATAATTCTTAACACTTGTTTGTTTATTAAGCATCAAATAAAGAGATTAACATAAGAAGATTCGATAACACCGATAAAAAGTTCTACACACCGGCTTTACAACTTAAAGACTTACTCGCTTATTCTATCTAACGACAAAACAGTATATTTCCGGTACCAACCTTACTTTTTGGTCGGTGGCGGGAACATTTGAATTATAGAATCTTATTCTAACACTCCCACAAGATTCTATAAATGTAACAATTACGATTAATGGTTCTTAAACTAAATTTCTAATAAAAAAAAAAACTCTCAGTAACTAATCATTCCAAGCAACAATCTTATTTGATTAAACTTATGAGAATTCAGAGGTTTAGTAAATATATCTGCAAGTTGCATATTACTAGGTACATATTCAACTCTTATTTCATTAGACATATATTTCTCACGAATAAAATGGTATTTAATGTCAATATGTTTTGTGCGCGGATGAAACACTGGGTTCTTCACTAACTTGATTGCACTCTGGTTGTCAACGAAGATAGTGGTCAGTTTCACTATACACTCACTGACATCACTTAGAAAAGTCTGCAACCAAATCACTTCTTTGCACGCACTGGAAGCTGCAACATATTCAGCTTCGGCTGTAGATAGGCTGACGGTACTTTGACTTTGACTGCACCACGATACTACTGATTTGTCATTATCTTGAATACATAATCATGAATACGTATCCTGTAGTGGACCTTCTTGTGTCACAGTCCTCAGCAAAATCAGAATCTGAAAAACCTTCCAGCAAGGGGACTTCAATTTCTGTTTTGTACATTATTCCATGGTTTGACGTTCCTTTCAAGTATTTGATTATCCTCTTGACTGCATTCCAATGTGCAGTTGTTGGATTGTTTAAATACCTGCTAGCAATTGACACAGCATACATAATGTCAGGTCTACTTACAATTGCAGCAAACATTAGTGAGCCTACTGCTTCTCTGTAAGGCACTTCCATTTCCAATGGTTTGCCAACTTCTTTAGATAGCTGGGTGTTTGGATCAGCTGGTGTGCTGATCGGATTTGCCTCTGCCAGATTAAAATTTCTTACCATTTGGTTTATGTAACTTTGCTGATGTATGAAGATTGACCCATTCAATACATCCCTTGTAATTTCCATACCTATAAAACATTTTGAGTTCAAATTATGGTTACTTTAAACTTTTCTTCAAGACTTCTTAAGATGCGATTCAATTCATCTTCACTGTTTGAAATGAGTAGTCCATCGTCCACATAGATGACTAGGAAACTTACTCCGTCTTCAGCATGTCTTTGATACAGACACTTGTCTGAAGTTTGCACAAAGCCCAAGCTTGTTATGAAATCATTAAATAATTCGTTCCATACTTTTGGGGCTTGTTTTAATCCATAAAAAGATTTGTTTAAGCGACAAACTTTGTTTAGAGATACACTTGACCCTTGAGGGGGTGTCAAATAAATTTCTTCCTTCAATTTACCATATAGGAAAGCAGATTAAGTGTCAAATTGCTTGAATATGTATTTGTTCTTTGCAGCGATAGCTAGAAGTGTTCTGATTGTATCATACCTTGCTGTTGGTGAAAAGGTTTCTTCATAGTCTATCCCTTTTACTTGATTGTAACCTTTGGCACATAATCGAGCTTTGTATCGGACTTCATCGCTGTCTGATGAGTTCTTCACTCGAAACACCCATTTCGTTTCTAATACTTTTCTCTTCTCCGGAAGTATTGTGACCTCCCACGTCTTGTTGACTTTGAGAGCTTCTAACTCTTCTTCAACTGCAGCTTTCCATTTATTCTTCTCTTTACAGCTCATGGCTTCCTCGTAAGTACTTGGAACTACTTCTGTCAGGTACAATTCCTCTTCAAAGTTCAGCTCATACTGTTGTAGGAAGGATGGAGGCTTTATACGTTGTCGTAGATTATATCCTTGATTTTCTGTAACATTTTGTCTATTAGTACTAGGTACAGCATCACTTACTTTCTGCTCTATAGTCTCTTCATCTTCATTTTCAGCTGCTGATAGATTTTCAACTTCAAGTGGGTCTTCTTCAGGAGCATGAATTGAGTCATCTTCGAATGAGACATCAATGGGAACTGTGTGACTTCTTTCAGTGAATGACTTCTCTTCGTTGAAGATTACGTTTCGAGAAACTTTCACCCGTTGTGTATTGGGGTCATATTGCCTGTAGTTGGTCGAGTTGCCGTCATATCCTACCAAGATTAGTTTCTCACTTTTCTTATCCAATTTCCGACGTAGACTATCTGGAATATGTAGGAACGCTTCTGATCCAAAAACCTTGATGTGATGAAGTGTTGGTTTTTTGCCGGTCCATTTTTCATATGACTTTGGTAAGTCTTTTGTGTACAGCATTGTACGTGCACTTTCGACGATGGTGCGATTGTCTCGTTCACTCCTTCCATTTTGTTGCGGTGTGTAAATTCCCGTTGTTTCCAGCACTATACCAAGATTGTTAAACAACTGTTTAACATTGTTGTTGATATACTCAGTCCCATTATCTACACGCACTCTTTGTACTTTGTAACCAAATTTTGTCTTGCACATTCTTGTGAAGTTTTGAAAACACTCATAAACGTCACCTTTGTGTTTTAGAAACTATACTTCTCTGTATCCTGTACTATCATCTTTGAACAGAACGTAATACCTTGCTCCGCCAATGGACAGTTCACTCATTGGTCCACATACGTCACTCGAGATAAGTTCACCAGGCCTTGTGACATTTCTGTTTATCGGGGCGAATTTCAGCTTATGTTGCTTTGCATAAACACAGCTTTCACAAAAGAAATCGTCAAAGTTTGTTATTTTCATATCGTCCGCTAGTTCCTTTGCAACAATTTCTTTTAAAGCACCAACGTTAATATGACCAAGTCTTTTTGAGCGTTGCACTAGCTACATTTGCTTCAATGTGCTCACTACCTTTTACACGAATCAGCATTCTATATAGATTGTTACTTTCTCTTCCTGCAATTGCCACCAATTGTTTTTCTTCGAAAACTTCTGCCTTTGTGTGGTCCTTTATTATTTTGAAGCCCTTTTTTGTTACTACACCTTCAGAGAATAGATTTCTTCTTAAACCAGGTACGTGATATACATCTTGGTGCATGGTGCATTTCACCATCATACCATCCACCGTCAATCCATTTTTGAATTCTTAGATTTCCAATTCCTTTCACAGGGATGTTCATGGTTACCTAATTTTACATTTACATCATTAATTTCTTCATACGTTACGAAGCCTTCTTTGCTACTGCACATATAGTGAGTGGCACCACTGTCCACCAACCAGTTTGTTTCTTCATTTGCAGTTAGAGCTTGAACATTAGTTTTAACTTCTGTGATAAAGGCATTTCCTCCTCTTTTCGAGTCGTCTGCAGCATTTTCAGTTCTCCTGGTCGTATATCTTTTGGGAGCTCGACATTCTCTTGACATGTGTCCCTTTTTATTGCAGTTATAGCACTTTCCTTGAAACTTAGACGTCTTCATTCTTTGAAAATTTGAGCTTGTTGCCATTAATGCAGTTTCTATTATAGCCTTACTATTTAAATTTGCTTCTTCGTCTATGAGCCTCGCAGTTAAATTTGGCAGCGTCTATTTTGTTTCTTCTACTGATAACTATGCTTGTCGAAATGGCCAATATTTTGATGGTAGTGTACTTAACACTTTCGTTATCACTGCAGTGTCACTAACTGTGTCCCCGGATTCCTTTATCTGTCTTGCCAATGACTCAACTTTTGAAACATGTTGTGCCATAGAATCCATTTGATCCATCTTGTATTGATAAAACCTTTCATGAACTAGCATTTTATTTGTTTCAGTTTTTTGTTCATATACTGAGTTTAATTTGTCCAAAATCTTTTCCTTTCTTTGGACGTTTCGCAATTTTCTATTAGTGAGATTTTTGTGAGTTCCAGACCCGAAGTTAGGATACACATTACCGTTGCGTCTTTAAGATTCCATTTTTCAATTTCTCCTTTTTGCGTGACCGCTCACTGGGCCCAAACCTGTTATAATAAACTAATTCTTAACACTTGTTTGTTTATTAAGCATCAAATAAAGAGATTAACATAAGAAGATTCGATAACGTTCTACAAACCGGCTTTACAACTTAAAGACTGACTCGCTTATTCTATCTAACGACAAAACAGTATATTTCCGGTACCAACCTTACTTTTTGGTCGGTGGCGGGAACATTTGAATTATAGAATCTTATTCTAACACGGCGGTGTCGGCCTGGGCATCTACTGCCCAGGAGTTGTTCCTCACGTGATGTTTATTTGGTTCCGTTACCAGAAGCGCGTCAGCTTTGTATTTGGACCTATTTCTATAAAGTAGGACCTGGGCTTGGCAGCATCTATTAATGTTAAGTAGTAAGAACTTGATCATTTCTATTAGTCGGTCGAGTCGTCCTGCTTCTGTTAGGGCTTTTTTGAAGGCGAGGCAATTTCCCGAGTTCGCCCGATGTCCATGGGTCTCACATACAGGTCAATACTCTTCTCCCTTGCAGTCCTGCGCAATGTGTCCTTCCTGTCCACATTGGAGACGCATCTTCAGCCTGTTGGGTCCAGTACAGTCCCTCGCCAGCACCTGTGGCATTTTGTTACGTTGAGTCTCTTTTGGATTTTGCACTCGAGCATTCCTATGATCTTACCTTTTTTGATAAGGGCGCTTGCATGCTTCTCCGGCAGTGGGACAGTCGCGGCTGGACTATCGCCATAAGCCGGTCTCAGGCTGCGGATCGTTATTTCCATGTTAGAGTCGCCTTGTGCGCTTTTTATTGCGCATGTGATCTCGGCCTTGGTCGTGACAGCGTCCATACCTTTTATGTGAAGAACGGTGTCGTCAGAAATGACACGTATGTCGAGATCCGGGCGCTTTCATTTGATGTGGTCTCTAAGGGTCCTACCATTTTGACCTCTTACTTCAGGAGAAGGTCCCCTATTTTAGCCACCTTCTTGACTTTGGTTATCGAAATTCCTGGTTAGTGTCGACCTCTGCCCTGACCATTTTTAGTAGGTCTGTGTAGGCGCTTCCATCGGCCTGTATAATAACGGCCTCTGTGGTCCATCTTCTGTCGTTTGTCCTTGGGGGAGGACCCGTAGGTGAGGGTTGCGCAGCTCTTTTTAGAATCTCGGACCAAGTGTGCCTGGGTTGTTCCCATAGCAGGTTGCGGTTTTTGGGGGCAGTAGACTCTAATAATTATATCGGAGCGAGCGAATATATATTTCAGGAATTTTTTGGCCATGGGCCAGTCCTCGGTTCTCGTCTTATGGATTGCTAGATTTTTTATCCATTTTTCTCCATGGTGGTCCTTAGCGACGTAACACAGTCAAAGAGGTCCTTTGGATAGGTGGAGGCGTCTGGATTTCTTGTGACAATCTGGTAGACAAACCTGGTTTTGGTGGCCATCTCCCTGTATAAGGTAAGGTAAGGTAAGATAAGGTCTCCCTTATCGTCGGGAATTCCGACGGAGTGTCTCAGGTAAACGACTTTACCCGGTTCTGACTTCTGCTTGGCTGTTTCTTCAGGCCCCGCGTATATTGTTGTTAGAGTTCTTGGTACCCCCTGCTCCGGGCTTAGGTTCGTGTCAACGAACGAGGCAATATCCCACTCCGTGGAGGTTTTAAGTATGCTTAAGTTTAAAGTTTCCGGTATGCTAGCAGAGGCCATTCCATACCGGACACCATTTGGAAGTCCTCGTATATCGTTCCTTGTTCAATTTGTTGGAACAATTTTGTCAGTTGCTCCTCCTGTTTTGGTGTTAGTGTTTGCGTGCTTATGCTGCGCATTATGGCTTTTGGGCTGCTTTCTTCGCGTATATTTTCGTCTGTCTGCACGTCCTGGTCGTAGGTCGGGGTCTCAGCCTTTTCCCATTTACGATTTCCCAGCCAATTCTGTACGGAACTTCTGTTCACGGTGTCCATGTTTTTTTATTTATTTTCACAAATAGTTCCTTTATTTCCCTTCTTGTATTTTGGTTTTCAGAGACAATCTTTTCGAAGGTTATAATTGGCTTCGAAATTGTTTCTATTGCCTCTGTTAGCGTGAAGGCTATTAGGCTCTCTACTTTCCTCGTAGGTTCCGGGTCTTTGAATGATCTATTCAACAATTTCCGTTTTTTCGAGAAGTCCCCACCTAGCGAGTTACATCTTTGGTGTCCACCTTTCATGTTAAGCCTACTGTGTGCAGGCGCTTTGGTGTCGTCACCCTCGAAAACGATTATCTCAGAACATATATTTCTCCCTGTTCTTCCAGCAGTTCCTTGCACTCCGGTCTGGTCACCTACCAGGAGTGCTGGACAGATTGGACAGACTGGACGGACTGGGCAGACTGGACAGACCGAAGAGACTGGACAGACTGGACAGACTCGACAGACTGGACAGACTGGAGAGACTGGACAGACTGGGCAGATTTGACAGACTGGACAGACTGGGCAGATGGGACAGACTGGACAGACTTTTTTTTTGCACGTGCTGGGAGGTGAAAATCTGCAAACAGACACTACTTGACCCGTGCCGAGTGGTAGTGCGGGGCTGCCCAGAAGGGGCGGCCCACTAAAAACCCCCCACCATTCAAGCCCCCCAGCCAGAGGAAAAGTGATGGAATCCAGAGTTGGCATAACTTCATCACGTACCTCTGCCTTTCATTTCTAAAAAAAAGTAAAAACGATTTTCCCCATTCACTCGTTTTGCCGGGCTCGCCGTTCAAACGCCGTGCTCCCCCTCACATCAAGGTTTACAATAAATTTGTGCGCCCCCTTCGCACTAAGGGGGGGCTGGCGTCGGCACGCACGGCTCGCGAGTAGAAATCCTTCGACCCGCCTCGCGCTCGTCCCTTTTATCCTTCTACTTTCTCCTCATTACAGATCCTATCATACCATTCAGCACGCCCCATTCATACTCACTACGGAGCATAAATCTAACCAAACTCACCTTACTTACCACCTCTCCCGCCTTGCGTTCTGCCTCACTCCTTGCTTGCACCCATCTCACACACTCAAAGATCGTGTGCTCCGTGTCCTCATATGCACCGCAGTACTTACAGTGCACCTCGTCTAGTTTTCCAATTCGCTCCAGGTAAGATCCAAAGGATCCATGCCCCGTAAGCGCCTGGGTTAGGTAATAGTTTACTTCCCCGTGCCCACGGTAGACCCATTCCACAATGATCGGAATTAGTTGCCTGGTCCAGGCTCCTTTTTCCGACGCCACCCAACTCTCCCCTCTATACCTGCAAAGTATTTGCCCTTTCGTTACTGCGGTCGTTTCCTTCCCAGACTCTCACTCTTTCATTCGCCAGAAGGTCCAGGGGTATGATTCCAGCAACGACCGCCACGGCGTCCCCAGAAACAGTCCTGTATGCGCTGCACGTACGTAGTAGCATACATCTTTTCACCCTCATCAATCTCTCCTTAAAACATTTAATCCTCTAAGCATTTATCCAAACCTGCACCCCATAGAGAAGAATGGAGTGCACGGCCGCATTCATAACCTTTCTCTTCGAGGCCAACGGCCCACCTGCGTTGGGCATCTGCCGTCCAAGAGCTCTCGCACACACCGTTGCCCTGCTCGCCACTCGGTTCACCTGCTCTGCCACCCTAAGGTTTCGCTGGAGCTCCACCCCAAGGTATCTCACAGACTCCCGAGTCGGCACGTCAACTGTCCCTATTCGCACGGTCAGTTCCCGCAACTTTCTTCTCCCAATTAGCAGGACCGCTTCGGTTTTGTGAGGTACCAGGGTAAGCCCCTTTTCCTCCATCCACCGGGCAATCTCACCTATTGCCTCGTTCGTTATCGCTTTCAATCCTTCTTCAGTTCTTGCTACAGCGACAACCGCTATATCATCTGCGTACCCGACGAGTGTAACCCCGTCTGGCCGCCTTATTCTCAATACCTCGGCATAAAAAATGGTCCACAGTATCGGTACAAGGACCGATCCCTGTGGAACACCCGCACTCATTTGGAAAGTCTTTCCCTCCACAGTCACCATTTCCCTTTCGTTCAAGTAGCAGCCCACCAACTTTCGGAGGTAGGGAGCTATCCCCTTTAGTTCCAATGCCTCCATGATTCCGACCCATTCGGGACCGAATTGAAGGCATTTTTCACATCCAGGGTGACCAGCACACAATACATACGGGCACGCCGTGGACCCGAATTTGCTTCCCTTGCTCTCTCTATCACGCGCATCATTGCGTCCGCCGTGGTTCGGCCGCTCCTAAACCCGTATTGGTCCGCTGAGAGACCCCCACTCTCTCAAGATCCTAGTTTAATCTTGCTCCAATCATGCTCTCATACAGCTTTGCTATCCCATTTAAAAGGCATATTGGCCTGTGTTTGGCTTCTTCTCCTTCCTTTCCCTCCTCTATCAAAACCAGTCTCCCTTTCTTCCACTCCTTCGGGAAGCTGCCATTGGCCAATTCCTCATTCATCAGTCTCAACACACACACAGGTTTTCACACACATGTCCATACACCTTGCACGCTTCGAGAGGAACACCATCAGGAGCCGGTGCTTTACCCACCCTCATTCGATCGACTGCCTTCTGCAGTTCGCTCGAGGAGAAAAGGGGCACCGGTCTCCATCCCACGGGTTCCGCCCAGATCTCTCGCTCATGTGTTGGAAACAACTTTCTGACTTCCGCCATTAGACTGTCCCCCCTGAGAGTGTTTGCCCTTTAAGTAATTTTCCTGGTAACAATCTTGTATCCATCACCCCATATGTTGTTATTTACCTCTTCACATAGCTCTCTCCAAGTTTCTTGCTTAAATTTCACGATGGCTCTACGAAGTTCACTGCGCGCCAGGTTATACCTCCTTCTGTACTCCATTCGTGCCTCGTCTTCTGCTCTAATGTTCTTTTTCACCAGGCATCTTCTTTCACGAAGACAGGTTTTAGACTGGAGGTCGTAGAGTGGACAGACTGAACAGACTGGAGAGACTGGACAGACTGGGCAGATTGGGCAGACTGGACAAACTGGACAGACTGAACAGACTGCACAGATTGGATAGACAAGACAGACAAGACTAAACTGACAAAGCTAGATAGAGAAGACTAGACAGACAAGACTAGATTGACATGACTATTGAGACAAGGCTAGACAGAAAAAACTAGACAGGCAAAACTAGACGGACAATACTAGACAGTAAAGACAAGAAGTTTAGTCTCTGTACATGATAAATTAGTTTGGAATATGTAAATAATTTAGATTATAAATAAAGTATTCGTGTGTTAATATAATGTAACGTTTATTAAAAAATGAAACTAGTTTGTAATATAAAATGTTATTGAATGGGTTATGAAGGTAAGAAAGTTTAGTTAAAAATCGCCGCGGGGGGTGGGAAGCAATGAAGGTGTATGTACATGCACATGAAAATTGGAATTTTAATTAGTCGACGGCTGAATGAAGAAACGAGAAAAACGGCCAAACTGGTCGAAATCACGGCTGATTAAACTTAGTGGCCGGATGTAATCTTTTATGCACGTACGCTGGAAAATTACTTTTTAAGAGGAAAACCAATCTCGTAAAACTTTTCCAAAACATAGAAAAAGCGTGAATATTACCTAAATTAAGAAAATGATCCGATTTAACTTGATGTTGCTACAAAATTAAGTTGTTAAAACTTGGTACAACATGAAGTTGCTACAATGTGTAGTTGCAACAATATGATTTTGCTACAACGTGAAGTTGTTAGAACATAGAAAGAAATATCCGATTTAACTTAATGCTGCTACAAAATGAAATTGTTTTTACACGTTGCTCCAACATGAACTTGCAACAATCTTTTGTTGCTACAACATGTTTGTTAAAACATAAAGTTGCTTTAACATGAAGTGAAGCAACAACATGAGGTTGTTGTAACAAGAAATTGCTGAGACTTGAAGTTATCAATGCACGAAGTTGTAACAAAATTAAGTTGTTTCTACATGAATTAATCTTATTATGCTTTCTAGTTTGTTTAAATCTGCCTAGTTCACCTTGCCGTCTAGGGTTATTGAATTTTCTTATTCACAGCAAGATTTTTATTCAACTAAATTAACCATTCTGCTCGTTTCTGTTGTCCAGATAAGTTGTATTTTATAATGTTAGTCTAGTCTATCTAGATGCAATACATATCTGTCTAGTGATAAAAAAGGTGTGTAAATACAGAGAGTTTAGTAAATAATTTAATGAAAACGAGGATATATAGCAAGAGCACCGAGCAATATATCTCAATATCTGTCGAGTTATTTATTGTCTGGCGTGTTATCTGTGTATGCGTGCTGTGTATATTAGAATATCTGCAAGCGAGTTATGAGATACAGTCCGAGTAGGCAACAGCAGCATCTGTTCAGTATAAATTAGCAAGTCTAATTGTATTATTAAATTCGAACAAAACATGCACGGTCGGCATTAGAGTCTATACATACCGGCTTTAGTATATATATTGTGTTGTTTAGTTTAAGAAAGTAAGTCGATTTCCATTTTGCCGGCTGCTTACAATGTCGGGTATTAGATTAACGCGGAGTGGGCTTGAATTTTAAGCAGGCATAGAAACGAGGGCGCGGGGTGATCACGATGGAGGAAGATTTTACCTGGAACTTCTCCCCCAGTTCGCAAACTTATTGGCTTATTTGGACTCGACCTCAATCAATCACACTTTCCCACTTTTTGTTATGACTGGGCCCAGAAAAGTAAATGTGTACTAATAATAGGGAGTGGTTGAAAAACAAAAAAATGTAAAAATAAAAGTAGAATAAACAACTGACAAAATAGAGTAAAGTGATTATTAAATGCATATTGCAGATAATAATGAGTGTTTTTTTAGAGATTTCGACCTGGCAACACTGTTTCTAGAGGCAGTCAATTTGATAGGTGACAGCTAATTTCTGCTCAGTATATTTTGCCATTTCATCATGAATAGACTTACGCCAGAACAACGCTTGCAAATTGTTCAAATTTAGAATTAGGTAAAACAATCCTACGTTATAGATAATCATACAAACTTAAAACAAATGGAAGACAGCCTGAATATATAAATATATTCAGCCTTTCCGGAGCTCTATAACAATTCTCATGAAACAAGTTATTTTATAGCTTTCTCCACCTTCGTGGCACTCAACAAAAACCATAAAAATAACCATTATCTGTAACGTAGGATGGTTTTACCAATTCCATCTTATCAATTCAATCAATAACCTGCTAAGTTCATGTCTCTCTCACAAAATGTCAAATTAAAAACATCTAACCCTAAATGCCCACATGGGTTTCAAGTAAGTGGTGTACAAATCTTGTGCAGTTCTGCCAAGAAGGTCTAATGAATACTTTTTTCCAATTACCAGCTAGGAGACTGTACACCTGGAAATCGCCCGCGGACACTACCGATCACATATTTGTTCAGAATAAAGCAACACTGTCAAGTCTTGTGAAACGTACCCAGGCGCTGACGTGCCGTCGGACCACAATCTGGTTATAGCTGAGGTGGAATTTCGACCAAAGAAAATGGCAAAGAAAATCAAATTTAATCGAATAATCTAATCACCCGAAAACTGAAGGACACTGTAGTAATAACAGAAGAAACAGATTGCCTTCGGACAAAATTGGAAATAGATGCTAACAACACAGAGACAGATGTAGAAGACCTGTGGAATCACATTAATAAGGCGACGATTGAAGTGGCAAATGAAACAATAAGACAATACGGCCGGAGAGCAAAACAGCAGTGGATGACACAAGAAATTTTGGCAAAAATGGACCAACGGAGAAAATATAAAAACAAAGATGCAGATAAATACAGGCAACTGCAAAGAGAAATTAGACGTGAAATCAGAGCAGCTAAATAAAATAAGCACGAAGAAGACTGCAATGAATTAGAAGAACTGCAAGCAAGGCACGACATATACGGTATTCATAATAAGATCAGATTTATTACCGGAACTCGAAGAAAACTCAACGCAAACACGTTGCTAGACAAGCATGGACAAGCAATACACAGCCTAGGAGATAAGTGTGAGACACGGAAAAACTACATCCAGGAACTATTTGACGATATAAGCCAATACACCAATTATAATTTCAGAGGTGGAGAAAATGGATTCACTTAGCGGAATGAAAGAAGGGAAGGCAGTTGTTCCCGATGAAGTTCAGGTTAAAGTTTTGAAACTACTTAAGGAAAGAGGGCTTAGTATACTTGTGAGACTATTTAGCGCTATTTACGATTCCGGAAATATTCCATCGGAGTGGCTCAAATCAACATTCATAACTTTACCCAAAAAAATGAGTGCAAGGAAATGTGGAGAATATCGAACTATCAGTATCATGAGCCATGTACTTAAACTCTTCCTCACGGTAATTCACGAGCGCACATACCACAAGCTCAAGCAGCACTCAATTTGGCTTCGCAAGTGGTCTTGGAGCCAGAGATGCCCTCTTTGCCGCTCAGATTCTCATTCAGCTATGCAGAGATGTTAACAAGAACGTGTATGTTTGCGTTTGACAAAAATAGTATGTTTATATGTATAATAGTATGTTTTTTCGTAAAGCACCAGAAGATGCTTGAAATACTTAAGAACGCCAGAATGAACAACAAGGACATCAGAATAATCGGTAACCTTTACTGGAAGCAGAGAGCGACTGATAGGGTAGAGGATGGTCACACTGACGAAATCGAAATCCTACGTCCATTACGTGAAGGTTGTATTCTGTCTTCGACAAAATTCTTCACCACTTCTTTTGAACGTATATTCAGAAGAACTATTTAAAGATTCCCTGCACGAAATGGAAGAAGGCATTATTGTAAACGGCGAAACAATAAACAACATCCGTTACGCAGACGACGCCTTGCTGATCGCAGACACACCTGAAAAATTGCAGACTTTACTAAGCAGAATTGCTGAAGCTGGAGAAGAATATGGTCTCAAACTCAATGCAAGCAAGAAGAAGTACATGGTGATAAGCAAACAACACAGCCATTGAAAGAGTACAGCTCATCACATATCTAGGATGCAACATGAACGAGAAATGGGAGCACTCAGCCTTTATACTTATAAGATCCATGCTGTGCAGTCACAATCTTAGCCCGAAGTTAAAAATACGCAGGGCCGGCGCGTCAAAATATGCCGCCTAAGGGGAATACAACTTTCGCCGCCCCAATTTGTAAATCGTTAGACAAATTTAAAGGTTCTATAGCATATGTTAGGTACATGCGCAAATCCTGACAATTTTTAAGAATTTTGTCTGTTTTTTTTTTGCGCTATTGATGGAATATATAAAAATTCTAAAATTTTATTTTGATTTTCCAATTGTTTAAATCTTTCTGTAACAGAATTGGTACAAATAATTAAGAGATTTTCTATTGGTTTATCTGTTTCTTCGTAAATAAATAATTTGCTTTTCTTTTACATCTAATTCTAATTGAAAGACTGCTTTCAAAATCTGCATTTATTTCCATTTCATTAGCTATTTCTTTAGCTTTACAAATTATTTGCTCAAAAGTATTGATACCAGATTCGATTTATACATAATATGCTTCTTACAACTCTCATTGATGTATAAGATGTATAAGAAAGATAGGTGATACAAATCCATGAGGGAATATTTATAACAGAACCTGCCCATATCCTAGCATACACAGACGACGTAATGATACTAACAAGAACAGAACAAGCCCTGAAGACTGCATATTGTGAATTAGAAAAAGAAATTATTGCTTCTTTTTGGCTGGATTAAAGGTAAAAGTAGAAAAAACCATGTACATGCTGATGACGAGAGACATGAGAAGAGAACAGACGAATTCAAGAATAATGATAAGTTATGATTGATAACACACACGTGCGTTTGGTTTACGATTCGTGAATTGGTTGAGAGCTGCTACTACGTTCTCATACGTCCAGCGCCCCCCGTGTCACTATTCAAACTAACGGAAATTGACAATGCCTACATTGGCTTGCTTATATCTATGAGCACTCTTCTTCCAGTTTAACCCAAATAAGTTTAAACTAAATAAAAATATTTGTAACCATTATGAATGTATTTGTTTTTATTTCTATCAAGTTAAATAAGGTCGAAGGTGTTACGTCAAATATATTTTTCTTATTAAACAGAAACAAATTAGTGTGGTCGTAAATAAAGTATAGTATATAACTCGAGTTGTAAGGCAATTACGGAATCGATGAATAAGTGTTCCGCCTGTACGTAATATGCTTCTTACAACTCTTATCAAGTAATATACTATCAACACATTCTGATAAAATCATATTTGGGCTTTGTAAAAGTTTTGACGCTGCAATACTCCAAATAAATTTGAAACTAGAAATTTTATTTGCTAGAGATTCTTTTGTTTCTAGTTTCGTGATTTTTCTCTTCGTCCAAAAATTTCTATTAGCGCATCATAAATATTAGACAAATCATACTTTAGTGGTTTAATAGCTTCCTCTACTCTGCTTTCCCAGCGTGTAGCACTAACGCATTTTAGAGTGAACGATTTTATGTATCTTTTTAATATAGCCCATCTAGAAGTAGAAATAGAAAAGAATACAAACTATTCTTGAATAATTGAAACAAACTACTTATTGTTAGTTCACCAGATTTTTTGGCTGCGTCCTTTACAACTAAGTTTAAAGAATGACACGAACAGATGACACGAACAGAATGACACGATTTGTATCTAAAATTCGTTTTTGCACACCAGAATGCATACCTTTCATGTTTGCACAATTGTCGTATACCTGGCCTCCTCCAGGTCGTATACCTGGCCTCTCCCCAGTAGATGATTCTACAGATAAAAATTTGATGAAATATTCTTTAGGAACAAATTCTTCGCTATCTTTATTTAGAACGCCAATAACAAGAGACATTTGTTCAATTCTACTAACATCTGGAGTGCAATCCAAAATAATGCTGTAATATTTAGGCTCTATAATTTTGGAAATAATAGTAGCTTGTACTTTTTCTCCCATTAAATTTATTAAGTGGTTTTGAATTTCTTTGCTCAAATAATGAGGATTATTTGCAATTTACAATTGGGATTTTTTGAAATTCTGTTTAAATGCTCACTAATAAATGGATTAAAGTTTACCAAAAATTAAATAATTTTCAAAAAATTTCTTTGATGACATCTTTTACATAGAAGTAGAAGGTAGAAAGAACTAAGAATCGGTGAAAACTCGATAAAAAAATTTGCTGCTACAAAAATATGCCGCCCCAAAAATATAGCGCCGTAAGGCGATCGCCTGTCCGACCAGGCGCACGTGCCGGCACTGAAAATACGTATTGTAAAATGCTATATATTTTCGGTCTTGCTTTACGGTATGGAGGCATGGACCTTAACAGAAGCATCCTCGAAGAAGATCGACGCCTTCAAGATGTGGGTGTATTGAAAAATTCTGCGGATCTGCAGGGTTGACAGAATATCGAACGAAGAGGTTCTGAGAAGAATGGAGAAGTTCTAACTCATGCCAAACATCAAGATAAGGAAGCCGTCTTACCTGGGACACATCATGCGACATAATTAATACAGCCTACTGCAGTTCATCATGCAAGGCAAGATCAATGGTAATAGAGGAACGGGGAGAAGACGAATCTCATGGTTGGGGAACCTTAGACAGTGGTATGAAAAGACATCAGTCGAGTTGTAAATTATTATAGCGGAGATTATCGCCAACAGTCGCTAGGCGGATATAGCATCAAGAAGAAAAAGGTTTACAAATTCTTGGTCATGGAAGCAAAGCTGTGATGATGAGAGACACATCTCGAAACGCGTCCACAGATGGCTATCCACTTAAGGTATCGGAAAGACATGATCTTAAAAACAATGTTATTTTTATGGTTTTTGTTGAGTGCCACGAAGGTAGACATAGACAGAAAGCTATAAAATAATTAATGCGAAAATTACAAATTTCACATGAGATTTGTTTAGGTAGTTCTAAAAAGGCTCGGTAATTGTTATAGAGCTCCGGAAAGGCTGAATATATTTATATATTCAGGCTGTGTTCCGTTTCTTTTAAGGTTGTGCAAATTTACTTCGAAAGTCGTGGTTCAGTTCGCGAAACTTACCGTGCGTTACGTCCATTTTACGGTCGACATAATCGTCCATCCGAGCAAGTTTTACGGAAAGGCATGGATCGTTTTCGCATTACGCATAGTCTGATTGATAATGTGCAGCCGCAGAGGCTTCTCACAGTGCGCACCGAAGAGATTGTTGCAGCTATGGAGTGTTGAGGAGAACCCGAATGAGTCGATTCGCGATCGTGCACAGCAATAGGGAATATGCAACAATTCTTTTTATTTGCTTTTCACTTTTTAATTCGCTTTATCATAGTAAAAAATATAAATACGGTTGAAAGTGTTTCAATTCATCAAAAAAAGAATATATAAAATACGTATTAAACTTGACCTGATTGAAGGGTCCCAATTATCGCACACTTTGGATGACGCCGCATAACACATGACAATCAGTGTTGCATAGCATATTTGCATAGACAGTTAAGGATTTTCAGTTTGAATTTGCTATTTCGATAATGGAGAAAGCTAAAAAATCATTTTATAGATATTGTCTATACATATATTTTATAGATATTGTCTCTATATTTCCGGAATGCCAAAGCACTATTAGTGTGTATTAAATATATCAGATAAAGTGTTTTAGAAAGTTTAGAAAGTGTATAGTCCACCCTACATCTGTGAATATTGAGGCCGATAAATGTCAACGTGGACGTCACATAACTATGACCAGTGGTGATGCGTTTCGCAAATTTGAATTTCGCGTTTCGCATATTTGGACTTTTTGATTTAAGTTTTATGGCATTAAATACAAACTAAATGAGAAAATAATGGTATAGGTGTAATGTCAAGATCATAAAGCATCGGGGATAAAAAAATCAAGTAAATTTCTTGCATATTCCCTATTGGAGCTGTGTCCATCCACCTTATGGAAGATTTTGCGAAAAGATTTTCGTTTACGAGCTTACAAAATACAGCTCGTGCAAGAGCCGAAGCCGCGTAACCATCATGCGTCGTACGTCTGGAGAATGGGCCGAAAAGATTGTTCTTGATCCTCCTTTTCACCAAAAAAATGTATTTAGCGATGAGCCTCAGTTTTGGATGGTTTAGATCATTTTGGATTTAATGCCAAACAGACAAAGTTGCACGTTTTGGAGCGAGGAAAATCCAGAAAACGTTATTGACACGCCGTTACATACTCAAAAACACACTTCGGTGTGCTTTATGAGGTGGTGGAATCAAACATATTTCTTTAAAGATGATGCCGGCCAGCACGTGACAGTCATTGGAAAGCGTTATCGATCTATGATTGCTGGCTTTTCAGTTCCCCAGTTGAATGGCATTAATGTGGAGGAGCTTTGGTTCAACAATACGGCGTAACATGCCACACAGCGCGCGACACAATCAATTTATTGCAGGAAACATACGTTGGCCGCATAATCTCGTGTAACGGACCCTTTAATTGGCCTCCACGGTCGTGTGATATCACAACTATGGACTTCTTTCTGTGGAGATATGTGAAGTCGCTTGTGTACGCCAATAAACCAACGATGTTGAATGAGCTGAGAGCCAACATTCACCGCGTTATTGCCGATATACGGCCCCGGCTGTTCGAAAAAGACTTATAAATTGCATTTCATTCGAAGCAGTCGCGCCCATATACCCCAAATCATATTGAAGCAATAATGGCATAAAATTATCTTTCCAATAAAGCCAATACCATGGCTGTTAACATGATTTGTATGAGTGTCATTTCAGTTCAAAGTATATACCTCTTAAAAAAACACTATAAATATATAAGATTCGGTTCAATATATCATGTTATACTTACTTCATGTTGCAATATGACTACCCAGGCATGTCTAGTTTGTCTAGTCTTGCCTATCTAGTCTTGCCTGAATATTTATTCAACAAACAGTGCTGCGTTCTACTGTAGCTCTGGGTGTCACAATTTCACCGCACAATGGCCGCCAAATCCAATAATAATCACATTAGGTGGCTAAAACCAACCGGACTGAAAATCTTACAATTAAACCTAAATCGATGCAAGGCAGCACATAATCTGCTGGTTCAGACAATATTCGAATATAGCATAGATATTGTTATAGGTCCAGAGCGAAATAAACGCATGACTGGCAACTGCTTCCTCGACTTAGAGCGGGACAGCTTTTGTACTAACAAATAACGCCTGTGATATCTTACAATAACTGTAAAGGTTTTGTCTGTGTCGAATTACCAAGAATTTTCTTGTTATTGTTTGAAGGAAGAATATCTATACCACGTTCAGAACTACCTTTAGAACTTCACCTAAAGGCTAATTCAAGACACAAAGAATTCGGTCTGGGAGGTGACGTAAACGCAAAAGCTCTTGATACGAAAACGCTATGATCCTGGAAGAATGGATCGAAGCAAACGACCTTCTATAGAGTATTTTTTGAGAGGTATAGAATTTTGATGCTTTAGGCTTTATTGGAAAGATAATTTTATGCCCTTACTTCTTAAATATGATTTGGGGCATATGGGCTGGTTCGGATGAAGTGCAATATGGAAGTCCAATTTTCGACCATTTTATCGATTAGTCGGGGCTGTATATCGGCATTAACGCGGGAATGTTGCCTCTCAGCTGATCCAACGTCGTTGGTTTGTTGGCGTACACTAGCGACTTCACATTAGAGATGAGCATTGGACTAGTTTCTCGTCCCAGGTCCCATCCCGTGGGACGTATCCCAGTCACTGTCTCATCCAATCACATTTTCGTCCCAAGGTCCCATCCCACAAATGTAAAATTTTCCTCCCGTCCCATCCCATCCATCCCATCCCATCCATCCCATCCCATCCCATCCCGGTCGCTCTGCCCATTCCATTCATCCCATTTTTCCTATACAGCAGACTTTCTTTTCGATTTTTCGACAATGAGTAATTCTTTTTCGTCGCAAATGGATCGGAAGATTTTTCAGGAACTACATTGTTATCCGAGAGATCTCCTGAGCTGGACATGTATTAAAATTTTGCGTATTGGCACGATAAACGTTAATTTTGGATTATTGTATATTTTCAATCGAATCGTTAAAATCGTTAAAAATAAATCTGCACCTTTTTCAAGGATATAATAGGACTTTTCTTTTTCACAAAAGAAACATACCATCCGAACTGCGCAAGCGCGATTCGGTAACCGACAAACTGTCGCGCCGAGTTGTGAAAAGCCTACACAATAGATATGCGCTGCAAGAAAATAAAAACTTGATATAGCTAACAAAAATACAGTGATTGTATTGGGAAGCCTACTTGTGTCTACAAGCAAATGAAAATAAAAAGTTTCTTATATGAAAGCAATTAATTATGCACGAATTAGATTTACTGGATTTTCAAAATCCGTCCCACTCCGTCCCATACAAAATTGTCGTCCCATCCCATCCCATCCCACGCGACGTTCATCTCACTCATCCCATAACATGGGACGATGGGATGGAATGGGACGGGACGATGGGATCCCATGCTCATCTCTACTTCACATATCCCTACAGAAAATAGTCCATAGGTGCGATATCACACGACCGTCGGGCCAATTCACGGGTGCGTTACGAGAGATTATGCGGTCAGCGAATGTTTCCTGCAATAAATTAATTGTGTCGCGCGCTGTGTGGTTTGTTGCGCCGTCTTGTTGGAACGAAAATGTGGAGGGGCTCACATTAACGCCATTCAACTGGGGAACGATAAAGTCATCAATCCTGGATCGATAAAGCTCTCCATTGACTATCACGTGCTGGCCGGCACCATCTTTAAAAAAATATGGGCCAATGATTCCACTAGCCCATGAAGCACATCAAATAGTGTGTTTTTGTGGATGTAACGGCATCTCAATAATGGCTTCTGGATTTTCCTCAATCCAAATCCGGCATTTTTTCTGTTTACGTAGCCATTGAGACAAAAATGAGCCTCATCGCTGAACAAAATTTTTTTGGTGAAAATGAAGAATTCTCCGAACGTACGACGCCAATGATAATCATGCGGTTTCAGCTCTTGCACGAGCTGTATCTTGTAAGCTCGTAAACCGAGATCTTTCAGAAAAATCTTCTATAAGGTGGATGGTCACAGTTCCAATTGCTGTGTACGAATGGCGAATGGCGAATCGACTCATTCGGGTCGTCTTCAACACTATGCTCCACAGCTGCAAACAACTTCTTCGGTGGCACTGTAAGACGTCTCTGCAGATGCACATTTTCAATCAGACTATGCGTAGTGCAAAAACGATCCATGGTTTTCCGAATAACTTGCTCGGATGGACGATTATGTCGACCGTAAAATGGACGTAGCGCACGGTAAATTTCACGAACTGAACCACGACTTAAAACTAAAATTAATTTGCATTTTAACGAAATAAATGTGCACAATTTGCAAGCGTTCTTCTGGCGTAAGTCTATTCATTATGAAATGGCAAAACATACTGCAGAAATCAGCTGTCACCTATATAATTGACTGTCAGTAGAAACAGTGTTGCCAGGTCGAAAAACAAACCTCTAAAAAAACAACCAATAGTTATTAATGAAGGAGAGACACCTACATTCTCAAATCACAATCGCTCTTCCCTGACAGACGTTACAATGGCGACCACGTAAATCAGTAGAAAAAATAGAAGGTGGACAGTGGATTTGGAACATGAAAACCTAAGCGACTACCGCACAATCACCTTCGAGGTTAATTAGCGCCAACACAGCTAGGCTGGAAGCTGACAGCCGAGGGATGGTTACTAAAAGTATTAGTGCAGGAACCTGATCAAATAATTAAATATCCAAAGAGCACCTACATTCAGTTATTAGCAATACAGAATTCGTCGAGTATATTTCCAAATTGTGCGATGAATGCTTTCCAAGACGATGTCGATCAAAACACATTGACCAACCTATACATTGGTAGACAACAACGATTGCAGCTAAAAGAACCGCATGCATCAGAAAGAGAGGAATGTCTATAAGAAGGATGCAATTGATGAACATCAAATGCAATTGATGAACAGAAACAAGCGGCGTGAATCGACTATCTTAACTCTAAAAAAGATCTTAAGATAGCTATTAACACATGCAGGAAAGAGTTATGGAAGGATATCTGCAATCAGTTGGAAGAAGATGTATGGGGTCAAGGTTTTAAATTATATCTGGCAAACTAAAATAAAGGCCAAACATTAGTCTAAGCGAGGAAGAGGTAATATACCAGGTAGAAAAACTGTTCCCAAAAAACGTAAAAGCAATTGGATGCTTCCCGAAATAATAGAAATAATGATGTTTGAACTGGAAAATATTTAAAAAACTGCGCAGCGGATGAAGACCGGGAAAACTCCAGGTCCAGGTTTTTAATTGTCAGATGTGCTCAGAGCACTAACCACCAAGAAACCCGAAATTGTTCTGAGAGTGATGAACAGATGTCTAGTTAAAGGATATATATATATATATATATATATATATATATATATATATATATATATATATATATATATATATATATATATATATAGATAAAGGAGATAATGTCCCGATATTTGGAAGGAGGTAGAAAAACTAGTCCCAAAAAAACGTAAAAGCAATTGGGTGGTTCCCGTTGTTGTACTCAATGAAAAACCTAAAAAAATCTTTCCGATGAAGCATCGACTGATCTACATACTAGACACTCCAGGTAAACTGCTAGAAATGCTAGTTAAGGCAAGCCTAGAGGACGAACTAGAAACCAAAGGAATATTACACGATAGACAGTACGGATTTTCTGCGACCAGGTCAACAATAGATACCCTGAAAAAAGGAACCAAGAAAAAAGGTACCAAGAGTTCGCGGTACTTCTCACACTAGATGTAGAAAACGCGTTCAACTCAGCTCAGTGGGACCTTATAATAGAGGCGCTAATAACAGCGAATGTTAGGCCATACCCATGGTCAAAAATAGAAACTACATTCGATGTCCCACAGGGCTCCATTCTAGGACCTACACTATTGTTGTAACCTTGATGTTTGCTTAGGAGTGGTCTTAACTTGTTTGGGATGGTTTCAAATAGGTGACCTACATCTCATGTTTACACTATAGGTGAATCGGGAAGGATTGATTATAATAGGTGACCTACATCTCATGTTTACACTATAACGATACTTATTCGTAAAGGTACGTTTACACCATAACAGTTCTCCCACGCTATTTAAAAGATTCAAATTGTTTATATGGGATTCAATCCCCTTACGAAACATAGTCGTGTAAACGTGTCGGTAGCTTTCCTTGTCGGCCTATGCGATATGATTCCTGTTGTGGAATTGATAGTTGTCGAATTTCTGGAGGCTGTTCTTCCTCTTCGGTTTGTCGCTCGTTTTGACACAGATCGAGAGTCGTTAGAATTTCCACTAAATCCTCGATATTGAATCCCTGCTCGGCCTAGTCATCGATGTCAACATCTGGAGTTCTCATTACTGGCTGGTTCTATATTACGTTCGAGGCAAGAAATTGTTCAATGTGCCGTTTTAGCGTGTATCCGTCGTCCGTCGTGGAGTAGGCCAAACTTTTTAATGATTGTTCCACAGGTTATTGTAATTAGATTTCGAGTCTTTTTTGTTGAGTCTTGTCTGTTTAGTTTTGCCTGTCTGAGCTTATCTGTCTCTAGTCAATCTAGCTTTATCTGATCATGTCTATTCAGCTTTATAAACGTAAATACCGAATAATTTAAATAATTTAAAACTAGTTAATATGATTCATCAAGTTTGATCGATGTTTCCCTTCTATGTTATCTATATGCCCCACACAAATGCAGCGAGCGCGATTACATAATGTCGAGTAGGTAATAATATTTAATGTTTTGTAATCTTATTTGAGGAAGTCGGTGTAATATAATTCGAGCGTTTATGACTTTTACGTTGGTGTAGTTCGAGCTGTTCGGCGTGATAATCTCCTTTTCGCACCTGTCCAGGGGCATGCGGAGTGTGCGAGCGAGGGGGCGAAGGGAGGAATAGTGGATAACAGAAACAGAGGGAAATATCGTAAAAACATACATACAGAACTCGTTCGATGTTTGATGACGGGGACGGGATAAAGACTCGTAAAAATAGGTTTTTTTTTCGTTTTCTCGTTCGTTCGAAATATATCTATTTTCTCCTGTCCCCTGGCAATTTCATGTTTTGACGTAAAAAATGAGAGAATGTTTCCGTCTATGCTATTTTTATAGATTGGATATATTGCTATGCAGAGAATATCCTAATGATGGCGATGGAGAGGTTGAATAGATACCACTATTTATACAAAAGAAGAAATCTCATCTAGTTTCATAGATTTAATCTTTATCAATTTAATGTTTAAATTTTTTTTTGTAAATTTTGAGTTAAAAGAAGGAGATAAGTTTTTTCCTTTTTCTGTATAAATTAGATACATTTGAATAATGGGAACAATTTAATCCGGTGACGAAGATTTTAGTGTAAATGAAAAAGAGGAGCGAGGCGCGACGGAAGGAGAGGCGAAAAATTTAAGCGAATAAAAAATGAGTGCAGTTAAGGAAAATGGGGGTTGACAGTTAGGCGGGAAGTGTATATAAAGTCACCCTCCTGTGTATATTTTCGCCGTGGCCGTGGAGAGTAATCCCATGATGTATAATGGTCTGGCATTGAGTAACGCGAGCAATTAATCTCGAATTACGCGTAAACTCGTCGCCAGGGCAGAGATAGATACGGGCGGGGGATGGGGGCGGCCGGGCCCTCGGTCCGTCGCTTGTCTTTTCCGAGATTCACAATTACATTTAGAATGGACGTCTCGCTGAAAGGAATGGATTGCGGACCCATTACTACGCTGTCTAATGTACTACGGACTAAATCTATTTGCTGCCTTCTAATTTTAACCCATCCTCACCCTCTACCCTAGATAACACAATCCCCTTTCACACTACATAACTACCTACTATTTCAAATGTATCCTATTACAAAATACAAGAACTTCGTATCGCATTAATTTCATGTTGCAACAACTTACCTTATGCTGTAACAAAATCATATGTTATCCAGTTATTTATCAAGAAGCGTTTAAAGGGATAAGACTATCTAGCCAGACAAGGGAAGTAGATTCTATCTAGCCAGACAAACGACAAGGCTAGACGAATAAGGCTAGATATACAATGTCAACAAAGCATCTCAAATCAACTTCATGTTGTAACAACTTCATGCTGTTACAAATTTATGCTGCAACAACTTTCTTCTGGTAACAACTTCATATATTATCCAGTTATTTATTAAGAAGACTACACAGACAAGACTAGACTGACATAACTAGATAGATAAGACAAGACTGACAAAGCAAGACGGCATGATTAAACGGGAAAGAGTGGACAGGCAAGACCAGACCCGTATTTATTTGAAATTCTGAATTTGGTCTATTCATAACTAGTTTCCCTGTTGAGTCTTATAAGTTTAGTGTTATCTCAAAATGCAGTTTTACCAGTTGCTTGTAGTTAATACCATGCGATGTTGTTTTGTTTTGGGCATGTCGGTTTCAGTAAGTTCTTGCGGCGCTCGGCGTCTAGCCCGGGAATTGAGTTAGTAAGCGAACATAAATCGCATAAAGTGCAACTTATCCCGGAGTATACACGTACGTGTATAGACTAATTATTGTTACTTGCGCCAGTTAATTAACTTTGCCATAATGCCGCACGACGAAAGGGAGCTGCCCCTAATCACTCGCGACAGCCTAACGCTATCCAGATGAAACAATTCATCAGAGAATTTTATTATCCAATTACGTCGATATTTTGTACGCGGGTTTAGTCCCATTTTAGAAATTCTGCATTGAATAACTAACTAATAATTCTAATTACATTAGATGATTTAAGAGAATTTATAACATCTGTTTTTTGCTAATCCGTTAAAAGTTTTTAAATTTGTTAAAGTAAATGCTGTCTGTGGTTTCGAAAATCAAACATTAAATTATTAATTAAGGGGAAGTAGTTTGGGAATTACTTCCTGCCATGTATTTCGGTTGACTATTCTTCTCTGAATGTATGCTGGGATAATTCATTCGAGCTAGCATTTGCTCCATGTATATATAATATGGTGAGGAAATCCAACCTTAACCTTGTCATTGCAATAGGGAATTGCCAACTCATATTACAGGAAATTATACATTGTGCTTTAAATTATTATATTGTGATGAACTGTTTTGTATAGTTTGTGACTACAAATAATATTTTAGTTGAAATTTCGTAGTAATTATAACTGCTTGATGCTTTCTGTATTAATAATTTTTTACGATGTATTTTTGCTAAAATAACCCACAACATTTTCTGCGATCTACCCTTCATTTAATTTGATAATTTACAATATTTGTATTGCCTTCGTTTCAGCGTCAGCCAGTCGTGCAGAAACTGGAGCTGTATCAATGAGCCCGAATATGCAAAACAAAGCAAAAAAAACCCTTTCAATTATGCCTGTATTGTTTTTACTGGGGCATCAATCAGGGCCTTGTTTTGTTATAATTGCCGAACAACACGCGAGACCTTTCAATTCATCCGAGGGAAAAATCATTGCAACAACAAACAAACAGACGCGCAGAACGAAGCTGGAATTAAATGGAATTTATTGTTTTCGCACAAACGCGGCTAATCAAAACTTTATTGATTTAATTACACATTTTTTTGCAAGAAAAATCTGTCGGATTTCTGTCTTTGTTTGTATTGATTTTATAATATTGACTCAATCTAAAGATTGGCAGCTTTTAGATATTACAAAATTTGCAAATAAATTCGTAACAAATTAATAACAATAATGCACGTATTTATTTTATATTTTTACTTCACTGTTTGCACCGTTATAACATAGTAAAAACCATAAACACTGTTTAAAAATGCTGTAATTAAGTTTTTTTTGTCTCTAACCAATGTGGGTCCAGGGGGGTTAGCCCTTAAAACACTGCGGCCCATTGGCCTATTATATTTCCCCACATTGTTTCGTTCATGAAAATAGATCCAGTCCCTCTATCAGGTCCAGGATTCTATGTGCCATGTTTTTCACGGAGACTCTCTCAACTGTAATATCAAACTTGTGTCTCCTACGTGCAATTGCTTCACAGTGGAAGATTAAATGGGCGGCAGTATCGTCTTCCTTATAGCATAACCTGCATAGGTTCATCCTTCCAGATACCCATTTTATGCAGGTGTTTTCGTAGTTGGCAGTGTCCTGTAAGTAGGCCTACCACAATTGCGATCTGCTTCCTTTTTAGTTGCAGTATTTCAGCAGTTAGAGTTTCCGATAGGTTTACTAATATTCTTTTGATGTGTGTCAGACCATTCAAATTGACCCACTGTAGACGGTGCTTAGTTGCTACCCATTTACAGATTTTATTTCGGGTTGTGGTCTTGGTACTTGGTGACCGCTTTCAGCAATGATGTCTGCCTTGCATCCTGATCATGTCTGCCTTGCCCTCCATCTTTGGCTAGCTTATCCACCATTTCGTTACCCACCAGTCCCGTGTGGCTAGGCACCCAAGCGCGTGTGACCTAGTTACGCTTTGCCAAGGCTTTTAGGTCCTGAAGACAGTCCCGAAATCTCTTGGATTTGATTTCGTGACACGCTAGAGCCTTAATCGCAGCCCGACTGTCCGTGAAAATGCGGATGTTTCTACTTTTGTAGTCCATTCTCAAATTTTCAAGGGCACACACCATGATAGCATGTATATCTGCTTGGAATACTATGGCATGTATCCCCAGGGGTACAGATAGGCTGCACCCCAGGGACAATCCATAGATTCCTGCGCCCTGTCTTTCTTGGAGCCGTGTGTATACCAATCCAGTCCTCCTTGGCAAGTAGTTATTTGATTGCCTTCTGTCCATCGTAGATGTGTTTTGAAGGGTATGTCGAACGACAGCCTTTCGGGCACCGAATCCCCCTCTATATTGAGGTACGATTCTGATATGACATTCGTTATCATGGTGTGTCCTGACCTCGCCTCCATGTGCCATTGCATATGCATCTGAAAGCTCCCATCCTTGCCTGGCCCATGATAAAGATATCCAGGGGAGGAAGGCCTAGGATCACCTCCAGAGCCGCGGTTGGGGCGTTTTTAATCGCTCCCGTAATTGCTAAACAGGCCAGTCTTTGAACATAGGAGAGTTCTCTGATGGCCTGTTTTTGTTTCACTTTGGTCCACCATACTGTGGAGCCATATGTCTAAAGAATGGGTCTAACTACCATAGTGTATATCCAGTATACCATGCTTGGTTTGAGTCCCCATGATTTTCCAAGTGTTCTTTTGGTTATCATCAGTGCCATTTTGCACTTGTTGGTAGCTTTCTTTAGGTGTTGATTGCAAGTCCGTTTGGCATCCAGGATTACACCTAGATACTTGACTTCATCACTCACCTTTAGATGCTCGTTATAGAAAATTGGGGGCTTTAGCCCATCCATTTTTCTTATTCTAGTGAATGGTACTAGAGTGGATTTTTGGGGATTGACCCGAAGGTCGAGCCCCCTGCACCAACTCTCCACCTCGTTCAGTGCTTCTTGCTATTATAGAAGGAAATTTACCCATGATGAGGATGACTATGTCATCCGCATAGCCTTGGGTGTAAAATCCTTTATTATTTAGTGACACAAGCAGGCTATCAACTACCATGTCCCAAGGTCCCAAGGAGTGGAGATAGAACTCCACCCTAAGGACACCCCTTGATAACAGCTACGCGCATTGTGTCACCCGCTACTTTAGCCTCAACATTTCTACCCTGCAGCATGGACTTAATCCATCTGATTGAGGTTTTATTTGGACCATGGCTGCGGGCTGCATTGGCTATACTTTTGAAGGTGGCGCACCTTCGATATCAAGGAAGGCACCAAGCGCCAATTCCTTGTTTTCTAGTGTGTTAGGTTTTCTGAACACTAATTGGTGTAGAGCAGATTCACATGATTTTCCTGGTTGGTAGGCATGCTGATTAGAGTGGAGGGGCCTGTCTAACAAGCAGGTCTCCCTCAGATGCTTTTTAACCAGTTTTTCTAACGTTTTCAATAGAAAGGAGGTTAGACTTATTGGTCTATACGCTTTAGCCTGGGTGTAATCTAGACGCCCGGCTTTTTGTATAAATAACACTTTTACTTGCCTCCCGGAAGTTGGCACATAGCCTGATGCCAGACTTGCCCTGTATAGCTTGATCAGTATTGGCACCAGCGTTTTTCTCCCCTGCCACAGAAGGGCGGGGAAGACACCGTCCGGGCCAGCTGCTTTGTATGGGCCAAAGGTATTTATGGCCCATTCAATTCTTTAATATGTGACAACCTGGACACCTGCCAGTCACATCTCGTCCCTCTTGTTTGAGAGCGTACAGCATGACAGTCAGGATTATCCATGGTTGGGTCGATCACATAGAAACCTGGGAAGTGAGCTTGAGGTAAAACTTCCATAGTTTCCTTCCCATTGGTTGTGTGTTTTCCGTTTGGTTTTCTGATAGTACCAATGGGATTTAACGGGTTCTTTTCTTGCTGTTTCAGATGTACTTTCGACATTCTCACACAGCTTCCTCCAGGACTCCATTTTAGCCCTCCATACAGATTTGTTATAATCAGTGAGTATAGCCGTATATTCGGTCCACACCTCTGTCTTTTTAGCTCTATTGTAGAGCTTTCTCGTTTTGTTTTTCTTCTGTTCAAGTTCCTTGCTCCACCAAGTAACTTCTCGTTTCCCGGTTTACTTCACTTAAGGACAGCTGTCATGATAAGAATTTATTATAGCCTCCTGAAGTAGAGTAAATGTTTCTTCAATATCATGCGGACTAGTTATGTTCGAACTTAACACACTTGTATGTGTCTTCAGCACTTCCTTATAGTGCTCCCAGTCAGTTTTGCGTAGATTACGTCCTGTCAACGGCGTTGACCTCCAGAAAGATGTATCGATGGTCCGACAACGACGGTTCTTCGGACACATACCATTTACTCACTAGTGCACTTGTATAAAAGTACGCCAAAGTCATATCAATAACCTCTTTCCGTAGTTTTGTTTGAAAGGTGGACCTGTTACCGACATTCAGTATTGTCAGATTCGTGGACACTAAATAACTAAGCAAAGACTCACCTCTTTTGTTGGTTTTGGTGCTCCCCCATACTATGTTTTGGGCGTTGGCATCCATCCCAACCAGGATCTGGAGATTGGAAACCTCGCAGTATTTCACCAGGCGCTCCAATTCTGCGGGGTAGGTGGTGGTTCAGGTGTATTGTATGGCAGGTACGCAGAGGTCACAATAAGTTCCCTAACTGTGGGGGGGGGGGGGGGGGGATTTGCATGCGATACCAGATTTTTGCTATGGCAAAATCTCTATCTCACAATTAAGTTTAAAAAATATTTAATATACAGAATAATTTTGAGCTGTTGAAACGCCGCCATTTTCGCGCGTTCTGTTGATATATACTATGTCTATGTTGATGTATACTATGTTGATATGCAGCTGATAGAGGGGTTTTTCCAGTTCCGATAGGTGCAAAGATACGTAAGGAATGGTGTAAGGTTGTCAGAAGAGATGAGGCGTCTGCAACAACTTTTTTACATTGTTGTGAAGATTACTTTAATGTAAGTATGACGTATTTCGATACCTAATATGATTTAAGTAAATCAGAAGTAACTTTTGTACGGAAAATCAATCACCCATGCAGTAGATAACTGTATCTAACTCGAGTTTTCAAAGTTTTGTAATTTCGTCTATTGTTTTTTACGTAAACAAAAAACAATAAAACATTTAACTATTCAGTTTGCTCCTGAATTATGCCACGGCAGAAACGAGATATCCCTTCATGCAGACACGTTCATCCCTTGACTTTTTTAATTCGCAATACCGACTTAAATATGTTGTTTTCATATTTACAATACATCTGCTATTACAGGTAGAGAAGGATACTGACAATTATGTTGAATACAATATAATGAAACAAGAAGGTGTAAATGTGACACTACGGTTAAATAAAGGAGCTCTTATATTCGATTGTCAAAATCACCGGTTATAATAATGGGTGCTAACAAGAGAAAACGATTAGTACTGATAGAAATGTTTGAAAATGAACTTCATTTGTTTGTGATTTCCTGCTCTTTTTAAAATATAGAAGCATAAGTTGGTCATAAGTAGACATCGGCTTATATGCACTATCAACATGCCAAAATATGCATGCAAATATGCACTAAATATGCGTGAAATAGGCACTAAAAATGGGCGAAATATGCGTAAAATATGCAAAATCACAATACTATTTATTATTGGTTTTTACTTATTTTTTACAATATACAGTTGTAGTACTTGTGACAATATACAATTAAATATTTTTTTCTATTTTTCGTCTGTAATGGACTCATAACAGCACTCATTTACGTGCTCACGAGTTAATTTTTTCAAGGTTGGCACTGAAATTCAGAGCTATCAGTGTCAAATTTTCGGCGAGATAGTTTTTAGGTTATGTGATGTGTGTAAATCGCGAATACACAAATTACATTAATTAGTGGCAATAACAGCACTCGGCGAGCCATAATCGCTCGCATATGTGTGCTGTTATCAGTTCATTACATACGCAAAATAGAAAAAAATTGTTAATTGTATATTATCACAAGATGTACAACTGTATATTGTAAAAATAAGTAAATTCCAATAATAAATAGTATTTTGATTGTGCATATTTTATACATATTTCGCCATTTTTTGTGCATATTTCACCCATTTTTAGTGCATATTTAATTACTGGCTCAGAATAGAAAATAGTATATTAAAGGACGAGTTCAGTAAGCGCAATTTTTAAGCACGCGTCCAAGTTTAGAAAACGACGAGCGTAGCGAGGAGGTTGTTTTTTTTTAATTTTGCTTCTGTAATGGACTCATAACAGCACTCATATGCGTGCGGTTATGGCTTGCCGAGTACTGTTATTACCATTAATTTATGAAATTTGTGTATTCACGATTTCCACACATCACATAACCTCAAAACTATCTCGCCGAAAATATGACACTGACAGCTCTGAATTTCTATGCCAACCTTGAAAAAATTAACTCATAACAGCACTCGTTGAGTCATAACCGCACGCATATGAGTGCTGTTATGTCCATTACAGACGCAAAATAGAAAATAGTATATTAAAGGACGAGTTCATTAAGCGCGATTTTTCAGTTTAGAAAACTCCTCGCTACGCTCGTTGTTTTCTAAACTTGGACGCATGCTGAAAAATCGCGCTTACTGAACTCGTTCTTTAATATACTATTTGATATTCTGGAGCAAAATTGTGACGTTTGTCACTTAATATTAATTTGTAAATGACCTCTTTACGCCAACGGACGTTACTAGACATAACTTGAAATTTGGCATCACTTCTGCAAAAACCTCTTCAGGCAGGTGTTTGGCTGGTGCTTTTTATAAATGCATTTACTTTCTTTATTCCTTCAAGGCCCGGGTTTTTATAGAGAACAGCATTTAATTTGCCACTGAACTTTTCTGATAGTGAACTCGGAGCTTCTTCGTTGCTCTGTTCAATCATTATATTTGCAATATTTCCAAGGGTTTGCACAGAGGAAGGTTTTTAGTTTCTATAGTTTCAATTGCGTCGGGAATATTGCTGAAATGTGTTACAATTAGAGCAATATTTTGTTTGATTAAAGGAGCATGAAATGCCGGCTGGCTTGAATTAATAGACCTTTTCATAGTTGAAATTTTCTTGTGACCATGTATCAATTTCCGCCATGTTATACGTCAAAAAGTATCCGAACTTTTTGACCTATAACTAAATATGTGCTCGAAACTTTCATATTCCCCGCCTTTTAAACTTGACGGATGCACATGCGCTTAACTAACCGAAAAAAGGTTGGCAATTGTTTTATGGCCTCAAAATTCGAAGCATAAAACAATACAGCTTTCGACCATGTTTCCTCACCGCGTTAATATTGGTTCTGGAGGTAGTGCTAGGTTTGGTGGTCGCTCTTTATATTTTTGTACGCGCGATGCCGCTTTTTAAAATACTTTCTTTGTAGAGGAAATCAATTTATTGACAAGGTGCCCGAATGGCACGTCACTGGCTGCGACCTGCCACCGTTTCTTGCCTAATACAAAACACATTTCACTACTGAAATAAGCACTATAAATGAAAAAGTACTAAAATATGCAATAATGACATGAAAATAGCGTTTTATGCGTTTGCATATGCAAACATGCAAATGCATATAATCCGATGTCTAGTCATAAGATTGTGAAATAGTTAGAAGTTACCAAAGCTAAAACAGAATAAGCATTCCTAATTTATAAAAACTATTTTCTTTACGCCAAAACTTAACAAACTATGGGCCCAGGTTACGTATTAAGCTTTGCAGAATAATCAGTTGGTCATCCTGAAAAAGCTGTTAGTGTTCGAGTCAAAATAACCTCAATAATGAATGACGACGGGGAAAAGTATAAGATTCCGCTCTTTAATGGAAATAGTTTTGATAACTTGAAATTTAGAATTAAATACCTTTTGGATGAGATGGAACTATTGGAAAACATCGAGTAATCGTATGAACATAAGTTAACATCGTATGTGGTGGTAACATAAGTGGAGTTCAAAGATGATGAGGAAGAACAAATGAATTGACAAAAGGAGAGAGAACTTGCACAACACAAAAAGGACCGAAAATTCAAATCTCAAATCATCCAGAAAAAAGCAGTTAAGGGCCCCATACACTAGCAACCTAGTCAACAACCTTGTCGTCAACTTGCTATGTTGACGCCAAGGTTTAGTAGTATATGGGTTGATTGAAGACAACATTTCAGGTTGAGTACAAAGTTGAATGAAATCAAAGTAACTTGGATTTTTGGTGGGCGGAGTCAGATGTTGGCAACCATGTTGAGGAGTGTGTGGAGAGGTTGAAGACATGGTTATAATCAGTTGTGAACTTATGAAGGTTTTGGAATTCTTGTTTGTGCAAGTGACTTGTTGTGTTTGATTTTTATTTTTTCAGATTTTTGTAATTCTTAATTAAATATTCCTGTATGGGTGGAATTTTTTTAAACGTTCCGAGAGCTGCCCTAGTTGTGGAAAGTAAAGTCTGTTGTTTATAAAGATCGTAACAAGAAAAAGATTGTTATGGAAAAATTGTTACTCCTTCGTTTGGCATGAGTTGCTGGATACCTGCTAGTGTTCTCGTTCTATTTCCTGCTGCTTCTGTTATGCGCGCCATATAAGATAGCCTTTTATCAATTAATACTCCGAGGCATTTGAGATTTTTTTCGGTGTTATTATTGCCTCTTCCACTTTAAATGTTACGGGCTGAGTTCCGTTAGGCCTGTGAGGAAGACCGCTTCACTTTTTTCTACTCAGGTTGTTCGATTTCATCCACGCGCGAACCATTTTTGTTGCTTGATTTGCCGTTCGCATCAACCTCTGTTCTGTTCTTGCTGTGAAAACTAGTGCGATATCCTCTGCGAAACCATTTACGGTGGCCCCCAAAGGCAGCCTCATTATAAGTTCTCCGTCTATAGCATGTCCCACAGGATGGAGCCTAGTATCGAAACTTGTGGGAATTACACTTTTTGTTTTCAACTGTTTTCAACTTGGTTGTCTAGTGTGTAGTCAAGAACCTCAATCTTGTTGACGACTAGGTTGGTAGTCAGCAACCTAGTTGCTAGTGTATGAGGCCCTTTAGTCATCTTGAATACGCCAAGGACAAAACAACAGCATTCGATGTTTGGAAAACCTTATGCAACACATTTGAACGTAAAGGAATTGGGAGTTGATACGTAAGTCGATCTTAAGCATGAATTTCGACGCCAAAAATAATACTCTCGCTAATCATTTCCTCAACATTGAAAAGATCATTCGAGATTTGAGATCGACGATAATTAAATTAGAAGAGTTGAATATGCCATCTGCTGGTCACTATGTCACCGGAATACAACAGTGTTGTAACTGCTATTGAAACTCTGTCATCAGAAAATCTAACTGTATCGTTTGTAAAAAAAGTGGCTTTAAGGCCGAGGCCGCACTCCGTTTTTTTCCCGCGTGTGGTAACCGCTATAAACTCGAAACCTCTCGAGAAACACACAGTACGCTATGGGAAAAGTCAGTAGGGGGAAAAAAACCGCAAGTGAGGCCGCTTGTATTAGCTTGCTTAAGTCACAAAATTACGTGGTTAAAAACCTCGGCGGTTTAGCCGTAGTGCGGCCTATGCCTTAGATGCGGAATCCAAACAGCTATATCTGAAAAAAGAAAATGAAGAAGAACTCACTTCCTCTACGGCGTTCGATTCACGTCTAGGGCAATCTTCAAACAATTCATCGAGTCAATCTCCATTCCGGTGCAACTACTGTGAAAAATAGGACACAAAATGGCGGTCTGCAGAAAAAGAGCGTTTAATCTAAGAAACAAAAATTCAGAGTACGCTAATGCACCAAAAGAGGATAGCAACCAAAGCAACGTGAGCGTCCATTGTTTTCCGGCTTTAACTGCAGAAATTCAAAGTTCTGAAATAAATGAAATGTGAATGTGTGCCAGAAATGTGCCAGCGTGCAATCTGTTCATTGTTGCATCGAAGCATTAATATTAAGTATTAATTCTTAATTTAGGATTAAGCATTTAACTTGTATTAAATCTAAGATGTTACTGTACAATGTTCAACAAAACATTTGGTGTGCAACTTATTTCTTTTTTGATAATTGCAGTTTAAAATCAGGACACTTTCAATTTGTCACTCTATAGATTGTAAACATTTGTAATGGTAAGAAGTTGATGAAAAACTTATTAAACATGACCATTTTGAAAACTTTTATGTTAACAAACAATTACAGTAGATAGGTACTTATTTATCCGACAAACGTTTTGTTAGGGGGTGTCGGGTTATCAAATTCGTCGGAGTATAGAGTGCCGTCACCAACCACTTATAATCTGGAACTTTTTCAAAAGGAGTACCTTGTAACTCGATAAATTCTGAGATTGAAGATAGAATCGATAATTCAGTATGTACATGTACGTAATGTATCGACCCAAAACTGTATTCATATAATCTATGTTGTGAGCAAATATTCATCCATTTTATTTTGTTTTAGATTAACAAACCGCGAGAGTAAGAGTACCTCTCGGCCTCCTGAGAAATAAAATTTCGCTAAGTGATGCTCTTCGGCCCATTGCATACCTACTTTAAATCCGTTGATCGCATTTTTTTGCTACAACCTGTATGGTAGTTACGATGACGTCGCCATCATTGTCGTCCATCATTGGAAAAGAAAATTGGTCAATTGTCCCATCATTAGATAATTCACAGAAATATACTTTCTTCTTAATCCATTCCACGTTACCAGATGAACTAATTCTGAAGAATTGCTGAACTTGAGAAAGATGAACTGATTCTGAACTAATCTGCGTTTCAGTGGTGACTTGCTCTAAGTCACACTGATTTGGGTAGCGCTGTTGGTGGTATCGATTTTTGGCCATTACTTTCGCCATGAAGATGTTATGACTGATGGAGTAATATATTCCAAGGCTGACAAAGAGCAAAATCCAAATCTTTCATGTTGAACTTTAATGTTTTTTTCTATAGGCTGATCTTTTGATATGGTCGTCAGCAGCCGTTTTTTTAAACATGTAATACTTAATTATTTAAGACATGTAGTCTTGATAAACTTAATAATATGTTGATCCATCGGTTGTATAAGTGCAGTGCATTTCGGTGGAAGAAACATCATCACTGTGATGCATTTACCCTCAGTCGTTAGTTTTTATTCGGTCGGATGACAGAGAGTATAATCAAGTAGTAGATAATATGATCTTTCAATCATATCCTGGAAACAAATCAATCATATCCTGCTAAAAAAACATCTGGTACAAAGCATTCATCAAACCAATTCCTGAAATAGTTATTTACATTAGAGTGTGAGAAAGTTGATTTTACAACGCGACAGCCGGTTTGGGGTATGTTTCCCATTAGTTGGAGCGTAAAATCATTTAGGCACGAAATTTGTATAAAATTTTTTGGCCGACAATTATTATTTAAGAAACAAATAGATTTAGATTATTTACAATATTGGAAATTATTAATTTTTTTTGACACAATGTATTTTGTAGTAGCCGTACTTTGCAACATTGTATGTAAAAATCTAGTTTCGCTTGACGTATACACGGTGTGAAAGCTGGCTTCACAATTCAGGAGGCCGAAAAGGTCTTTTATCATCCACGCGCTATTATGTGCGTAATAGTGTGCATGTAAATTGTTTTAAATGTTTTAAATGTACGTAGATTCTTTGCTTTTCTAATGATCTCAACCCGCAGGTTCGAGCGGAGCATTACCTCTACGTAATGAAACCGCGGTTTTCGGTTTGTGAAATTAAAAAACCGCGGTTTCGGTTTCGGATTCGGTTTTTAAGAACTTTTGGTAGTAGTGTCTGATATTTAAACGAGATCATAGTTTTGTACAAGAGTTGGCGCTTTGGGAAAGTGATCTTTTGGAGTAGGTGGATGTCGCTTTAATTGTAAAGACTGCTAGAAACAAAATATTTAATCTTTTTCAGAAGTTCTCTTATATTTAGCAAATTCCAAACTTTACAAGTTTTCTTACCATTTGTAAATTACTTTTAATTTCTGCATCTTCTTCGACGTAATACTACACATTATCCACATTTTCTACGTGCGATTCTTCAGGAAATAAATCTTCATCTTCACTGCTGCCGCTGTTTACTACTTGAGATGATTTCTTGTAAAAAGTGTCATATACAGCCTGATGAAATGTATGGTTAATGAAATTTTTTGGTTCAGCAGGAAAATTTGTGCCATTTTTTTAATTACCCCGGCATCGTCATGTGTAGCATCTTACTCAATAATAATCCCACAGCAATAAATCTCAGGCTCAATCAAACTTTGAGGTTTTTGCGACCAGAAATTGAAAACTGCGTGGAAATCGCTCGATAACTAACGCCTTGGCGGCCCGTCAAAGTTTGATCTATCGAGGATTGTTTGCATTTGTTTTTTAGAAATCTCGCAGCTGCAGCAACAAATTCGACGTTTTGTTAGAGCAAAACGTGGTCGGACAACGGTGTCGCAACGCCACCGCAAAGATCCATTTCCTAATGCGGCTGCTGGTTTTTCCGCCGTAGTTTTCGTAATTTGCAAGCTGGCGAAACAAATTTGACGCTTTGTTGAAGGGAAAGCTTGTGAGGAAGCGGTAGTGAGAACCGCGGTGCAAAATCATCTACAGCGGCGTCGCGACGTCGCCGCAAAGTTGAACTTGCTAATCTAGGTCGAATTTCGGGAACTCGCGGTGGTTTTTCCGCTGTAGTTTTCGCAATTTTGCAGATAGCGAAACAAATTTGATGTTTGCTGAAGGAAAAGCGCAACTAAAAACCGTGTTGCGAAATTTTTGACAACGGCGCCGCGACGTCACCGCGAACTTTAACTTTATAATCCAAGTCACCCATAATATCATTTCTGAAACTGATACTAAATGAATCTAAATGTTTTTCAATACTTATTATTTTATTATTTGCACAACAAGTTCCTTCAATTTGCAGAAAGTCTAAATTGTAATAAAAATTGTTTTCTCCATGAATATCAATGTTTCAGCATCTTCGTATCTTCGTATATATAAAGTATCTTCGGCGTCTCAAACTAGTCCACTCATCTAGCGTAATACTAACTTTTTGGCCATTTGCATTTAATTCTTGAAACTTTAAAATCATTTCCTTCTTTCTTTCTTCGCATTCCTTTTGAATTAAGGTCATAACACCTGAAGAACATTTTGGAAAGATTTGGTTAAGAAACCGGCCAGCTATTGCTTTCCGAACAAATACAGATTTTAAAATTGCTCCAACACATACGTGGTCTGTTAGAAAAGTATCCTACCTTATTTTTATTTGGAAAACCTATTGGATTTGAATCAAGCGCGCTTGCATGAGCCGACCTTGAACCTTAGTGCGCATGCGTGAATTTTTCCCGTCTGTAGATAGCGTCAGTTGCTGTCGAGCAGTGTTCGAGTGACGTAGTGTGTAGTGCTCTCGTCGGTTTTTCAATGCAAGTAAAATGACGGAACGACTGGAGCCAGCGTTACTGCATCAAATTTTGCCAGAAACTGGGCGACAACCACGTGGAAACCATTCGGAAGATTCAGACGGCTTTCGGTGATGATGCTATGGGCATCACACAGATTAAGGAGTGGTACAACCGTTTTAAAGACGGTCACACATCGGTGGAAAGCGAGCCACGCTCTGGTCGGCCATCAACATGCCGAAATGACCATGTCATTGCCAAAGTGAACGCTGTGGTGATGCGGGACCGTCGTGTGACTATTTGAGAAATTGCAACTGGAGTTGTGGTCATCTGGAAATTGGCGACTCCATCACGACAATACTCCAGCACATTCTTCGCACTTGGTTCACAATTTGTTGGCGAAAAACCAGACTCCTTTGGTTCGACAGGCTCCTTTCTCTCCTGATATGGCCCCCTGCGACTTCTGGCTATTCCCCAAAGTCAAGAGGCCATTGGAAGGAACGCGATTTCAAGAGAGGACATTATGGCTGAAACGACAGTCGAGCTAAAGTCGATTCCGAAAGAGGCTTTTCCGGAATGCTTCCAACAATGGCGGCACCGCTGGAAGAAGTGTATGGAGTCCCAAGGAGACTACTTTGAGGGTGATTAGGTTTCCAACGCTCCAGGTATTCCAGTTGTTTTTTACCGGCTAAAAGTCGGATACTTTTCTAACAGACCAAGTATACCATCGATGGTTGCCATTTTTGCAACAACAGTTTGCAATGTTTGAAAGAGCACTACTTCAATGTATTTTATTTTTATTTATCTTTAGTTAAAACCGAAAACCGCGGTTTTTATGACGGTTATGCGGTTCCGGTTTTTGCACAGAAAACTGTGGTTTTGTGGTTCCGATATATCCGCAACAGAAACCCTAATTACCTCGTTTTTTTCACATTTGCGTGCAATCTAACTCAAAAATTGTGGAACCGATCATTATGAAAATTGATAGTATGACCATTTATAAAATTTCGAATTATATGAACTTCTGAGATGATATCATGATTGAAGATGATCGAAGAAAAATTGTTCCAACACCTGCATAATTTTTAATTTTCATTTTTTTCGCCTGCATTGAGGTTCATATTCTTAGAAAATAAGTTATTAATGTAAAATCAAAACCTTTTTGATTTCACATGAAAATCGGAATGCCTACACTGCACATTAGAGCATTAGAGCACACTGAGCATTAGAAAACTATACTTACAACCTTCGGCGGACATCACACCGTAACTTTTTTATTTTTAGCTGAAAATCGTTTCGAGATTTATGTCTCACCAGGACAGTTTTGCTTCAATGAACAACAATTTGTAAACCATTTACTTGAAAACCCATGTAGTGATTAGATGTTTTTAATGTTGACATTTTGTGAGAGAGACATGAACTTAGCAGGTTTTTGATTGAACTGATAATTTACAATTTTATGTATATATAAGGCTGAATATATTTCTATATTCAGGCTGTGTTTTGTTTGTTTTAAGTTTATATGATTATCTATAACGTGGGATGATTTCACCAATTCTGATATTAGGGATATTGGTCGGTATATGTTTTTTGATTCCCTTTTTGTGAGAACAGGAATAATAGTGGATATCTTCAGGATTTCTTGGAATAGTTCAGCAGCGAAAAAAGCGTTCACTATGTTAGTTATTGGATCAGCTAGAAAATGTCTGAATTCGTTAAAGATGTTGTTAGGAAGCGAGTCAGGTCCACATGTTTTAGTATTCTTTAATGACTCCATAATTTGTAGAATCTCGTTCGACAAAAATTCAGCAACATAGTATTTCGGTTGAAATAAATGAGGCTGTTGGAGATTTCCGTTGGTGTGATGTTTTGGGTGATTGATCAAAATTGTCCCTGAATATTGTCGCTACTTTTATCGATGCAGTGACAAGCATGGAATTTTCCCAAATATCGATCTATTCAGAATCATTAGATTTATTGGTGTGCTCCTTTATCACCCTCCAAAAAGCTCTCTATTTATTCGGTGCTTCAAAAACTTTATGACGAAGAATTTTTTCTTATATAGATTGGATTAACTTGTGTTCTAAATTTTTGATACAGGTATATTTTAGTAACCATTAGATACCGTTTGTTAAGAATAAACATGTTCCTTAGCTTAGTGACCGACATTATTACCTCCTTCGTATTCCAAGACTTATGATTTACGTTGATTTTCGATATGGAGAAGCAGGAAAAGAAATAAGACGAATGACAAGGTAGTCTTGTCTGTGTAGTATTGTCTGTGTAGTCTTGTCTGTGTGGTCTTGTCTGTGTAGTTTTGTCTGTCTAGTCTTGTCTGTCTAGTCTTGTCTGTCTAGTCTTGTCTGTCTAGTCTTGTATGTCTCGTCTTGTCTGTCTAGTCTTGTCTGTCTAGTCTTGTCTGTCTTGTCTGTCTAGTCTTGTCTGTCTAGTCTTGTCTGTCTAGTCTTGTCTGTTCAGTCTTGTATGTCTAGTCATGTCTGTCTAGTCTTTTTTTTTGGTAAATAAAATAATTTGTCAGTGTCAAATTATTTTATTCGTGCTTTGAACATTTTTAAAAAAATTTAAACTATTGAATAAAAAAACTACTTAAAAGAAGTGTCCACTGTTTGATCACCTGTGGAATTGTACTCTAAAAATATAAAATTTCGTAGAATAGTGAATATCTCACAAACATTCAAACTTTGAATCGTAAACCCACGAAATCATGCAGAGGGACCATCATGGAAAAAATGCCTGACATAGCTAAGGAGATCCCCATCTCCAACAAAAAGGGGCCCGATAATCAGGTGACGGCGGCACAGCCCCGGTTCCTTATTATCAAAACAAAGGATGGCAATAATTTTGAGAAAGACAATCCTTTCAAAATTTGTAAGTGTATATATGGTTTTATTGGCGAATGTGCGACTATTAAAAAAATTAGAGAAAGTCTACTTGTCGAGAGGAAATCTAACAAACAGTCTAACTGCCTGATGGAAATAAAAATGCTGTGTAATTATCCAGTGGAAGTGTCAACTCATAGAACTCTGAATTTCATCAGGGGCATTATATATTGCACGGACCTGCTAAATGTTCCTGAAGAAGAAATCCTGGGAGAATTGAACAACTCAGGAGTGTGTGAACTAAGACGCATTAAATCGAAAAGAGACGGAGAACTGGTAGATACGCCATCTCTCATCTTAACGTTTAACTGCCCGGTTTTACCAAAATATATTAAAGCTGCGTTTTATAATTTAGAGGTGCGCGAATTCATACCAAACCCTATGAGATGTTTTCGCTGCCAGAAATTTTTCCACACCTCTGTCCGCTGCTCTAACCCACAAATATGTCCTTGTGGTAAACCGCGACACGAAGGCACTTGCCTTTCACCCAGCTGCACTAACTGCGCTGGAGATCACATGGCTAATGCTCGAACATGCTCCAAGTATAAAGAAGAATGGGCAACACAGGAAATAAAAACAAAGGAAAAAAAATCGTACAACGAGGCAAGGAGGAAAGTAATACCGACTACAATACCTGTAAACAATATTACATATGCTAAAGCAACAGCAACACCCACGGGACCGGTAGCCTTTGATGTAAAGGAACTGGCTGCAGCATTAGTACCCACGATTCTAGAATCTCTTAAAACACTGGTTCAACCAGAAATCGCAAATTGTCTAGCAAAACCATCGACACCAGGATCAAATGCAAATATTTCACAAGCAACATTCGAGAAACAAACTTCCACATTGGTAATACCTCCGGAGGATTTCATCAGCGAATCTTCTACCAGTGCAATTTCAACCGGAAATATCTTTAAACCTCCAGTAGTACAGAAGGAGAAAGACAAACGTAAACGAAGAGGACTACCGGTTAGAACATCATCTAACTCCGAGGACACATCGGAACCTGAACCGGACCCCAAAAAGATTTGGGTCAAGACGAAATCAAAAGGACAGGAGAAAGGAAGCATGACACTAAGAAAACAGGGACCCACTACGTCAAATAATTAACTACAATAGCTTTAAAAATCACAAACAAAAACTCGAACGTATATCGGATTAGTTGCTTACAAATTAACGTAGGAAAATCAAAAGCGGCAACATCAGCCTTGCTTGAAAAAATTACCAGGGACAAAATCCAAATCATTTTTATACAAGAACCGCATGTTTTCCGAGGAAAGCTCATCGATTTCCCCAACCACTATACAGTCATTCATCATAAGGATACTGGCAACTATATGATCAAGTCGGCAATAGTAATCACCGATCCCCGCATAAGCGTACTTTTCTTTTCCGAGATCAGTAGCAACTTTCTTACCGCTATGCAGGTAATCTGCGACAATATTGAGTTTTTTGCCATATCCCAGTATCTGCCACCACAAAGTTGGCCAGCAGATGACGACACGTCCCATATACATATAGACGCCATGCAAAAAGCTATTAGGGAGTTAAACTCAAGAGGAAACCTAATCATCGCTGGAGACATGGACGCAAAATCTCCCACTTGGGGTAGTACAACGGAAGATAGGCAAGGTAGGCAATTAGAAAACGTCTTTAACGAGAACCATCTACTCATATTAAACAGCGGGTGTGAACCAACGTTCATTGAACACAATGGCTCGAGCTTAATTGACGTCACCCTTGCAAGTAGTAGATTAAGTAGATTAATTACTGACTGGCACCTACCCGAAGAAGATAGCTTATCATGACCACAGGTATATTAGCTGGACCATTGGACTTGACACCGAAATGTCCGAACATCTAAGGGGCCTTTGCACTAAATACGCTAATTGGGAATTATTTAACGAAACTCTGGTAAAGCATGTAAACACCATTACAACGAAAATCGAAGACTGTCATTCGGCAGTCGATATTTCCAATTTCGCGGAAGCAGTAAATGATGCGCTAGTTCAAGCAGCCCAAATCTCTATCCCTGGCCGCAAACTCTCGTTCCACAACTCTGTCCCCTGGTGGACTACAGAATTGACTAAACTCAGGAAAGAGAATAACCGACTCAGGCGAAAATTTCAGCAGAGTTCAGGAAGCAGTAGAGAAATTCGGTACACTGCCTATAAAACCAAGCAAAAAGAGTACAAAAAAGAAATTTTGAACACTAAAATACTAAAGTGGCAGGAATTTTGTACACGCTCCTCACGCAGTGATCCATGGGGCCCAGTATATAGGGTGATAAGAGGGAAAAACTCTAACGCTAGATACCTAAACAGCCTAAATAAAAAGAATATGGCAGGGAATTTGATGGAAACAACACTGGAGTTACTGAATACTTTCTTCCCGGAAGACTACGACGTAGACACAGAAAAACAGAATGAAATCAGACAGAAGATTCACATTATGAGAGATAGAACGAGTTATTACCCTAATGAATCCAAGGAAGGCACCTGGAGTAGACGGCATTACTTTGGATATAATACTTGCTGCTTTCCCCATTATACCTCAAACTTTCCTGAGCCTCTACAATAAGTGTCTTGACGTGGGAGTTTCTCCGAGCTGCTGGAAAGAACAACTTATTGAAATAATTCCTAAACCAAATAAACCAGGAAATACCACTAAAGACTTTAGGCCAATTAGTTTACTCTATGTAGCTGGCAAAATATTGGATTCGTTACTAATCTCTAGAATAGAATACCATTTCCAAACAAACAATCTCCGTAGCTTAAACCAATTTGGTTTCCGTAAGGGTGTTGGAACAGTGGACGCCATAAACAAAGTAATTAGCTTCGTGAAAGAACGCAAGTCTAGAAAGCAATACTGTACTATTATCGCATTAGACATTACTGGAGCTTTTGATAACGCCTGGTGGCAATTGATAATACACAGACTAATTATCAAAAAATGCCCTAACAACCTGATAAACCTAGCACGCGACTATTTTAACAGACGCAGGGCCATAATACACGAGCCAGGAATAACAGTCCAGATATCCGTAAACAAAGGTTGCTCTCAGGGCTCTAAATCAGGTCATACATACTGTACAATACAATTTTCGAAATTGACCTCCCAGAGGATACTAACCTAGTGGCATATGCCGATGATACTATGTTACTCGCATCCAGTGACACAATAAACGGTCTGAGGTACAAAACGAATCAGGCATTGGAATCATGGGCAACTGACTCTAAACTTAATTTCAATGCTTCGAAAACAGAAGCAGTTTTTTTCGGCAGATCCTCAACACAAAGACGACCAGTTTTTAGCCTTGGAGGAGACAAAATCAAATGCCAGTACCACATCAGATATTTAGGGTCAATATGTAATAGGATCATTATCGACAAGTGTCTCAACTTCAAACGGAATAGGGGTTTTAGTGAGAGTTTCCCCAAAACCACTTTTAAAAAGTCTGTCTGTTTTGTCTTATGCAATTAAATTTTAAAATGTGACACCAATGGACGAACAAGAATAAATGGATCATACAAACGAGCACGAGTAAATACTCTTTGACTGCTTGTCTATGCAGCGGTTGCGGTACATTCCAAGCCATGAATTTAATAGTAGTAAAAAAAAAATAAAGGGCGAAGGGGATTACACAGTTGCCGGATTACCGAGGGTCTGCTGTATGTCTTATATTTCCACTTAAATATATACCAAACAATAATTGAACTAAGGAACAAAACAAAACAATTTTTTTTTTTTTAATTTGTCAATCGGTCATTGTTTTCAAGTTCTATCCAGATTACATATCTACTTGTATATGAATTGCATTAAACCATATATCATTATTTTTTACTCCAAATGTAGTTATCAGCGGACTATGCAAAACACATGTAATGTCAACCTCTTAAATGTGGAAAACGTTTTAATGCGCCCGTCAGATTTCTGTAACAGCCCTGCATCCAACGAAACTCCTGAAAATACAAAATGAATTATTACACATTAAAATACATACAAATCCGAAACTGTTATACTTAAGCTACTCTAGACTTCATTGTTAATGGAATGCCGTTTCTTGTTATTTCATCTCTGCTGAACCCATTCCACTAAACCTATTAGAAATTCATTGCATTATAAACCCATTGCACAGGTCACTTTAGTTTCAAGTTGAATTATAGTTAACTTGACAGAAAGAAAATCACTAGATAAGAAGTCTTCTAATTGGAAATTCTATAAAAGTTTTACTTAAAATATTTTTCAAAATTTAGCTTAGTTTCCCAGTTATTTTCGCATTTTTTAGAAAACAAAAATATGAAACAAAAACAAGGTTTTGACATTGTTTAAGGTTGGTTACTACCAAATTGACAGACTAAATTCCTATGTGTAGCAAGTTTTCTAAATGAAAATTTAATACTCTACAGGTTTTATTCCAGACATTTTACAAAATTTCGGTTAGTTTACGGGTTGTAGCCTTCTTTTCTTGGTATTTCCTCTGCCTTCATGGGCAATATGGGGCAGAAATAACTGAACGTCTAATTTTTTTTCAGTTAATTTAATACAGATAGACTTGAAGTTTTTTCAACACGAAGTTGTTACGAGCTGAAATTGTTGCAAAATGTCACTTATGCTACCTGCAACTATAACCACATAAAGTTGCATATAGTACAATGTCACTTTTTTTCTTGGTTGGTCTAAACTGACAATGAATCAATTGTAGAACACATCCAGCAGAGAATGTCATTCGAATTAAATAACAAGAAATATCATTCCAATAAAAATTCCCAGCGAAAGTGTTTGGTAGAACAGAATAAATCGTATGCGAACTTTCTCCGTTATTATTTTCGTCTTATTCTTTTCTTTGCAGTAATAAATTTTTATGAGTTGTAATTTAGGAAATATAATTGGTAGACGGGAATCGCGCAACAAAGCTCCGTCGCGACGCGAAATATAATTTATTTTCGACGCCCCCCCGCCGTAAAATAAAAACGGGAATTTCAAATAAAACCGGCCGAAACAGAAGGAAATATTCGACGAAACCCTCTCTGGATTTTTCCTTCCACCCCTTGCAAATAATTAAACTCAGCACGAATACCCAAACAACAATCGAAAATAAATTACATAATCATAAAATTCATTTTAGTTAAAACATTTAGTCTTGTCTGTACAGGCTTCTGTCAGGCTTTGTCTGTCTGTCTAGTCTTGTCTGTTTAGTCTTGTCTGTCTAGTCTTGTCTGTCTAGACTTGTCTGTCTTGTCTGTATAGTCTTGTCTGTCTAGTCTTGTCTGTCTAGTCTTGTCTGTCTAGTCTTGTCTGTCTAGTCTTGTCTGTCTTGTCTTGTCTGTCTAGTCTTGTCGGTCTAGTCTTGTCTGTCTAGTCTTGTCTGTCTAGTCTTGTCTGTCTAGTCTTGTCTGTCTCGTCTTGTCTGTCTAGTCTTGTCTGTCTAGTCTTGTCTGCCTTGTCTGTCTAGTCTTGTCTGTCTAGTCTTGTCTGTCCAGTCTTGTCTGTCTAGTCATGTCTGTCTAGTCTTGTCTGTCCAGTCTTGTCTGTCTAGTCTTGTCTGTCTAGTCTTGTCTGTCTAGTCTTGTCTGTCTAGTCTTGTCTGTCTAGTCTTGTCTGTCTAGTCTTGTCTGTCTAGTCTTGTCTGTCTAGTCTTGTCTGTCTAGTCTTGTCTGTCTAGTCTTGTCTGTCTAGTCTTGTCTGTCTAGTCTTGTCTGTCTAGTCTTGTCTGTCTAGTCTTGTCTGTCTAGTCTTGTCTGTCTAGTCTTGTCTGTCTAGTCTTGTCTGTCTAGTCTTGTCTGTCTAGTCTTGTCTGTCTAGTCTTGTCTGTCTAGTCTTGTCTGTCTAGTCTTGTCTGTCTAGTCTTGTCTGTCTAGTCTTGTCTGTCTAGTCTTGTCTGTCTAGTCTTGTCTGTCTAGTCTTGTCTGTCTAGTCTTGTCTGTCTAGTCTTGTCTGTCTAGTCTTGTCTGTCTAGTCTTGTCTGTCTAGTCTTGTCTGTCTAGTCTTGTCTGTCTAGTCTTGTCTGTCTAGTCTTGTCTGTCTAGTCTTGTCTGTCTAGTCTTGTCTGTCTAGTCTTGTCTGTCTAGTCTTGTCTGTCTAGTCTTGTCTGTCTAGTCTTGTCTGTCTAGTCTTGTCTGTCTAGTCTTGTCTGTCTAGTCTTGTCTGTCTAGTCTTGTCTGTCTAGTCTTGTCTGTCTAGTCTTGTCTGTCTAGTCTTGTCTGTCTAGTCTTGTCTGTCTAGTCTTGTCTGTCTAGTCTTGTCTGTCTAGTCTTGTCTGTCTAGTCTTGTCTGTCTAGTCTTGTCTGTCTAGTCTTGTCTGTCTAGTCTTGTCTGTCTAGTCTTGTCTGTCTAGTCTTGTCTGTCTAGTCTTGTCTGTCTAGTCTTGTCTGTCTAGTCTTGTCTGTCTAGTCTTGTCTGTCTAGTCTTGTCTGTCTAGTCTTGTCTGTCTAGTCTTGTCTGTCTAGTCTTGTCTGTCTAGTCTTGTCTGTCTAGTCTTGTCTGTCTAGTCTTGTCTGTCTAGTCATGTCTGTCTAGTCTTGTCTGTCTAGTCTTGTCTGTCTAGTCTTGTCTGTCTAGTCTTGTCTGTCTAGTCTTGTCTGTCTAGTCTTGTCTGTCTAGTCTTGTCTGTCTAGTCTTGTCTGTCTAGTCTTGTATGTCTAGTCTTGTCTGTCTAGTCTTGTCTGTCTAGTCTTGTCTGTCTAGTCTTGTCTGTCTAGTCTTGTCAAAAAGCAACTGAGCTGCCTGAACTCCAACGGGGATTCTGCACTGCGAATGGAAACTGGACAGCGTTCAATGACACTTTTTTATTACATCTTCATGGAATTAAACCACAGCTAGACGACTGCTCCTCTCCGGAACAAATTTCGACATTCGCTCAAAGATTAAATCTGGCGATGATAATTGCAGCTCGCGACACCTTTCCTCCAAGGAAATATTTTAGACACTCTGTTCCATGGTGGACACCCGAATTAACTGCTTTTCGTAAGGAAAATAACAGGTTACGGAGAATCTATCAAAAGAGTAAAGGGGAAAAGAGGCTATCAAATAAGCTTGCATATCAAAACAAGCTGCGTGAATACAAACAATTGATTTTAGACACACAAAAACTAAAGTGGCGGCAATTCTGTACTCATTCTTCAACTGGAAATCCATGGGGACCTGTGTTTAGGATGCTCAGAGGAAGAAAAACCTCGACTAGCTTCGTTACCAGCCTTAAGATAGCGGGGAAGTCTCTTGATATTTTCGAAACTATGAGGGAACTTCTTAATGCTTTCTTTCCAGAAGACAATGAGGAGGACTCTTACATACACGCTCGAGTCAGGGATTATGCGGAAACTGGAAGAGGTGGACCAGATGATACACCGTTCACTATTTTCGAAATTGAACGCCTACTACGCGGAATGAGCCCAAAAAAGGCTCCTGGTCTGGACGGCATATCATCAGACATTGTATTAGCTGCCTTTAATTCTGCACCCAAAATTTTTGGATTGCTGTACAACAAGTGCTTAAATAAATCGATTTTTCCATCTTGCTGGAAAGAACAGTTGATCAAGATTATTCCCAAACCTAATAAACCGGCATTATCCACGAAGGATTTCAGGCCAATCAGTTTACTTGCGGTTGCTGGAAAGGTGTTAGATTCCCTGCTTATATCAAGAGTCGAGCACTATTTCTATAAAAACAATCTCATTCACAAAAACCTATTCGGTTTCAGAAAAGGAACTAGAACTGTCCAAGCTATTTCAACAGCCGTTGGGTACATACGGGAAGCAATAAAAAACAAGAAATATTGCTCTGCCATCGCACTAGATATTAGTGGTGCATTTGATAATGCATGGTGGCCGCTTGTTATTAGCAGGTTAATTGAGAAGGGTTGTCCTGATAACCTCATCAAATTACCTAGAAGCTATTTTGCAGATTGCAAGGCTATTATTATAGAACCAGGAATACAAATTGAAAAAAGCGTCACTAAAGGCTGTCCGCAGGGGTCGAAATCTGGACCAGGTTTTTGGAACATTCTCTATGGCACCATTTTTGAAAGAAATTTACCCGAAGAATGCGAAATCATAGCCTATGCCGATGACACTCTTCTGCTTTGCTGAAGTAACAGCATTGTAGGACTAAAGGAAATCACCGATCGTGCTTTGGCAACTCTTCAACAATGGTCAGCCGACTGTCGACTAAATTTCAATCCAAAAAAGACTGAAGGTCTATTCTTCGGCAGATCATTAAGACAGAGAAGTCCCTTTTTCACTCTTGGGAACACAAAGATAAAATGCCAACATCATCTCAAGTATTTGGGTGTCATAATTGATAGATCCCTTAACTTTAAGGAACATATAAAAATTGCATGTGGTAAGATGAAACAGTTTAGTCAACGATTGGGTTTTGCCGTGAAGAAGGAATGGGGTCTAGGGAGAGCAGAAATAGTAGACATATATCATGGTGCGGTTGAGCCAGCGTTACTGTATGGAGCTCTTATTTGGCACCGGTCTTGCAGTGTTAAAGGAAAGCTTAAGCTATTGGGCGTACAACGCCTTACTACTATCCGTGCAGCCAAGGCATATCGTACAGTCTCTAATGAGGCGGCCTGCGTGATTTCCGGTATTCTTCCGGTTGACATCCGCCTAAAACAGTTGGCGCTTTATAGCTCGCATTCCGGTACAGATGATTTATTAATAAGAGACGTCTTGGGATTAGGTCTAACTTCAGCTGATTTGGAACCTACCATCAACACTCAGGCATTTCTCCACCCTTCGAAGCTGTCATTGGTCAATTACCATTTAACGCTTACGAATGTCCTCCAACTTCGGGTGTATACGGACGGTTCAAAATCCAACAGTGGTACAGGGGCTGCCTTTGTTGTCTACTTTGACGGAGATTAAGTACATTATAAGCAGTTTAGACTAGAGTATTACTGCTCTATCTTCCAGGCGGAGAACGCCTTGCGTTATGTGGAAGAGCAATCCAACTGCTCTTGCTCTATTTTATGTGAAAGCCGTTCCGTTCTTGACGCATTGAAACACATGAATTCGTTCAGTGAATTGTTAATGGAAACCTGGAAAATAGCTGCTCGTGTATCGAAGAAGATCAAGCTCCAATGGCACTGGGTTAAAGCTCACGCTGGAATCGAGGGTAACGAGAGAGCAGACAGACTTGCCAAACTTGCAGCAGACATGGAAGATCTCCCCATCGCTTATTGCAGATTGCCTATGCAAGCACTAAAATCGAATTCCAGGGAACACTTTGAAAATCTCTGGCAGGATAGATGGTGGACGGCAAAAACAGGATTGTGGACCAAGAAGTTTCTACCATCCATCACAGCCTGTAAAAGCTTTAACGTCAGTCTGTCACACCACTCGGTTCAACTAATAACTGGCCATGGAAACTTCAAGGCGTATCTTCACAGATTTGGCAGGAGGGATTCTCCGTTATGCAAGTGTGGTGAAGACGACACTGCGAAACATGTCATATTTTGGTACCCAGATACCGCACAGTGAAGACAAACTCTGGAGCTAGACTTCAAATAAAATGGACTTAACTGGCCTAATAACCAAGAGCAGCTTAAGTCAATTAAAAAGACTAAAGATTGGTGGCTTACCTTCGACAATATTGCGAAAAAACTAACCAGGCTAAACCACGACAGTCGGTTTAGTTAAACAAAGATCAATATGGTAGAAACTCAAAATAGGTCTTGGCATCAGTAGATTAAGAAACGCAGCCAGCATAGTGTCGAGCTCGACGGAATGCTGACTTTCATATGCACACATATGAAAAATGAAACAAATAGGCTGTCTAGTCTTGTCTGTCTAGTCTTGTCTGTATAGTCTTGTCTGTCTAGTCTTGTCTGTCTAGTCTTGTCTGACTAGTCTTGTCTGTCTAGTCTTGTCTGTCTAGTCTTGTCTGTCTAGTCTTGTCTGTCTAGTCTTGTCTGTCTAGTCTTGTCTGTCTAGTCTTGTTTGTCTAGTCTTGTCTGTCTAGTCTTGTCTGTCTAGTCTTGTCTGTCTAGTCTTGTCTGTCTAGTCTTGTCTGTCTAGTCTTGTCTGTCTAGTCTTGTCTGTCTAGTCTTGTCTGTCTAGTCTTGTCTGTCTAGTCTTGTCTGTCTAGTCTTGTCTGTCTAGTCTTGTCTGTCTAGTCTTGTCTGTCTAGTCTTGTCTCTCTAGTCTTGTCTGTCTAGTCTTGTCTGTCTAGTCTTGTCTGTCTAGTCTTGTCTGTCTAGTCTTGTCTGTCTAGTCTTGTCTGTCTAGTCTTGTCTGTCTAGTCTTGTCTGTCTAGTCTTGTCTGTCTAGTCTTGTCTGTCTAGTCTTGTCTGTCTAGTCTTGTCTGTCTAGTCTTGTCTGTCTAGTCTTGTCTGTCTAGTCTTGTCTGTCTAGTCTTGTCTGTCTAGTCTTGTCTGTCTAGTCTTGTCTGTCTAGTCTTGTCTGTCTAGTCTTGTCTGTCTAGTCTTGTCTGTCTAGTCTTGTCTGTCTAGTCTTGTCTGTCTAGTCTTGTCTGTCTAGTCTTGTCTGTCTAGTCTTGTCTGTCTAGTCTTGTCTGTCTAGTCTTGTCTGTCTAGTCTTGTCTATCTAGTCTTGTCTGTCTAGTCTTGTCTGTCTAGTCTTGTCTGTCTAGTCTTGTCTGTCTAGTCTTGTCTGTCTAGTTTTGTCTGTCTAGTCTTGTCTGTCTAGTCTTGTCTGTCTAGTCTTGTCTGTCTAGTCTTGTCTGTCTAGTCTTGTCTGTCTAGTCTTGTCTGTCTAGTCTTGTCTGTCTAGTCTTGTCTGTCTAGTCTTGTCTGTCTAGTCTTGTCTGTCTAGTCTTGTCTGTCTAGTCTTGTCTGTCTAGTCTTGTCTGTCTAGTCTTGTCTGTCTAGTCTTGTCTGTCTAGTCTTGTCTGTCTAGTCTTGTCTGTCTAGTCTTGTCTGTCTAGTCTTGTCTGTCTAGTCTTGTCTGTCTAGTCTTGTCTGTCTAGTCTTGTCTGTCTAGTCTTGTCTGTCTAGTCTTGTCTGTCTAGTCTTGTCTGTCTAGTCTTGTCTGTCTAGTCTTGTCTGTCTAGTCTTGTCTGTCTAGTCTTGTCTGTCTAGTCTTGTCTGTCTAGTCTTGTCTGTCTAGTCTTGTCTGTCTAGTCTTGTCTGTCTAGTCTTGTCTGTCTAGTCTTGTCTGTCTAGTCTTGTCTGTCTAGTCTTGTCTGTCTAGTCTTGTCTGTCTAGTCTTGTCTGTCTAGTCTTGTCTGTCTAGTCTTGTCTGTCGAGTCTTGTCTGTCTAGTCTTGTCTGTCTAGTCTTGTCTGTCTAGTCTTGTCTGTCTAGTCTTGTCTAGTCTTGTCTGTCTAGTCTTGTCTGTCTAGTCTTGTCTGTCTAGTCTTGTCTGTCTAGTCTTGTCTGTCTAGTCTTGTCTGTCTAGTCTTGTCTGTCTAGTCTTGTCTGTCTAGTCTTGTCTGTCTAGTCTTGTCTGTCTAGTCTTGTCTGTCTAGTCTTGTCTGTCTAGTCTTGTCTGTCTAGTCTTGTCTGTCTAGTCTTGTCTGTCTAGTCTTGTCTGTCTAGTCTTGTCTGTCTAGTCTTGTCTGTCTAGTCTTGTCTGTCTAGTCTTGTCTGTCTAGTCTTGTCTGTCTAGTCTTATGTTGATGCCTTTATGTTTAATTGTATCACCGATCTTATGGTAAATTGCTTCAATAGAAATATCTCTGATCTTAATAGATCTGAAAGAGTTTTTATTATATCTATTACAGTTTTCAATTTGTTGCTATTTGAATCTATTAGTATCAGTTCCGGTTTCACTTCGAGGGATGCGTATGAGGTCTGTATTTATCTGGCGCTTTGCGACATGTAACATAATAGGTTAACCTAGGTTAAACCAACATTCAGCTATACAGCTTTATCTTATTTTTGATCTCTTGGGTCGCGTTACCGCTTGTCGCGATTGTAGTTTGTCTTAATTTTTCTGCCGCTTTGCGGTATATAACCCAACCTAAGTTAGGCCAACAGACTTTGCCACTTTAGCATATTTTAGATCGAGGTGTTCTAACCTAACCTAGGTTTAACAACACCTCTTGCTACTTTATTTTATTATGGATCGAGAGGTCACGCGGCCACAATGTTTGATCTGGAAGTATAAAAATTGCACACTTTTTAGAAAATCTGCATTATCGAGCAGTGTTATACGCAAGTTTGGAAGGAATCAGAAAAGCTTTGAAAAATTTCAATATATAGTTTTTTAATTAAATCCTGCGGCAAGGCTATCGGCGTCAAAGATACCAAAACGAAAAATAGAAAATGGATAGTCTATATAGAACTGAAAGATTTTTTAATGTACCAATTAAACTTTTGAAGCTATAGTCATTTGTTAAAAAGTACGCGACTGTTAATTGCGTTTAATTAGTTGTAAAAACTTAGAATTTAAATAATAAATAGTAATTTTTCAATTCAAAGTATCGTTATTAGAATTTATTACTCTCTGTAATGGTATGAATTTGAGGGCAGAAGCCTGAGGGTAGAATCGCGAAGATGTCAAAATATCAATTTCTATAGATAAATGTATGTTCTATATGGAACTGAAAGAATTCAGTAAAAATCTGTTACAGTTATCAACCTATAGATATTTGAATTTATTGTTTTCTTTTCCGGTTTGGCTTTAAGAGGGACGGCCGCCGCCAGATAAAATATTTTGCAAAATTGACAAAGTTATTTCATAGAACGATGCCACGAATCACGAATTTTATCCAAAACCGAACGCGGAAATTTCAAAATACTCAAAAATAGGGAAAAAAATTCATTAAACCTCAAACGATTCCAACGAAATTTTTACTGTACATGGATGCCTATAAAAAGTACACTCGGACGAAAATTCAATGTTCCGCTGCCATCGGGGACGACGCCGCAAATTATTTTAGTTTTGGAGGAATTTGACAAATATCTCTGCAGAGCCTCGAAACAGAAAATAGGGATTTGGTGCACCGTATGTGGAATTCTGGTATCTACAAATAAGCATTCTTTGCAAATTCTTTGCAAATTAAAGTCTTTTGGTTTTGTCACAAATTTGAAAAGTGATATTTTTTTCAATGGGTACCCCTTCTCTGAATTTGGTTTTACATTTTACATAGGTTTAAATGGAGAATGAATTCGGAGTTGAATGAAAAAAAATCCCATGACCAAACAATTAACAGCGGAGCGATGAAATTAATGTGTTTTATAGATCTGTGTTAAAATTATTTCTTGCAAACCCAAGGAAATGAGGAATATGATTTTTCGAAGATGAAGCAGAAAAGTACACGACATTTTTAAACGCTCGGCATGTCGAGGCTATAGCCGCAAAAAGTTCATGTAGCACATTTCAATAGGCCTCAATGTGCACTATTCGATTTTATAAAGAAAATCCGGATAAATTTCGAGATGGCTTCAGCCGTGAAGTGGTAGAACTGACCGTTTTTTCAACAATAACTCTTTTCTTATACACGCTAGGAAGTCGCCGAATACACCTTTAGATTCCAAACTAAATGTGTAATTTTTAACTATTCTTGTAGAAAACTCGTAAAACTTGAAGAAAACAGATAAATCAAGACCACATACGCGCGGCGTATTGATTGTGATCTGATCAAGACAATACGCGCGGCGCTGCCGTGCGTATGTGGTATTGATTTATCTGATCAAGACTATACGCGCGGCGCTACCGCGCGTATGTGGTTTTGATTTATCTGTTACGGAGGTTCAAGGCCACATACGCGCGGCGTATTGATTGTGATCTGATCAAGACAATACGCGCGGCGCTGCTGTGCGTATGTGGTATTGATTTATCTGATCAAGACTATACGCGCGGCGCTACCGCGCGTATGTGGTTTTGATTTATCTGTTACGGAGGTTCAAGGCCACATACGCGTGGCGTATTGATTGTAATCTGATCAAGACAATACGCGCGGCGCTGCCGTGCGTATGTGGTATTGATTTATCTGATCAAGACTATACGCGCGGCGCTACCGCGCGTATGTGGTTTTGATTTATCTGTTACGGAGGTTCAAGGTCACATACGCGCGGCAGCGCCGCGCGTATGTGGCCTTGATTTATCTGAGTTTGGAAAAATGAACAGAAAAAAGATTTCACCAAATTTCTATTTTTTTTTCAAAATTTCTGTATTTACAAAAATTCTGTGTCAAGGCTATCGGCCAGGAAGATACCAAAACGTCAATTTCAATAGAAAAATATATAATCTATATAGTTCTGAAAGAAATTTCAATATATCTCTTGCAGTTTTCATTTTATAGTTATTTGAATTTATTAATTTTTGTTATGTTCGAGTTTGAGGGGCGCCGGCCGCCGCCAGATAAAATATTTTGCAAAACTAACTAAGGGATATCATAGACTGACTAATTCTCTGCAAATGTGTGAAATTTTATCGTTCCACGTAAGGTAAAACTTACTAAAATAATTTTTGAAAAAATCTGACAGGTCAATCACGAATTCCGATCAAAACCGAATGCGAAAATTTTAAAATATTCAAATATTTCCAAAAAATATATTAATCCTTGAAGGATTTCAATGAAACTTATACTGAATGTGGGTACCCACCAGAGATATGAGTTGACAAAACTTGAACGTTCCTACTCCAATGGGGACGTCGTGAGGAATTATTTTTGCATCAAACCTTATTTGCAAATAACTCGTCAACGCCTCAAGGTGAAAAATTATAACCGGGATATCCGTATGTAAGACGTCGGTGCCTACAAAAAATATTCTTTGAAAATTTTGTAAAAACATTCGGTTTGTTCGCAGAAGTAAAAAATATAAAATTGAAAATTTTTTAGAATTTTCTTCGTTTCCAAAAAAAAATTTCGGCCAAACGGTTCCCATTGGAAAAATGAAAATGACACAACTTTTAGATGAAAATGTGTTCTATAAAATAGCGTTAAATGCATGTTTCTTAGACTCCGGAAAATTGGACAAAAAAATATATTTGCAAGTTTTCAATGAATATTTCTTTATTAAAACAATTATGTGTCCAGGCTATCGGCCATAAATATACCAAAACGTAAATTTCAATAGAAAAATGTATAATCTATATAGATCTGAAAGAAATTTCAATATATCTCTTCCAGTTTTCATTTTACAGTTTTTTTAATTTATTAATTATTGTTATGTTCGAGTTTGAGGGACGGCGGCCGCCGCCACATAAAATATTTTGCAAAACTAACTAAGAGATATCATAGACTAACTAATTCTCTACAAATGTGTGAAATTTTATTGTTCCACGTTGTGTGAAACATACTAAAATCATTTTTTAAACAAATCCAGACATGTCAATCACGAATTTCAACCAAAAACGAACACGAAAATTTCAAAATATTCAAAAATTGGGAAAAATTGTATGAACATTTGAAGGAATTCAATTAAACTTTTACTGAATGTAAGTATCCACCAGAAGTATCAGTTGACAAAATTTGAAAGCTCCCACTGCAATGGGGACGTCTTGAAGAATGATTTTCTCGTCAACAATTTTATGGAAATATCTCGTCAACGCCGCAAGATGGAAAATTATAACCGAGATATCTGTATGTAAGACGTCGGTGTCTACAAAAAAGTATTCTTTGCAAATTTTGTAAAATCCTTCGGTTTGGTCGTAAAAGTAAAAAATAAAAAAAACCCTTCTCTGAATTTTGTTTTTGAATTACTTCGTTTCCAAAAAAAAATTTCGGCCAAACGGTTCGCTTTGGAAAAATGAAAATGACACAGCTTTTAGATGAAAATGTGTTCTATAAAATAGCTCTAAATGCATGTTTCTTAGACTTCGGAAAATTGGACAAAAAATATATTTGCAAGTATTTCTTTATTAAAAAAAATCCTGTGTCAAGGCATTCTACCACAAATATGTAAATTTCAATAGAAACATGTACAATCTATTTAAAACTTATGTAAACTATATAAAACTTAATGCGTTTTTTAAAAGAAAGTGCGCTCTATATATCTGTGTAAAAATTATTTCATGCAAACCCAAGGAAATGAGGCATTTTTAAACGCTCGTCATGTCGTGGCTATTAGCCGCAAAAAGTGCATAAAGCACATTTTCAATAAGCTAATTTCAATAGGCCTCAATGAGCACTATTTCATTTTTTTTTAATTCCGGATAAATTTCGCTTTGGCTTTTCCTTCAGCCGTCAAGTGGTAGAACTGACCGTTTTTCAACAATAACTCTTTTGCTATATACGCTAGGAAGTCGAGGAATACACCTTTAGATTCCAAATTAAATGTGTAATTTTTAACTATTCTTGTAGAAAACTCGTAATTCTCACCGTTTGGAAAATGGATTTTAAATCACCAGATGACTGAAAAACTTACATCGTCCCCCATGTAAAATTAGCCGAATCACGAATCTCCAATCAAAAATTTGTAAAACAAACTATTGTTTTACAAATTCTTTTATAAAATCAGTAAAAACTCTAATCAAATATGGCCGAGCTTACTTTTACTCACGTAAAAGTGTGAATTTGCTGGAATATTCAATTGTTTCTAATATAGAATTTTCCAACTTTAACAAATCTGAGAAATAAAATTTTCCCGGACACCATTTACCACGGAAACTTATGTGGGGCTGAGATGATTATGCAACCGTTGCTAGCCACCCCGAATCTTGGCAAATGAATTGCATTTAAAAAAAATCCTGGTAAAGCGGTTTGCAAAGGAATGATAAAATTTGCTCCGCTGGTAGAGGAAAGTTTACTCTATCGATTCATGCTAGAAGAATTTATTAGAAATGTATAGAAAGGAAATACGCAAATGATTGAAAATCAACTAAACAGTTGGATGGCTGATGTCAAACATCGGCCACGTCTGGACCGTCAGCCGCAGAAAATTCATGCAACATATTTTAATAGAAATTGATAAGTTGTATTCGAATTTGAATCGAAAATGCCAATAAATATTGAAATGGCTGTTCCTTCCGCTGTGAAATGGTAAAACTGACAGCTTTTCGCCAATAACTCTGTTGATATAGATTCGAGGAAGACGCGTGTTGTACCGTTGGTATCTAAATTCAATTTAAAAGCTCCAATTATTCTTAAAAAAAACTCGTAAATATCGCGGATTATGAAATAAATTTTGGAATTCAAATGTGAAGGGAAGCAACTGTTTCTGATGTGAAATGGTCTGAATTTTAAGAATCTGCTAATAGAAAAGTGAAAAAACTTCGTTTTCTTGTAGAAATTTGTGAAAAATTGCGAATTTTGATGTTGCTATGTGTTGCTAATCAAGAGCCAGAGTCGCCGAAATCTGCAATTTAGAGATTTCAAGATATCTCTTTGAATTTTATTTGAATTTCAACCTAACATTGAGCGAAAAATCAGAATTTTAATTTAAATTCTTTTCTTTAATTTTATCTTTCCACAAGCACATGAATAATCATAAACGGATAAACTTCAACAATGATATTTCCACATAACCTGAGCGAAAATAGTGTCAAAATGATCAGCTGTAAGTGTAAATTTGCGATTCCGCGGCAAGCAATGGTCTTAGTTTTTTTGACCTGGACTGCGAAGCCGTTGATGGATTTGAGAAATTCAAACGCCATACTGTTGGCCTTTTCACCGGGCATGCACTTGTCGGACTGGAAATGTAAATGTTCTTTTAAGCGTTTCCGTTTGAGGAGGTGAAAAAAAGTGACTTTGCGAATTGGGGCCTGCGGAATGTCCCCGGAGGTGTAATGCCCCGAGAGAGGTGTGGTTCGAAAGTAGACACGTGGGGCTATAATTCCTGAAAAGAGCAATACAATTCTAAAACATTTCACCGAATATTGAAGGTTTCAATTTGCTCAATTTTGAAAAATTCGTGTCGAGTTTGGACGGGCGTCGAGACCCCCAAATGAGATCGAGCGGTGCGTCGTTACTATCGCCTTATATACCCTTTCGTTCTCTATTTATAAATCACCACCGCGACGCCCTGCTATTTAATTTAGCGAATCCCGGAGGATTCTCGCGTACGTCTGCAAAACATGGTTTTTCGGGCGTCCCGGCGCCATCCAGCGCGCAATCGCAAGTAAACTCCAAAACAAACTTAAAGGCACTATGCCGAATCGATTGGTGCCGGTCCGGTCCCGATCCGACTGTTGGGTAACGCAGGAGAGGGATCCCCGCAAATTAGGTGAAAAATACACCGCGTTTTTCCGATTTTTGCGTTAAAATTGACCCAGAGCGGGAAAAGGATGCCGAAGGTACCAGATTCTTCCACCGCCGGTTGCGGGTAAATATCTCGCATCGAACGAACCAGTTTGGAGACACGACGCTCTTCTATCAAGAGAAGGGCGTCCACAACAGTGGTGGAAAAAACGGTTTTTTTTCGCTTAAATTTTCCGCCGCACCTGGTGAACCGACGGTCGCGTACTTTTCCGCATGACGTCAAAAAACGTGAAATCGACGCGGCAAGAGGACGCAGTAAAAAAATTGAGCCGCGGGCCAAAATTGCTCCTCAAATGTGCTAGAAACGATCTCCTGTTTTTGGCACCTGGAGGACGCCGTGTGGTACTTGCGTGGGGCAGACGGACACGGGTCGAAGGCCCGTTCAGTTTTACAACAGAAAATGACAATTTCCCGTTTCGACGCGCAAGAGGAACGGAGTTTTTGAAGAAAAAGTCAAAAAATTAAAATGCACCTACAGCCGCCCCCTGCGGGGGCCGAACTTTGTAAGACTGTTCAAAAAAAAATTCATTTTTTGTTCAATTCACTGGAAAAAGTTCAAGACGTAAACCGCATTTTTTGACAATTTTTCTTAATTTTCAAAAATTTTGTTTTTTGGACCTCTTTCGAGTTCAGTTACGGTACCTTACTCGATTAGTATATTTCGAAAATTGCTAAGCCTGTCTTGTAATCATTTAAATGTCTGTGTTGCATCAAAAACAATACTCATAATTAAACTATGCCTTCTAATATGCATGCATATAATACAAGGAACTGTTAATTATTACAAACTGAAAATATAACACAACCTTATTTCCAAAATCGTTTTTTTTCTGCATTGGTGTAAAATTATTCTATAATCTATTGTCAGAAATAATCACTTATCACAAAAATAAGAATTGATAGCTATTGCATTTCACGAATACTTCGAACAACATATTGATTAAACAATATCATTAAACAAATAAAAATTTCTTGCAATTTATTATGTTGAGATTTAAAATTTTTAATGTATTCAAATGTATCAAATTCATTTGCATTTCGTGTATTTTTATATATTTCCTATTTATGTATTTATTTGTTATTATGAATATATTTAATTGTTAGTAATAAAGTTTATTATTATCATTATTACTTGAAACATTTTTCAGAATTTTGTTAATTTTCTGTTATTTCCGAATTTTTAGGACAAAAGAAAAGCTATTAGCAAAAATAATGTTTCGGCATTGATCTAAGGATGATTATTATTGTTACATATGTGACCCACAATACGCACTGAGTACTTATAGAGCTGACCACTGGGCGCTGCATCTGATCTTCAGTCTGTAATTCAGAAGAAATATAATTGAACCGTTTTGTAACCTATAAATTAAAGTAATCAATACCTAGTTTAGTAAAACCACCGATATATTTATTAAAAGATCTAACTTTCACGACGAGGTAAATTACGATGCCACGCGTAACGAGAATCTAGGATAATAGTGATTAAACAACTGACAACCAAGCGCACCAGCCCGGCTCCAGGCGCCTTTTTAGGCTATACAGGGGCTCGGTGCAAGTTTTTGGCGGAGCCCGCTCTTAGAGAAGAGAAACGTATATAGAAGAACCATCACCAAGAGTTCTGTTGGACAATTTTTTGGCACACATTGTGGCGTCACGCTGCTAGTTCTGTAAACTCCAAAATAAGATGGCGTTATAATGCATTGTATGGCCACGCATTGTAAAGTAATAAAATTAACAAAAGGCATTTATTTTATCGGGGTGAGAACTCATTTGTGATACAGCTTGGAACTAGCCCAACACCTTAATGTTCAGTGCTCATTACCTTTCCTCCGTACGAAAACACTTGCGTTCCAAAGATCAAATGCTCCCATAAAGATGGTTCTTCTCTACATGTCTATCATCTTTGCATCTGACTCCGTAGTGGAGTTACCTAGCCAGTAAAACTATTAAAAATACAGCAAATAGTACAAATTCACTGACAATTTATTTTTCTTTTAAGTAAACAAAAGTAAGCAATACAGTATAGACAAAATCAACAAAGGTTTAAAAAGATGTTTATGTGCGAACGCCTCGCCTAGCTTTAGCCGGTATAATTTTTTTTGTAATTTCGTCTAAATTTTGATTATTGAGTATCTATTGAAAGTAATGCCAAATCAAAAGTTCTAACTTGAGTCATTGTGCTCCTTAGGTGTGTTTTTAGTCTACGCAATACACTAAATGATCTCTCAGCACTTGCTATACCTATTGGCAGCGTTACTAGATCTAGATAACCCAGTACACTCTATCACAACAAGGGTTATCACGTAAAAAATATGTCCTAAAATTGTATCATTTCATCTTTAAAAATATGGGAAATAAATTTAAATATATGTCAAATCAAATGTGAAACTATTTAAAAGTCCTGAGGTCGTAGCCACTTTATCCTGGTCTTGCTTTATGTCTACAATTGCTTCTAGAAAACTGATTTACTGAATAAGAACTGATTTAAAATTTTGTAATAAAGCACTTGTTGCCTTTCCTCTTGCAGACCACCTTGTGTTGGAGAGATCTTTAAGTGTGTGTTGTTTTTCCTTTTTTGAAAATACTTGGCTTCCTCTGAATTATTGGTTCCTCCCTCACTAATTTCAGTGTTTTCTGTTTTTGTAGTAAACTTATCTAAATATTCTAAAGACTCGAACTCAGCGCTAGGTGTAGAATTCAACGATGGTGCACACCTACACCATCAGGAAAACAGGCAAACATTCATTTTATGAAGCTGTGTATTGTAAACCAAGTGTATTGTAAAGTATTGTCACAGGAGCCCGCCCGCCTTGCAGGCCGTCGGTGCGACGCACCGATTGCACATACGTTAAATACGCCTCTGCCCGGAGCACGTGTTTGGCTACGCATCTCGAAAATTCTGCACGGCGGAAAATAAGAAGACGAGACCTCAGTCTTCCTCGACGGACTCCTCTGAGATTTCAAGAATAACAAAAAACACTAGGAATTCCACATCTGGCAATCATGACAACGACAATTGGTGCACTGCCTGAATTCGATAGTACAAAGGACAAATGGGAGGAATAGGTACTTGAAAATCTGTGAGTACTTCTTTGAGTCAAATAGAATAACAGAAAAAAATGTAAAAAACAGTACAATGCTAATTGCAGAGGGAACTAAGTCATAAAATAATAAAGAATTTAGTGGCTCCAGAGACGTAACTTACAATCGGCGATAAATGTAATGCACACTTCTCAAAACCAGTTAACGAGCTATTTGCCCGTGTTCGTTTTGAAGAACGCGATCAGAAACCTGGAGAAACACTATAAGATTTCGTAACAGAGCTAATGAAACTCTCCATGGAATGCAAGTTCTGGGGAGACTCAGATTCACTTCCACTCAACACCATGTTAATAGATAGATTCGTGGCAGGTCTGTCTGACTACGAGCTTCAAAGATCTGTGTCGAAGGCACGAAGAAAAGGTGTTCTTCTTCTTAGACTTTTGTATAGGCACGTGTGCCTGTTTCTTTAAGTTCCGCCTTAGTCTCTAATCTCCTGTGATATGGATGTCCAGGAGTCTGCCCATCTCTTTGGTGGCCCTCCAGGTGGTCTTGAATTGTTGGGTCTTTGTGTCATGGCCCAGTTAACGATCCGTTGTGGGATCATGCGTTTCACATGGTCCCGCCAGTGCCTCCGACGGTCTCTTGTCCAGCGTACGACATCCTATATTTGTAGATCCTCTCTGATTGTGGAGCTTCTGATTTGGGCTCTTAGCGTGACCCCCTTTATCGCTCGTAGGGTGCGCATCTCTGTCGTTATTAAGGCTTGTTTGGTAACTGCTGTGTCGGCTCTTCTTTCGGCTGCGATGTGAGAATTGGTCTTATTGCGGTTTTGTATATTCGGATTTTACCTTCTTTAGATATTATTTCTCCACATTATTCTCCACATTATATTGCTTATTTCTCCACATTATATTGTTTATTGCACCGGATATTTTTCGGGTCTTGTTGGTGGCTGCTCAGGTTTCCATCTTAAGGTTTCTGTCGCTTGATATTTCTATGCCGAGGTATGTGAAGCTCACCACTTGTTCTATTACCTTACCATCGAGTTCTAGTTTGCATCTTGTTGGGTATCGGCTGGCTACCATGCACTTGGTTTTTTGGTGGGAAGGTTGTATTTCTTTGCTGTTTCCGAGAATGTCTTTAGTAATCGTTGCAGATCGTCTTCGTTGTCTGCCATTAGCGTGGCATCATCTGCATAGCATAGGATGTTGAAGGATTGGTTCCCCATTCTGTATCCCGCTTTAGGTTCTTTACTATGGTTATTATGTTGTTAAATAGGGTCGGGCTCATGCTGTCACCTTGTCTTACATCATCGCTTGCGCGCACCCTCTCTGGTGTCTTTGTTTTTGTTTTTATGATTGTGTAGTTGTTGGTGTTGATGTTTCTTATTAGGTTGGTTAGCTTTCCTCCCGCTCCTCGTTTTTTGAGTTCTGAAATCACATCAGCGATTCGGATTTTGTCGCATGCTTTGCTCAGGTCGACGAAGCACAGATAGGGGGGTTTGGCCCTAAACTCTATTGCTTTCTCGGTGATCTGTCTTACAGTAAATATTGCGTCTGTAGTTTTTTTTTGTCGGAATCCTTGTTGTTCGTCATTTACCGTTATTCGTTCGTTAATTTTTTGGGCCAGTATTTTTGTGAAAAGTTTTACTGTGGTGTTTATCAATGTGATGCCTCGGTAATTTGTGGGGTCTGTTTTTTTACCTTTCTTGAAGATCGGGATGGTGATTGTGTTTTTCCATCTTACCGGCACTTGTTCGTATTCGACAATTTTTCTAAACAAGGTGTAGATTTCTGTTTCGAGTTTGTCGCCGCCGTATTTTTGGAGTTCGTTAGGAATCATATCTTCACTTGGTGTCTTTCTTGTTTTTAAGTTCCTAATTTCCCGATTTATTTCTTCTTGGATAATAAGCCAGTATGACTCCTCTATTGTCTGTTAATGCGTTACATTAGTGGTTCCTTCCTTGATGTTGTTGCTTTCTGTTTCATACAATTTCTTAAAGTACTTGCCCATTCTTCAGGTGTTATACATTCGGTTTGATGTTGTTCGTCAACTGCTTGGGTTTAGGAGTGGATTGGGGACTAGAGATGCCCTTTTTGGTCTGAGTGTTCTGATTCAGAGAGCAAGAGACGTGAATTGCGATGTTTTATCGACTTCGAAAAGGCATTCGATAGGGTTAACCATGATTTGCTAACAGAAACCATAAAGCAATCAGGAATAGATGACAGAGATGCACGAATAATCAACAATCTGTACAGACAACAAACAGCATGTGTTCGTGTGGAAAATATAATGTCAAAGGAATTTCCAGTAGAACAAGGTGTCATACAGGGCTGCGTACTATCCACGCTACTGTTTAACCGATACGCAGAAAACCTTTTTAAGAATGCACTCGAAGAAGAACAGATCGGGATAAAGATAAACGGGGAAATAATTAATAACTTAAGGTATGCAGACGACTCTGTACTAATTCGGCCGACAGTGCCGAAGGACCACTTAACCACTTAATATGCGATTGAATGTGGCAAAGACAAAAATTCTAATCGTCAGCAAAAATGCGTCTAATGCCCAATTCCTGGTAAATGGGGCCCAACTACAGAGAGTATCATCAATATCGTACTTGGGTGTAAACCTCAATGACCAATGGGATCATAGTCGTGAAGTAAAGATCAACATAGAGAAGGCACGTTCTACATTTAACCAAATGAAGAATGTTTTGTGTAACATGCGCTTGAACATCCATCTTCGAACACGCATACTTAGATGCTACGTCTTCTCTAAGCTTTTGTATGGAGTGGAGGCATGGACACTCTCCGAGGCAACTAGTAAGCGACTGGAGGCCTTCGAAGCATGGTGCTATCGTCGAATGCTTCGCGTTTCCTGGACCCACCATGTTAGCAACGAAACCATACTCCTACGCATGCAGAAGGACAGAGAACTGCTCACAACAGTCAAACACAGAAAACTGTCATACTTTGGCCATATCATGAGAAACAGCAACAGATATAGGCTACTTCAACTCATCATGCAGGGAAAAATCGAGGGGAAGGGGTCACAGGGAAGACGACGGATCTCCTGGTTGAAGAATCTGCGACAATGGACCGGAAGAACATTGGTTGACTTGTTCAGATCGGCTGTGGATCGAATCCGATGGGCCATATTGATCGCCAACGTCCACTGAGGATATGGCACAATAAGAAGAAGAAGAAGTCAACTGCTTGCTTAAACTTCATGAGGACCGCCATATATAGTCATGTTGCAATTCAATGATGAAGTTCTCCCAGTATTGATCTTTTAGGTGTCGCACTTCTGTCTTGCACCTGTTCCTCACCAGTTTGTATTGGTTGTAAGCTTCCTGAGTTCTCGTGTTCATATATTTTCTGTAGGCTTCTGATCTTTTGTCGGGCTATTTCTTTTAGGTCTGGGTTGTACCACGGTTTATAATTAAGTCGTGGAGTATTACTGAGTGATCTGCAGCCGATAGCTTCATCTGTGTTTTCCTGGTCTTCTATGCTGTTGGATGATATTTTTTGTGCTAGTCTGTTTTCGTATAGTATCCTTATGCTCTCTGTTTTTAATGCCTCTATATTAAATTTGCCGTATTTTGTCGGCTCTTGTTGCTTGTGTCTCATTGCTTTGAATCGGTACTTGCATACGACGAGGTGATGTTCTGTGCCTATATTGGCTGATGGTATCACTCTTACGTCTATGATCTTATTTGGGTGGACTTTTCTGTTAGTTTTTATATGATCTATAATGGATCGCTGTCCTCTAATGTTTTGATACGTATACTTTTGTTTGTCTTTGTGTTTAATGTAGGTATAATTAATTCGTAATTGGCTTTGAATGCATAAGTCAATATGCAGCATGCCGTTGTCGTTGATTTGCTCTTCTCCAAATCTATTCATTACTCCTGGTATTATGTTGTTACCAATTCTTGCACTTATGTCTACAATTATAAATATTTTGTCATTGAGTTCGATTTCATTGATAGTTTGATCAATTCTTTTGTAGAATGATGCTCTTTCGTCTTGCGTTTTCTGGAGCTATCTGATGCGTATATGCCGATGATGTGCATTTTTTCTTTTCTAAACTTTAATGTCAATAGTATTATGTTATGATCTGTATACTTATCTTTATATTTGTTGTGGATTAGAATTGCCACTCGTGATTTTGCTCTTTCGTTGTGTTCCTTTCCACTATAGCATAAGAGGTAGTTGTGTACGTGTCGTGTTACCGTGACCCTTTTTCTTCGTTTCGGATAGGATGCAGATTTCGTGTGATTTGCTATTCCATGTGTTTGTGTTCCACTCAGCAATTCTAACCTCACTCTTTCGTAGTAGATTTTTCCAGGTTTTCTCGTTTTTCCTGTTTCTCGCGTGGTCGTCATCGTGTATCCGTCTTTCCGAGGCTTGTGAGTTCCTTCTGTGAGCACATTTCTTTTTTTTATAAGGGGTAGGTCGCTGTCCTTGTCCCCCAACCCTCCTCTTTTATCCGGGCTTGGGACCGGCTATGATTGCACTGAGCTACTCAATCCACCCCGTGTCCTCTTATGCAGAGTTGAATTGTTGAACGAATTGTAGAAGAAAAGGTAACTCCAATAAATAAACTGGGTCTCACTTTAGAAAAGGCCCTGGAGCACGAAACATAGAGGCAACAGAAAAATTACAAAAAAATTAGGAAAGTACCAAGTCAGACAGTAGGCCGTATATACTCTAAACATCAATACAAAAACACACGAAAATACGATAAGAAAAAACAATGCTTTCAATGTGACAAAGACAATCATTCACCAGCAAAGTGCAAGTACATAAATTCTACATGTAAATTCTGTGACAAAACTAGTCATATCGAATCCAATTGCTTTGGAAAAACAGTGCGCTGCCAAAAAGAAAAAAAAGTGCTCAACACATCATACGACTCAAGCAGAATCAAACTCGGATGAATCAACAGTATATGCTGCTAAAAGCAATCAAACAAACTGTACATCTAGATCTGAATTCAAAGTCAAGGTAAAAATAAACAAAATCGAGCTGGATTTGGAAATTGATAACGGAGCTGACGAATCTCTGATCAACCTATCAACGTTTATAAAAATATGGAAAGACTCAGACTATGGACGTTACAACCCTCCAACCTGAGAGCTTGGGGAAATAGACCAATAAAAGCGATAGGAACGACTATCGTCGAGGTACACTACAAGGGAGAAAAGAAAATGCTACCATTGGTGATACCCGACGAAAATAAAGGCCCAGAGCTCTTCGGCAACAACGGGTTCTACCTTTTTGGTATAAAAATATCGGAAATAAAACCGGAAACAGTAAAAATACTGACCCTTAGTACATCTTAGGATTTACATAGGGTAAATGTACTCTTAGATGGATTAAATATCGCACCCAGAATCTTTAAAAAATTGGTAACATAGCTACAGGGCATCCCAGGAATTCTAATATAGTTAGATAACATAAAAAACCAAGGGTCGAGACACTGAAGGAGGTGCTAAAATGCTTGCAAGACGCCAACCTTCGTATCAATCGAGAAAAATGTTATATTTGGGTGGAAAAAATGGAGTTCTTGGGCTGCGAAGTCTCGAAAAAGGGGATTCTTCCTTAAAAAATAAAATTAATGCCATTATAAGATTGCTTCCTCCAACAAACATAAAAGAACTACGGGCATTTCTAGGTTGTGTTTACATCCATAATCGAAGTTTCACAGACAGGGCCAATATCGCAGAGCTCCACCATCGGTTATTGGACAAGAACACTAGTTGGAATTGAACAGAACGTCATGAGAAGGTTTTTAGACAGTTGAAGGAGCACCTGGCATCTGCACCTATACTATGCCATTATGAAGAATCCAAACCCGTAATTGTTGCTGCTGATTCATTACCATATGGCATTCGAACAATATTGTCTCACGTAGACAAGAACAATATAGAACACCCAGTAGCGTTCTCATCAAAAACGTTATAGGCGTTAGCACAAATATATGCAGTCACACACTACCAGCAGCAGGCAGAAAATTCAAACTGATTACGAATCATAACCACTACTCGGTATATTTTACTCAAATCGTCCTACCCCGGAATTCATATCTCCTAAGATGAGCAGATATTTCAACACCCTCAGAACGTATGACTATGAATTGGAGTACCGGTGAAATGGTCTACCACTGAAAGAAATCTTTCAGGAGGAAGAAGAGACGTACGGAGAAGTATTAATGGTTGAATATGTCTCCAGAAACCCCATGACCCATAAAGAAATTGCTGAGTAAACAGACAATGACGAAACACTGAAGCAAGTATTGGAATGGCTACGAGAGGGCTGGTCAGATAAAGTGGATCACCAGTTTATTCCTTTAAAACAAAAAGATTAGAGCTTTCGGTATACAAAGAATGTATCATATGGGGACACCGTGTGGTTATCCCTACAACCTTACGTAAACAAATGCTGGAGTATCTAATCTGTGGAACGAAATCAGAAGCACGATCGTATGTTTGGTGCCCAAGCATCGACGAGGAAATAGAGATTAAGCTAAAAAACTGCCCTGAGTGCATGGAAGTAGTATCAGCACTGGCGAAAACACCTACTCAACCTTAGACGGCACCTAAAAATCCGTGGAGCCGCATCCATCTTGACTATGCAGGACCCATTGTAGGTCAATTATTCCTGATAGTCCAGGACGCAACCATAAAATGACTCGAGGTAAAACGGGTGAGCTCGCCAAATTCGACAAATGTTATAACAATATTGAGAGCACTGTTTGCAACATTTGGAATTTGACACGCGGTCGTGTCTGACAACGAAATTATTATGTTCTATAACAAAAATGGATAAAAACTGTTTTATAAATTGCAACAATTTAACACTCAAGCAAATGACCAAGCAGAAAGAATGGTTCAGACTGCTAAACAATCACTGAATCAATTGAACCAAAGCGATTGGAAAGTCAAGCCAGCCCGCATATTACTGAAGCAACACTACACGATCCACTACAAACGGAGCATCACCAGCAGAGCTCATGTTTGGCAGAAAAATTCGCACCGCCCTGGACAAACTCTCACCTGAGAATCGAGAAGAAAACAGTTACCGGTACGAGTCAGCTAAAATTCGAAAACTTCAACTGGGTGATAAAGTACTTATGAGAAACTTTATAAAGGGGTCTACGATGGATTATAGCAACAGTATTAGAAGTCTTGGATAATAGAAACTATATAGTAAAAAAGAGAGACACTGGACTAATACACAAGCGGGAAATTAATCAATTTATTTCATTATCTAAGATACATTATCTAAATGAAATATGTCATATACAGCAAACATGGGATACATAAAGAATATAACCTAAAAACAAGAAAAATTAATAATTATAATACAAATTATGAATTTTGATTATTCATAGTTTTAAGTTGATCTAGGGTGGGGTTTTTTGCAGACATAGTTAGGTGGTATTTAGGAAGCTCGTATAGATCTGTATTATATCTGGTATCTCGTTCCATTGGTTTAGGAAAACTTGAAAATAGGTGTTCTTGTCTGAAAACAAATAAAATAGTTTCGTAAACATAAGTACCTGTGAATGTTAGTATCTTAGCACTTCTAAATTGACCTCTACATGATTCTGTGTATTGGAGATTATTTAGAATACGCAGGGCTTGTTTTTGTATTCTAAACAACTTGGTCGTCGTCCCAGATCCATTGCCCCAAAATATAATCGCAAAAAGTAGATGAGAATGGAATGTGGAAAAGTACACCTTTTCTTGTGGAATAGTACACATATTAATATTTCCGCGTCCAGATATCGGCTTAGAGTACGCATGGCAAATACATCTTTGTTTAGGTTCTTGGCCAAATGGTTGATATGTTGAGACCAGTCCAGTGAATTGTTGATATGTAAATCCAACAGCCTCACCGATTCCCGGACCTGTATTGACTTCTTTTCAAATTCAATTTCAAATGGATAGATTTTGGTGCATCTTTTTGTTTTAAAAATTATGATTTTTGTTTTGTTCTTATTTGCTATTAGTTTGTTCTTAGTAAACCAATCGATCATTGATGACATCGCTAGGTTAGCGTTTTGGTTAATTTGCTCTACCGACTTGTTTAGTATTAATACAGTGGTGTCATCCGCGTAGTTGACCATTGTATGTTGCGGAATTATATGCGTATCCGGCAAATCGTTAATAAAAATTGTAAAAAGTAGTGGTCCAATGGTACTTCCTTGTGGGATACCTCTATTTATTGTCCTTATGTTGGATATCACGTTTGCCTTTGGAGTCTCTAACCTGGTCATTTGGGATATATTAGATAAGTATGACGTAATCCAATGTAGTGCAACTCCTCTAATGCCATATTTCTCCAATTTTTCCATTAGGATATTGTCGTCGACCAAATCATATGCCTTTGAAAAGTCCATAAGCATGCCACAAGGGATATTATGAGATTCCAGGTTATCCATTAAATCCTTAATAAATTAGTAACATGCCGTATTGATATTTCTGCCCTTGATAAATCCGTATTGTTTCATTTTTATTGTATAGTGCTTCTCGAAAAAAGAGAGCATTCTGGAGCACATAATTTTTACCAAGATCTTAGAGAATACTGATAGCATGCTAATGGGTCTATAATTGCCAACTATTGTTTTGTCACCGTCTTTGTGGATTGGAATGATCACCGCTAGTTTTAGCATCTCGGGAAAATTACCAGTGGAGATGGAGTTGTTAATAATAGTCTTTAAGAGCGTTAATATAGATGATAGAACATTTTTCAGCACGGAGATGGGTATTTCGTCGTAGCCCGCACTTTTTTGTTATTTAAGTTCATTATGGTAATAAATATTTCTTCACTTGTTACCGGTATGAGAAAGATTGATTTATTATTTGAGGCTATATTGTCATTATACACAACACTTGGTTGAGAACTGGATAATTGCTCAGCTCAGCTCTTTCTACGAAGAAATTATTAATGTTCATGGCGCTAGTACGCGGGTCCTCATCTGGATTGCAATAAGAGTTGTTTTTCTTTTTTATTCGTTAAGTTACGTATTATTTGCCAGGTTGTTTTATGCACATTTGAAGATTCCTGTATTTGATATTTAAACTCTTCTTTTTTGTCACTTTGACGAGACTAGAGAACTAGACTAGATGTTGTAAAGGTTTTTGAGAGTTGGTTGGTAATGACTCGTCGAGCCATACGATTTGTATTGATAGGAACTTTGGGAGAAGACTGTTTAAAATGTTTTGTGAAATGTTTTCCATAAATAATTTCCACTGCTTGTTGGTGTCATTGATATCAATTTCAAAAAGATTATCCCATGCCGCATCTTCCATTACTTCTTTATGTTTTTTCATGTTCTGTTGATTAAAGATCCTAGTATATTTATAATTTGAATGTATGATTTCTTTCTTAAAACTTAAGGTCAATAACTGTGCACAGTGGTCAGATATATGATGGTCTTGAGTCCTTACTTTGTATGCAATATTAGACTGTATTATAATGTTGTTAATACACGTTCCACTTAACGGATGACTTATTTCTCTAAAATGTAGGAATCGCATTAAAAGACTCTAACAGGGACAGGGACTGCTGGCTCATATTTGAGACTTTCAAAATATTTATAATAAAATCTCCTGCTATGATATATTGCTCATTATACCTTACTAGAAATAACAGTAGTTTATGTAACTTCTCTATAAAAAGTTTGTTGCATGTTAGCGGGGCTCTATAAATCACAATAATTATTACATTTTTGTTGTTAATCACCACTTCTATAGCCAAGCATTCAAAAACATGTTGTTCAGCCATTAAATTAATATCTTCTCTTGTTTTGAATATTGAATCACTTTTAATATAAAGAGCAGATCCTACATGACGGCCCTCTTCTCTGCAAAAATAGGAAGCCACGTTTAAATTGTTTATCCTGAGTATGTTAAGTTTTTCCGGGCTCTTCCAATGTTCAGTAAGTATCAGAACACTGCAATCCTTATAATTTTCCAACATGCGCTCTATATTGTCTATAGAATTCCCTATCGATTGAACATTTTAGTTTATTATTATCATTGTTTTGGGTTCTAAGTATATTAATAATTTTCTTTTTTTGATGATATAGTATGAAGGCTTGCAATACTTGAATTCAATGTATTATCTCCGTCCTTTTCTCTAGCCTTAATAAAAAACGGTTTATGTAAGTATTTCGTTGCCAAATTTCTGGCCTCATTAAATAATCGAGCTGTTCCATTGAAATCGTTATTTTAAATGACGAGTACTCGCCCGGGTGTTTGGACATTATCTTTTTACATGTGATATTATTAAAATTTTTATTATTGAGATACTCGGTTACATCTTTGGAAGACAAACTTGGATGAAGCCGGTAAACATGTGCGTGCCCGAATCTTGTAGCCGCTTTTATGTGAGTTTCTTCATCATTAGAACCAATTATATTTGAATTTCTGGTTCTCCTTTTCCTGTAACGTTGAATCTCCCATTCATTTTTATTTCTCTATTGTTCTATTAGGACTCGTACATTTTCCAAACGAAAAAGACAAAATCCTAAAGACAACAGAGATACAACAAAAAAAAAAATAATCGACAAACAATTGTAAGACGATTCCGAGCAACAAGAATTATAGCAAGAGGTCATTCCCAGGTAGAAAGACGACAATCGGAGTCAGAGAGCGACATAGAGGATCAATCCATAAATGAGAGAAGAAGAAGACCAAAACGCTAATATGTCGGGGATAGTAAAAATCGATACAGAAACAGTATTTTGGATGCCAGCGTTGTCGAAGGCCTTCATTAAAGTTATTACCCCAGGGGAAGAAACATCCAGGAAGGGAGGGATGCTACAGCTGACCACCGGGCGCTGCATGTGATCTTCAGTCGGTACTTCAGAAGAAATATAGCCGAACTGTTCTGTAACCTATAAATTAAAGTAATCAATAAACACCTAGTTTAGTAAAACCACCGATATATGTATTAAAAGATCAAACAATTATCAACTTGACAGATGAAAAATCACTAAGTACTAAAACACATTTACGCAACATATGGCCCGCCGGCCGGATTCTACAGCTATGCCAACTTACCCCATTATCAAAATAACTTCCCTTAATTATTTTCAATCAATCGGAACAAATATATAATTCAGCCCTCTACTTGAAGGAATTGAGGTAATTTAGTCCTAGTCTAAACAAATGTTGATGAAAATGACCATACTGGTATTTAAGTTTTTGTTTGGGAAAATTTTATTTTCTACAAGTTTTATTCGAAAAATCTTGTTGTTGTCGTTGTCTTCGAATCTTTGTTTCAAATTTGATTATTACCAACTTGGTGAATAAATCAAGATTAGACAAACATTATCGTATCAAGTATGAATAGGACTAAACAAGAAACTTCTAACTTGAAGTTGCTGCAACCTTGTATTATTCAGAAGTTGTTGCAACGTGAAGTAGCTTCAGTGTGATGTTGTTGCAGCATGAAGTTCTTAAAGTATGAAATCGCAACCTTATATTATTCAGAAGTTGTTGCAACGCGAGCTTGCTTCAAAGCGATGTTGTTGCAGCATGAAGTCGTTAAAGCGTGAAATATTTGGAACAAAGCTAAATAAACGAGATATTTAGTGTGAAATATATCAGCTAAATTATTTGCAATTAAATGTAAATTAAAAATATAATATGTGAAAATTATGCGAATCAGCGACTCGCGTTAATTAGAATTACATATAAAATGTTACGTTCGTCCTGAAAATTGGCCAGTTTTTTTCCTCATTTCTGCAGTTTAACAAAACCCGCAAATTATTTTACTCATTTATTCGATAATCATTATTTACAATGCACCCGGAAACATTTATGTACGGCTTTACTCACACACATTAATCAATGTTATGCGACATTAAAATATACACCAATTTATACATTCGAATATTCAAAACATGCAATTCAATATGTATAAAAAACCTAATTATATTTATCTAGTTTTGAATGCGTAGTAATATCTGTCTAATACTATTTGACATACTAGGTTTTTGTCTAGATTTGCCTATTTAGTCATGTTTGTCTAGTTTTGTCTATCTAGCCTAATCCTTGTCTCTTCTATCCTATCTTATCTATCTAATCTAATCCGTCTTGTCTCATCTGTCTAGCATTATGTGTATAATTTTGTTGGTCGAATCTTGTTTGACTAGTCTTGTCTGCCTAGTTCTGTGTGCTAGTCTTGTCTGTCTAGTCTTGTCTGACCAGTCTAGTCTTGTCTTTTCAGTCTTATCTATCTAATTTAGTCGTTTAAAGATTTTTTTTCATTTTTTTTTTGTGGTTGGAATTGGCAGGGAATCGAGTGTTTGGGTGGTCGAGTAAATAGGTCAAAGAAGATCGGTAGATTCTCTTTTTAACGGCCCTTCGAATAAGATGTGAGGTTAGTTAAAGGGTCGCTCATAAATAGTTGAAGACGGAAGACCGGGTTCAAGATGTGAGTCCTTTGTTATTTTACTGGAAATTGATAGTGCGACTCGAACCAATTCGACAAACTAGAACAATTCTAGATTGCTTAACTTTAAATCTAGTTTTGTTTGTTTTTTATAGTCTTATCTAGTATTGTCTGGTCTTGTATGTTCTTGTCTTGTATGTTTTTGTCTTGCCTTGTATATTATTCATGTCTAATCTTTTCTAGTTACGTACAGTGTCGATATTTAGAGGACAAATGTAATGAAGATTGTCACACATTGTAAATATTATTTTTGCTTTCATTTCTGCAAGAAAAGAAAATAAAAGAACAAGACAAAAAAGAAATGATATCAATTTATCTCGTCTAATAAAACGCGAATTCTCTTCCCTCATTCTAATCTTATCTGCGCTAATGCCCGCAGCCGTTCTCGCGATTCCCCTTTCATTTTTTCCCATCCACTTAGACTAGATGACGTCTCTAACAATACACTGATATTTATCTCAACACAGTTAGACACACTCACACGTAGATTTAGCTCGTAGTGTGGATGTGCAGGTCCGCCTGTCGCCGCCATCCCAGCCATGCACTCAACCCTCGACGAACTCTAACTGCATTTTTACGACTCCTACGCTTTTATAACATTGTTAGTTTATTCCCGCAGACATCCACACCATATAGTTTGCTTTTTTCCGTTCGGACTGTGTATGAAATATTGTCGTTACTTTTAGTGCAAATGCTTTCTCGCTCCCCAAGTATTATGTGCTTTATATTATTGCAATGACTATTACTGTCTTCTATCAGACATACACTTTTCTCTAAAGTTTAAAGATTAAACAAGGAAGACTATACATACATGACTAGACTGACAAACTGGACATGTAATATTATACAGACAAGACTAGACAAACTAGACTAAACAGAGGGGACTAGACAGTCAAGATTTGATAAACAAGACTAAGTAGGCAAGACAAGATAGACAAGACTAGACAGACATGACTGGACAGACAAGACCTGATAGACAAGACTAGACAGACTAGTCTAAACAGACAAGACGAGACAGACGAGACTAGACAGACAATACTCTCACATGACCCCATTCCAACTCGGATTTTTAATATGCGCCACCCCGGTATCGCATATTTTGCATTCATTCAGCCCGGTGGGCAGCCCGCGCGGTTAGTGAAAACCGCCGTAGTTGTTGTCTCCCCGACCAGGATTCGAACCCGGGTCTCCCGCATTGAAAGGCGGGTATGTTGTCAACTACACCACCGAGGAGAGACAGACAAGACTAGACAGACAAGACTAGACAGACAAGACTAGACAGACAAGACTAGACAGACAAGACTAGACAGACAAGACTAGACAGACAAGACTGGACAGACAAGACTAGACAGACAAGACTAGACAGACAAGACTAGACAGACAAGACTAGACAGACAAGACTAGACAGACAAGACTAGACAGACAAGACTAGACAGACAAGACTAGACAGACAAGACTAGACAGACAAGACTAGACAGACAAGACTAGACAGACAAGACTAGACAGACAAGACTAGACACACAAGACTAGACAGACAAGACAAGACAGACAAGACTAGACAGACAAGACTAGACAGACAAGACTAGACAGACAAGACTAGACAGACAAGACTAGACAGACAAGACTAGACAGACAAGACTAGACAGACAAGACTAGACAGACAAGACTAGACAGACAAGACTAGACAGACAAGACTAGACAGACAAGACTAGACAGACAAGACTAGACAGACAAGACTAGACAGACAAGACTAGACAGACAAGACTAGACAGACAAGACTAGACAGACAAGACTAGACAGACAAGACTAGACAGACAAGACTAGACAGACAAGACTAGACAGACAAGACTAGACAGACAAGACTAGACAGACAAGACTAGACAGACAAGACTAGACAGACAAGACTAGACAGACAAGACTAGACAGACAAGACTAGACAGACAAGACTAGACAGACAAGACTAGACAGACAAGACTAGACAGACAAGACTAGACAGACAAGACTAGACAGACAAGACTAGACAGGACAAGACTAGACAGACAAGACTAGACAGACAAGACTAGACAGACAAGACTAGACAGACAAGACTAGACAGACAAGACTAGACAGACAAGACTAGACAGACAAGACTAGACAGACAAGACTAGACAGACAAGACTAGACAGACAAGACTAGACAGACAAGACTAGACAGACAAGACTAGACAGACAAGACTAGACAGACAAGACTAGACAGACAAGACTAGACAGACAAGACTAGACAGACAAGACTAGACAGACAAGACTAGACTGACAAGACTAGACAGACAAGACTAGACAGACAAGACTAGACAGACAAGACTAGACAGACAAGACTAGACAGACAAGACTAGACAGACAAGACTAGACAGACAAGACTAGACAGACAAGACTAGACAGACAGACTAGACAGACAAGACTAGACAGACAAGACTAGACAGACAAGACAGACAAGACTAGACAGACAAGACTAGACAGACAAGACTAGACAGACAAGACTAGACAGACAAGACTAGACAGACAAGACTAGACAGACAAGACTAGACAGACAAGACTAGACAGACAAGACTAGACAGACAAGACTAGACAGACAAGACTAGACAGACAAGACTAGACAGACAAGACTAGACAGACAAGACTAGACAGACAAGACTAGACAGACAAGACTAGACAGACAAGACTAGACAGACAAGACTAGACAGACAAGACTAGACAGACAAGACTAGACAGACAAGACTAGACAGACAAGACTAGACAGACAAGACTAGACAGACAAGACTAGACAGACAAGACTAGACAGACAAGACTAGACAGACAAGACTAGACAGACAAGACTAGACAGACAAGACTAGACAGACAAGACTAGACAGACAAGACTAGACAGACAAGACTAGACAGACAAGACTAGACAGACAAGACTAGACAGACAAGACTAGACAGACAAGACTAGACAGACAAGACTAGACAGACAAGACTAGACAGACAAGACTAGACAGACAAGACTAGACAGACAAGACTAGACAGACAAGACTAGACAGACAAGACTAGACAGACAAGACTAGACAGACAAGACTAGACAGACAAGACTAGACAGACAAGACTAGACAGACAAGACTAGACAGACAAGACTAGACAGACAAGACTAGACAGACAAGACTAGACAGACAAGACTAGACAGACAAGACTAGACAGACAAGACTAGACAGACAAGACTAGACAGACAAGACTAGACAGACAAGACTAGACAGACAAGACTAGACAGACAAGACTAGACAGACAAGACTAGACAGACAAGACTAGACAGACAAGACTAGACAGACAAGACTAGACAGACAAGACTAGACAGACAAGACTAGACAGACAAGACTAGACAGACAAGACTAGACAGACAAGACTAGACAGACAAGACTAGACAGACAAGACTAGACAGACAAGACTAGACAGACAAGACTAGACAGACAAGACTAGACAGACAAGACTAGACAGACAAGACTAGACAGACAAGACTAGACAGACAAGACTAGACAGACAAGACTAGACAGACAAGACTAGACAGACAAGACTAGACAGACAAGACTAGACAGACAAGACTAGACAGACAAGACTAGACAGACAAGACTAGACAGACAAGACTAGACAGACAAGACTAGACAGACAAGACTAGACAGACAAGACTAGACAGACAAGACTAGACAGACAAGACTAGACAGACAAGACTAGACAGACAAGACTAGACAGACAAGACTAGACAGACAAGACTAGACAGACAAGACTAGACAGACAAGACTAGACAGACAAGACTAGACAGACAAGACTAGACAGACAAGACTAGACAGACAAGACTAGACAGACAAGACTAGACAGACAAGACTAGACAGACAAGACTAGACAGACAAGACTAGACAGACAAGACTAGACAGACAAGACTAGACAGACAAGACTAGACAGACAAGACTAGACAGACAAGACTAGACAGACAAGACTAGACAGACAAGACTAGACAGACAAGACTAGACAGACAAGACTAGACAGACAAGACTAGACAGACAAGACTAGACAGACAAGACTAGACAGACAAGACTAGACAGACAAGACTAGACAGACAAGACTAGACAGACAAGACTAGACAGACAAGACTAGACAGACAAGACTAGACAGACAAGACTAGACAGACAAGACTAGACAGACAAGACTAGACAGACAAGACTAGACAGACAAGACTAGACAGACAAGACTAGACAGACAAGACTAGACAGACAAGACTAGACAGACAAGACTAGACAGACAAGACTAGACAGACAAGACTAGACAGACAAGACTAGACAGACAAGACTAGACAGACAAGACTAGACAGACAAGACTAGACAGACAAGACTAGACAGACAAGACTAGACAGACAAGACTAGACAGACAAGACTAGACAGACAAGACTAGACAGACAAGACTAGACAGACAAGACTAGACAGACAAGACTAGACAGACAAGACTAGACAGACAAGACTAGACAGACAAGACTAGACAGACAAGACTAGACAGACAAGACTAGACAGACAAGACTAGACAGACAAGACTAGACAGACAAGACTAGACAGACAAGACTAGACAGACAAGACTAGACAGACAAGACTAGACAGACAAGACTAGACAGACAAGACTAGACAGACAAGACTAGACAGACAAGACTAGACAGACAAGACTAGACAGAGAAGACTAGACAGACAAGACCAGAAAGACAAGACTAGACAGACAATACTAGACAGACAAGACTAGACAGACAAGACTAGACAGACAAGACTAGACAGACAAGACTAGACAGACAAGACTAGACAGACAAGACTAGACAGACAAGACTAGACAGACAAGACTAGACAGACAAGACTAGACAGACAAGACTAGACAGACAAGACTAGACAGACAAGACTAGACAGACAAGACTAGACAGACAAGACTAGACAGACAAGACTAGACAGACAAGACTAGACAGACAAGACTAGACAGACAAGACTAGACAGACAAGACTAGACAGACAAGACTAGACAGACAAGACTAGACAGACAAGACTAGACAGACAAGACTAGACAGACAAGACTAGACAGACAAGACTAGACAGACAAGACTAGACAGACAAGACTAGACAGACAAGACTAGACAGACAAGACTAGACAGACAAGACTAGACAGACAAGACTAGACAAACAAGACCAGACAGACAAGACTAGAGAGACAAGACTAGACAGACAAGACTAGACAGACAAGACTAGACAGACAAGACTAGACAGACAAGACTAGAAAGACAAGGCTAGACAGACAAGACTAGACAGTCATGACTAATCAGTTAAGAGTAGACACATAAGACTAGATAGACAAGACTGGACTGACAAGACTAGAGAGACAAGACTAGACAGACAAGACTAGACAGACAAGACTAGACAGACAAGACTAGACAGACAAGACTAGACAGACAAGACTAGACAGACAAGACTAGACAGACAAGACTAGACAGACAAGACTAGACAGACAAGACTAGACAGACAAGACTAGACAGACAAGACTATCTATTCTATCCCCCGACACAGACTGACGATGACAGAAAGAAATCCACCGTATAGCCTAATAAAACTCTACAATAATTTACCGAAAGAGTATAAAGAAATGCATATCAACCATCTGAAAAAGAAATTGTACCTATTCATCATGAATATTGAACCATATGATATGGACGAATACTGGACTGCTGTGAACTCGCCTCATTAAAAAAAAAAAAATAATAATAATGTATATATGTATATGTGCATATTATATTTTATATATAATATATTTTTCAAGTATGTATTTTCAAGTATGGTATAAGTTTTCATTACAGATTTATTATGTTTTATATTGTATTATTTTGCAGTATTATGGTATTATTATTTTTTGTCTTTTCTTTTTTCTCTCGACAGATTTCATCTAGTGTATTGTATATCCTTTGTTTGTACATTATTACTTATCTTGATGAAATAAATTATATTTGATTTGATTTGATTTGATTTGACTAGACAGACAAGACTAGACAGACAAGACTAGACAGACAAGACTAGACAGACAAGACTAGACAGACAAGACTAGACAGACAAGACTAGACAGACAAGACTAGACAGACAAGACTAGACAGACAAGACTAGACAGACAAGACTAGACAGACAAAACTAGACAGACAAGACTAGACAGACAAGACTAGACAGACAAGACTAGACAGACAAGACTAGACAGACAAGACTAGACAGACAAGACTAGACAGACAAGACTAGACAGACAAGACTAGACAGACAAGACTAGACAGACAAGACTAGACAGACAAGACTAGACAGACAAGACTAGACAGACAAGACTAGACAGACAAGACTAGACAGACAAGACTAGACAGACAAGACTAGACAGACAAGACTAGACAGACAAGACTAGACAGACAAGACTAGACAGACAAGACTAGACAGACAAGACTAGACAGACAAGACTAGACAGACAAGACTAGACAGACAAGACTAGACAGACAAGACTAGACAGACAAGACTAGACAGACAAGACTAGACAGAGAAGACTAGACAGACAAGACCAGAAAGACAAGACTAGACAGACAATACTAGACAGACAAGACTAGACAGACAAGACTAGACAGACAAGACTAGACAGACAAGACTAGACAGACAAGACTAGACAGACAAGACTAGACAGACAAGACTAGACAGACAAGACTAGACAGACAAGACTAGACAGACAAGACTAGACAGACAAGACTAGACAGACAAGACTAGACAGACAAGACTAGACAGACAAGACTAGACAGACAAGACTAGACAGACAAGACTTTTTTTTTGCACGTGCTGGAGGTGAAAATCTGCAAATGGACACCACACGACCCGTGCCGAGTGTTAGTATGGGGCTGCACCCGAAAGGGGCGTCCTCCCCCCACGTTCCTCCCCGTTTCATATCCAAAGCATTCATCCGCATTCATTCGTTGTGCCGGGCGCGCCGTTAATCGCCGTGCCCCCCGTCACATCAGAGTTTACAATACATTTGTGCGCCCCCCTGCGCACTAAGGGGGGCCCGGCGCTGGCACGCTCAGCTCGCGCTTAGCATTCCCTCGTCCCGCCTTACGCTCGACCCTTTCATCCTTCTCCTTTCTTCTCATTATATATCCAATCATTCCAGTCTGCACGCCCCATTCATACTCACTGCGGAGCATGATTCTCACCATACTCTCCTTGTTTACATTCTCCTCCACCTTGCATTCTGCGGCGCTCCTCAATCTCTCCCATCTCGAACACTCGAAGATGGTATGCTCCGCAGTGTCCTCAGTCGCTCCAGAATACCTACAGTGCACCTCAACCAATTTCCCGATGCGCACCAGGTAAGACCCAAAGCATCCATGCCCCGTAAGCGCCTGGGTGAGGTGATAATTCACCTCCCCTTGCCCCCGGTTTACCCATTCATCGAGAGTCGGAATCAGTTGCCTGGTCCAGGCTCCCTTTTCCGACCCCTGCCATAGCTCTTACCATACAAGCATTGTTTTTTCCCTTTCGTTTCTAGGGTCATTACCTCCCCAAACTCTCACTCTTTGATGCGCCAGAAGGTCTAACGGGATAACTCCAGCAACGACCGCCACGGCGTCGTCAGAAACGGTCCTGTATGCGCTACACACCCGAAGCAGCATACACCTTTGCACTCTCATCAGTCTCGCTCTATAACATTGAATCCTGAACGCATTTGTCCATGCCGGCACCCCATACAGGAGAATGGAGTGCACGACCGCATTCATAACCCTCCTCTTGCAGGCCAACGGCCCACCTATGTTGGGGATCAGCCGTCCAAGGGCTTTCACACATGCTGTAGCCTTGCTCACCACCCGGGTGACTGGATCGGACACCCTAAGATTTCGCTGAAGCTCTACCCCAAGGTATCTTACAGATTCCCGAGCCGGTACGTCAACTGCCACCATTCGCACGGTCAATTCACGCAGCATTCTTCTCCCAATTAGCAGGACCGCCTCGGTTTTGTGGGGAGCCAGAGCAACCAATTGCCTCATTCATTATTGCTTTCAGACTTTTTTCCGTTCTTGCGACAGCGACCACCGCTAAGTCATCAGCGTACCCTACGAGTGTAATCCCGTCTGGCAGCCTCAGTCTCAAAACCTCATCATAAAATATGTTCCACAGTATCGGCCCAAGAACCGAACCCTGTGGAACACCCGCACTCATTTTGAAGATTTTACCTTCCATGGTCACTATCTCCCTATCATTCAAGTAGCTCCCCACCATCTTTCGAAGGTAGGGAGCTACCCCCTTTAGTTCCAACGCTTCCATAATTGCGCCCCATGGGACCGAATTGAAAGCATTTTGCACGTCCAGGGTTACAAGCACGCAGTAGCTACGGGTAGGCCATGGACCCATATTTTCTAACCTTGATCTCTCTATCACACGCATCATTGCGTTCACCGTAGTGCAGCCGCCTCTGAACCCATACTGTTCCTCTGAAAGACCCCCTGCCCTCTCGAGATCCTCATTTATCCTAGCTCCGATCATACTCTCAAACATCTTCGCTACCCCATTCAGTAAGCAGATTGGCCTATAATTGGCTTCCTCTCCTTCCTTTCGCTCTTTTTCAATCATCACCAGTCTCGCTCTCTTCCACTCTTTGGAGAAACTGCCATTCATCAACAATTCATTCATCATGCTCAAGCACATGCCCTCACACACATGCTCAAACACCTTGCACGCTTCGGGTGGAACACCATCAGGACCCGGCGCTTTTCCCTCCTTCATCCGGCCAACTGCACTCTGCAGCTCGGCCGACACAGACAAGACACTAGACAGGCAAGACTAGACAGCTTATTTGTTTGATTTTTCATATGTGTACATATGAAAGTCAGCATTTCGTCGAGCTCGACACTATGCTGGCTGCGTTTCTTAATCTACTGACGCCAAGACCTATTATTAGTTTATATTAGATTGATCTTTTTTTAACTAAACCGACTGTCGTGGTTTAGTCTGGTTAGTTTTTTCGCATTATTGTCGAAGGTAAGCCACCACTCTTTAGTCTTTTTAATTGACTTAAGCTGCTCTTGGTTATTAAGGTAAGCCAATTTTGTTTGTAGTCTAGCTCCAGAGTTTGTCTCCACGGTGCGGTATCTGGGCACGAAAATATGACGTGTTCCGCAGTGTCATTTTCACCACACTTGCATAACGGAGATTCCCTCCTCCCAAACCTGTGAAGAATAGCCCCGAAGTTACCATGGCCAGTTATTAGTTGAACCGAGTGGTACGACAGACTGACGATAAAGCTTTTCCAGGCTGTGATGGATGGTATAAACGTTTTGGTCCACAATCATGTTTTAGCACTCCACCATTTATCCTGGCAGAGTTCCTCAAAATGTTCCTTGAAATTCGATTTAAGTGCTTGCCTAGGCTATGTGCTATAAGCGATGGGGAGATCTTCCATGTCTGCTGCAAGTTTGGCGAGCCTATCTGATCGCTCATTACCCTCGATTCCAGCGTGAGCTTTAACCCAGTGCCATCGGAGCTCTCTCGATACACGAGTAGCTATTTTCCAGGTTTCCATTAACAATTCACTGGACGAATTCATGTGTTCCAATGCGTCAAGAACGGAGCGGCTTTCACATAAAATAGAGCAAGAGCAGTTGGATTGCTCTTCCACATAACGCAAGGCGTGTTGTTTGGCTATAAGCTCCGCCTGGAAGATAGAGCAGTAATACTCTAGTCTAAACTGCTTATAATGTACCTCCTCTCCGTCAAAGTAGACAACAAAGGCAGCCCCTGTACCACTGTTGGATTTTGAACGGTCCGTATACACCCGAAGTTGGAGGACATTCGCAAGTGTTAAATGGTAATTGACCAATGACAGATTCGAAGGGTGGAGAAATGCCTGAGTGTTGATGGTAGGTTCCAAAAAAGCTGAAATTAGACCTAATCCCAAGACGTCTCTTATTAATAAATCATCTGCACTGGAATGCGAGCTATAAAGTGCCAACTGTTTTAGGCGGGTTTTTTTTATCACGCAGGCCGCCTCATTGGAGACTGTGCGATATCCCTTTGATGCACGGATAGTAGTGAGGTGCTGTACTCCCAATAACTTAAGCTTTCCTTTAACTCCGCAAGACCGGTGCCAAATTGGAGCTCCGTACAGTAACGCTAGTTCAACCGCACCATGATATACGTCTACTCTCTGATCTCCGTAGACCCCATTCCTTCTTCACAGCAAAACCCAATCGTTGACTAAATTGTTTCACCTTACCACATGCGAGCTTTATGTGTTCCTTAAAGTTAAGGGATCTATCAATTATGATACCCAAATACTTGAGATGATGTTAGCATTTTATCTTTGTGTTCCCAAGAGTGAAAAAGTTCTATATCTTAATGATCTGCCGAAGAATAGGGCTTCAGTCTTTTTTGGATTAAAATTTAGTCGACAGTGGGCTGACCATTGTTGAAGACTTGCCAAAGCACAATCGGTGATCTCCTTTAGTCCCACAATGCTGTTACTTCTGCAAAGCAGAAGAGTGTCATCGGCATAGGCTATGATTTCGCATTCTTCCGGTAAATTTCTTTAAAAAAATGGTGTCATAGAGAATGTTCCAAAAACTTGGTCCAGATTTCGACCCTTGCGGACAGCCTTTTGTGACGCTTTTTTCAATCTATCCTTTAATGGGGGTATCCTTTAATACACCATCTCTCTTGCTATTAATTCTCTTCACTTCGCAGACGTTATTTTCTTTTAGTTCTTGGTGTATCTCTTCTTCAGATACGCCTAAGAGGTCTCAGCAAAAGATTATACCTTTTGAGCAATTTAATGTATTATTTGATACTATATCGATTTCAAAGTTGCAAAATTCTTTTACTGACATAAGTCTCTGAGACTGTTTACTAGACTTGCATTCTATTAATAGACCCTCTCTTATCTTTTTAATGTTACTACATTCTCCAATTATACTGTATCACTTAACTACTACTACTACTGTAAAATATAAACTCTTATTAATTTTGAAAGTATTAATTTTATCAAAATTAGATCCATCCTTTCTTTTGATAATCAAGTACCGGGGCGGAGCTGCCGTCACCTGATTGTCAAGAATAGGCAGACAAGACTAGACAGACAAGACTAGACAGATACGACTAGATAGAAGAGACTAAACGGACAAGACTAGAAAGACAAGATTAGACAGACCAGACTAGACATACAAGACTAGACAGAAAAGAGAAGACAGACAAGACTAGGGCAAAGCTTACAGTTGCATTAGTAATAAATTTATAGATCATTAAATTTCCTATAGGAAATCTTGTTATCTATTGATTTTTAGTTATTTAGGAAATAACCGAACTTGAACAAAGTCAAAACTCCGTTTTTGTTTTATGTTTGTTTTGTCCCAAATAATGCGCTAATAACTCGAAAACTAAGCGAAATTTAAGAAAATGTTTAAAATAAAACTTTTTTGAATTTCTAATTCTAAATTTCCTAAACGAAATCAACTAATTCACAGATTTTCTATCTAAAAATTTGCTACCAATTAATCTTGAAACGAATTCAAAACCTTTTTATTTTATTTGTTTTATGTTTCAAACATGACTACAAAGGCACACTTCTATAAAATATAAGTTTGTTACGACGAATGTGGATAAACTTGTACATATAGATGTTGTAGTTGATGTAATCTATCAATTGCAAGTAGCAGTGAGTTTGAGTGCAATTCTATGTGGTGTGGATAAATCAGGGCGGAAATAAATTAATTTCATTTTATAAATCGCGGAGAACGCGCGTCAGGAAAGTTTTATAATATAACTGGAAAGTTTGGGGCGGAACGGGGTGAAACAAAAGCGGGAGCGCGCGCTTTTCCTCTAATCTAATTTTTCCCCAGCTCTATATAGAATCTCCTCGCTTTGAACCTATTTTCCTCTCTATTTTCCTTCTTGTTCTCGAGCCAACCGAACATCGATCAACAAAAAAATACTCGCAATATTGACACTTGAACGCAGAAATTGGTTTCACGTAAAAAGCGGGAATCTATTGAAAGGGCAGCGGCGAGCGGTGCGGAAAGGGTTGAATAGGAAAAATATCGGAGGAAATTAATTGGGAATTCAATCAATTATAAGTTTTATTAATAATTTAATTGGAAAAAGGGGTTTCTCTCCATGCTGTTTGGGGAACATTTTGCTCTCTGTTTTCCTTTCCAACTAATTTTAATTGGGTAAACAGACAAGATAAGAAAATTACTGACACAGGCAAGACAATATTCTAAAGAAGAAGGAACGACATGTCAATACGAATATCGACAGGTCAATACGAATTGCCTTAAAAAAACTGAATGTCTGTTATATCTATTTATTCTTGTCTGTCTAGACATGTTTGTATAGTCTTCACTGTAGAGTCTTGTCTATTTAGGCTTGTGTGCTTAGTCAAATCAAATCAAATATATTTTATTTCATTACCTAATGATCTTTACAATATTCTAAGTGAAATATGTTAAAAAGAAGAGAATAAGCAAAATAAAAAATATGATAAGCTTGAAAACAAATAACAAATAAATATGGGATTCACATGTAGTAACATTTTATGCATCATTTATTATCGAGTAAAATTGCAGGGATCAAACTTATTGCTTACGTTATATAGTTCCTTTCTAAATTCTTTTAATATATTTTATTAATTATTTTAATATAGCTGTTGGCTGCTTGTTGTAGAGTTTAATATTATTATAATGTGGGCTTCTGTCGGTCATTGTCAGGTTGTGTTTCGGCAAAACATGAAGTTCATTGTAGTATCGTGTTCGCCTTTCCGTCGGCTTATGGAAACCTACAAATAAGTTTTTATGCCTGTAAATAAACACAATACTTTCATAAATGTAGACCTGTGGGTGTCTGTATATTTGCCCTTCTGAAAACACCCCTACATGTTTCCCTGTAGTGCAAATTGTGTAGAATACGAATAGCTTGTTTTTGTACAGTAAAGACATTCCTAATATTTATACTATTACCTCAGTAGATAATTTCGTACTTTAAATGTGTATGTAAATTATAATCATTGATCATCATGAATCATTTATATATTGGTGGAGGGTTCTCAAAGCAAAAACTAGTTTTGTCTATCTAGTCTTGTCTGTCTAGCCTCTTCTGTGTAACCTTGTCTGTCTAGTCTTGTCTCTCTAGTCTTGTCTGTCTAGTCTTGTCTGTCCAGTTTTGTCTATCTAGTCTTGTCTGTCTAATCTTGTCTGATTAGTCATGACTGTCTAGTCTTGTCTGTCTGGCATTGTCTGTCTAGTCTTGTCTGTCTAGTCTTGTCTGTCTAGTCTTGTCTGACTAGCCTTGTCAGTCTAGTCTTGTCTGTCTAGTATTGTCTGTCTAGTATTGTCTGTCTAGTCTTGTCTGTCTGGTCTTGTCTGTCTAGTCTTGTATGTCTAGTCTTGTCTGGCTAGTCTTGTCTGTCTAGTCTTGTCTGCCCAGTCTTGTCTATCTAGTGTTGTCTGTCTAATCTTGTCTGTATAGTCTTGTCTGTCTAGTCTTGTCTGTCTAGTCTTGTCTGTCTAGTCTTGTCTGTCTAGTCTTGTCTGTCTAGTCTTGTCTGTCTAGTCTTGTCTGTCTAGTCTTGTCTGTCTAGTCTTGTCTGTCTAGTCTTGTCTGTCTAGTCTTGTCTGTCTAGTCTTGTCTGTCTAGTCTTGTCTGTCTAGTCTTGTCTGTCTAGTCTTGTCTGTCTAGACTTGTCTGTCTAGTCTTGTCTGTCTAGTCTTGTCTGTCTAGTCTTGCCTGTCTAGTCTTGTCTGTCTAGTCTTGTCTGTCTAGTCTTGTCTGTCTAGTCTTGTCTGTCTAGTCTTGTCTGTCTAGTCTTGTCTGTCTAGTCTTGTCTGTCTAGTCTTGTCTGTCTAGTCTTGTCTGTCTAGTCTTGTCTGTCTAGTCTTGTCTGTCTAGTCTTGTCTGTCTAGTCTTGTCTGTCTAGTCTTGTCTGTCTAGTCTTGTCTGTCTAGTCTTGTCTGTCTAGTCTTGTCTGTCTAGTCTTGTCTGTCTAGTCTTGTCTGTCTAGTCTTGTCTGTCTAGTCTTGTCTGTCTAGTCTTGTCTGTCTAGTCTTGTCTGTCTAGTCTTGTCTGTCTAGTCTTGTCTGTCTAGTCTTGTCTGTCTAGTCTTGTCTGTCTAGTCTTGTCTGTCTAGTCTTGTCTGTCTAGTCTTGTCTGTCTAGTCTTGTCTGTCTAGTCTTGTCTGTCTAGTCTTGTCTGTCTAGTCTTGTCTGTCTAGTCTTGTCTGTCTAGTCTTGTCTGTCTAGTCTTGTCTGTCTAGTCTTGTCTGTCTAGTCTTGTCTGTCTAGTCTTGTCAGTCCAGTCTTGTCTATCTAGTCTTATGTGTCTAATCTTAACTGATTAGTCATGACTGTCTAGTCTTGTCTGTCTAGCCTTGTCTTTCTAGTCTTGTCTGTCTAGTCTTGTCTGTCTAGTCTTGTCTGTCTAGTCTTGTCTGTCTAGTCTTGTCTGTCTAGTCTTGTCTGTCTAGTCTTGTCTGTCTAGTCTTGTCTGTCTAGTCTTGTCTGTCTAGTCTTGTCTGTCTAGACTTGTCTGTCTAGTCTTGTCTGTCTAGTCTTGTCTGTCTAGTCTTGCCTGTCTAGTCTTGTCTGTCTAGTCTTGTCTGTCTAGTCTTGTCTGTCTAGTCTTGTCTGTCTAGTCTTGTCTGTCTAGTCTTGTCTGTCTAGTCTTGTCTGTCTAGTCTTGTCTGTCTAGTCTTGTCTGTCTAGTCTTGTCTGTCTAGTCTTGTCTGTCTAGTCTTGTCTGTCTAGTCTTGTCTGTCTAGTCTTGTCTGTCTAGTCTTGTCTGTCTAGTCTTGTCTGTCTAGTCTTGTCTGTCTAGTCTTGTCTGTCTAGTCTTGTCTGTCTAGTCTTGTCTGTCTAGTCTTGTCTGTCTAGTCTTGTCTGTCTAGTCTTGTCTGTCTAGTCTTGTCTGTCTAGTCTTGTCTGTCTAGTCTTGTCTGTCTAGTCTTGTCTGTCTAGTCTTGTCTGTCTAGTCTTGTCTGTCTAGTCTTGTCTGTCTAGTCTTGTCTGTCTAGTCTTGTCTGTCTAGTCTTGTCTGTCTAGTCTTGTCTGTCTAGTCTTGTCTGTCTAGTCTTGTCTGTCTAGTCTTGTCAGTCCAGTCTTGTCTATCTAGTCTTATGTGTCTAATCTTAACTGATTAGTCATGACTGTCTAGTCTTGTCTGTCTAGCCTTGTCTTTCTAGTCTTGTCTGTCTAGTCTTGTCTGTCTAGTCTTGTCTGTCTAGTCTTGTCTGTCTAGTCTTGTCTGTCTAGTCTTGTCTGTCTAGTCTTGTCTGTCTAGCCTTGTCTGTCTAGTCTTGTCTGTCTAGTCTTGTCTGTCTAGTCTTGTCTGTCTAGTATTGTCTGTCTAGTCTTGTCTGTCTAGTCTTGTCTGTCTAGTCTTGTCTGTCTAGTCTTGTCTGTCTAGTCAAATCAAATCAAATCAAATCAAATATAATTTATTTCATCAAGATAAGTAATAATGTACAAATAAAGGATATACAATACACTAGATGAAATCTGTCGAGAGAAAAAAGAAAAGACAAAAAATAATAATACCATAATACTGCAAAATAATACAATATAAAGCATAATAAATCTGTAATGAAAACTTATACCATACTTGAAAATACATACTTGAAAAATATATTATATATAAAATATAATATGCACATATACATATATACATTATTATTATTATTTTTTTTTTAATGAGGCGAGTTCACAGCAGTCCAGTATTCGTCCATATCATATGGTTCAATATTCATGATGAATAGGTACAATTTCTTTTTCAGATGGTTGATATGCATTTCTTTATACTCTTTCGGTAAATTATTGTAGAGTTTTATTAGGCTATACGGTGGATTTCTTTCTGTCATCGTCAGTCTGTGTCGGGGGATAGAATAGATAGTCTTGTCTGTCTAGTCTTGTCTGTCTAGTCTTGTCTGTCTAGTCTTGTCTGTCTAGTCTTGTCTGTCTAGTCTTGTCTGTCTAGTCTTGTCTGTCTAGTCTTGTCTGTCTAGTCTTGTCTGTCTAGTCTTGTCTGTCTAGTCTTGTCTGTCTAGTCTTGTCTGTCTAGTCTTGTCTGTCTAGTCTTGTCTGTCTAGTCTTGTCTGTCTAGTCTTGTCTGTCTAGTCTTGTCTGTCTAGTCTTGTCTGTCTAGTCTTGTCTGTCTAGTCTTGTCTGTCTAGTCTTGTCTGTCTAGTCTTGTCTGTCTAGTCTTGTCTGTCTAGTCTTGTCTGTCTAGTCTTGTCTGTCTAGTCTTGTCTGTCTAGTCTTGTCTGTCTAGTCTTGTCTGTCTAGTTTTGTCTGTCTAGTCTTGTCTGTCTAGTTTTGTCTGTCTAGTCTTGTCTGTCTAGTCTTGTCTGTCTAGTCTTGTCTGTCTAGTCTTGTCTGTCTAGTCTTGTCTGTCTAGTCTTGTCTGTCTAGTCTTGTCTGTCTAGTCTTGTCTGTCTAGTCTTGTCTGTCTAGTCAAATCAAATCAAATCAAATCAAATATAATTTATTTCATCAAGATAAGTAATAATGTACAAACAAAGGATATACAATACACTAGATGAAATCTGTCGAGAGAAAAAAGAAAAGACAAAAAATAATAATACCATAATACTGCAAAATAATACAATATAAAACATAATAAATCTGTAATGAAAACTTATACCATACTTGAAAATACATACTTGAAAAATATATTATATATAAAATATAATATGCACATATACATATATACATTATTATTATTTTTTTTTTTTTAATGAGGCGAGTTCACAGCAGTCCAGTATTCGTCCATATCATATGGTTCAATATTCATGATGAATAGGTACAATTTCTTTTTCAGATGGTTGATATGCATTTCTTTATACTCTTTCGGTAAATTATTGTAGAGTTTTATTAGGCTATACGGTGGATTTCTTTCTGTCATCGTCAGTCTGTGTCGGGGGATAGAATAGATAGTCTTGTCTGTCTAGTCTTGTCTGTCTAGTCTTGTCTGTCTAGTCTTGTCTGTCTAGTCTTGTCTGTCTAGTCTTGTCTGTCTAGTCTTGTCTGTCTAGTCTTGTCTGTCTAGTCTTGTCTGTCTAGTCTTGTCTGTCTAGTCTTGTCTGTCTAGTCTTGTCTGTCTAGTCTTGTCTCTCTAGTCTTGTCAGTCCAGTCTTGTCTATCTAGTCTTATGTGTCTACTCTTAACTGATTAGTCATGACTGTCTAGTCTTGTCTGTCTAGCCTTGTCTTTCTAGTCTTGTCTGTCTAGTCTTGTCTGTCTAGTCTTGTCTGTCTAGTCTTGTCTGTCTAGTATTGTCTCTCTAGTCTTGTCTGTCTGGTCTTGTTTGTCTAGTCTTGTCTGTCTAGTCTTGTCTGTCTAGTCTTGTCTGTCTAGTCTTGTCTGTCTAGTCTTGTCTGTCTAGTCTTGTCTGTCTAGTCTTGTCTGTCTAGTCTTGTCTGTCTAGTCTTGTCTGTCTAGTCTTGTCTGTCTAGTCTTGTCTGTCTAGTCTTGTCTGTCTAGTCTTGTCTGTCTAGTCTTGTCTGTCTAGTCTTGTCTGTCTAGTCTTGTCTGTCTAGTCTTGTCTGTCTAGTCTTGTCTGTCTAGTCTTGTCTGTCTAGTCTTGTCTGTCTAGTCTTGTCTGTCTAGTCTTGTCTGTCTAGTCTTGTCTGTCTAGTCTTGTCTGTCTAGTCTTGTCTGTCTAGTCTTGTCTGTCTAGTCTTGTCTGTCTAGTCTTGTCTGTCTAGTCTTGTCTGTCTAGTCTTGTCTGTCTAGTCTTGTCTGTCTAGTCTTGTCTGTCTAGTATTGTCTGTCTAGTCTTGTCTTTCTGGTCTTGTCTGTCTAGTCTTCTCTGTCTAGTCTTGTCTGTCTAGTCTTGTCTGTCTAGTCTTGTCTGTCTAGTCTTGTCTGTCTAGTCTTGTCTGTCTAGTCTTGTCTGTCTAGTCTTGTCTGTCTAGTCTTGTCTGTCTAGTCTTGTCTGTCTAGTCTTGTCTGTCTAGTCTTGTCTGTCTAGTCTTGTCTGTCTAGTCTTGTCTGTCTAGTCTTGTCTGTCTAGTCTTGTCTGTCTAGTCTTGTCTGTCTAGTCTTGTCTGTCTAGTCTTGTCTGTCTAGTCTTGTCTGTCTAGTCTTGTCTGTCTAGTCTTGTCTGTCTAGTCTTGTCTGTCTAGTCTTGTCTGTCTAGTCTTGTCTGTCTAGTCTTGTCTGTCTAGTCTTGTCTGTCTAGTCTTGTCTGTCTAGTCTTGTCTGTCTAGTCTTGTCTGTCTAGTCTTGTCTGTCTAGTCTTGTCTGTCTAGTCTTGTCTGTCTAGTCTTGTCTGTCTAGTCTTGTCTGTCTAGTCTTGTCTGTCTAGTCTTGTCTGTCTAGTCTTGTCTGTCTAGTCTTGTCTGTCTAGTCTTGTCTGTCTAGTCTTGTCTGTCTAGTCTTGTCTGTCTAGTCTTGTCTGTCTAGTCTTGTCTGTCTAGTCTTGTCTGTCTAGTCTTGTCTGTCTAGTCTTGTCTGTCTAGTCTTGTCTGTCTAGTCTTGTCTGTCTAGTCTTGTCTGTCTAGTCTTGTCTGTCTAGTCTTGTCTGTCTAGTCTTGTCTGTCTAGTCTTGTCTGTCTAGTCTTGTCTGTCTAGTCTTGTCTGTCTAGTCTTGTCTGTCTAGTCTTGTCTGTCTAGTCTTGTCTGTCTAGTCTTGTCTGTCTAGTCTTGTCTGTCTAGTCTTGTCTGTCTAGTCTTGTCTGTCTAGTCTTGTCTGTCTAGTCTTGTCTGTCTAGTCTTGTCTGTCTAGTCTTGTCTGTCTATGTCTTGTCTGTCTAGTCTTGCAGTTTCCTGAAATTAATTTTCGACTGTAATGTTCAAAATTATTGTCTGGTGTTCTTATTAAATTATTTTATGTGTTATTTTATTAACACAAACATTGCAGATGACAGATGGGATTGTTTAATTCAACTAAAATATATGTAAAATTTCTTAAACTTGTCTGTGATTTAGACCGTATTAATTATTTAATATAAATAAAAAAGTATTTCAGCAATTAGGTTTAATTTTGAGTGAGAAATGGAATATAGTGTTTCTTTTTCAGTTTATGTAATCAGGTTAGTATTTGAAGCTTTTAAATGTATGAGAATGAAATAACATCCAATAATTTTTATTACAACTTCCACGATAGAAAATGTTTATGTAACCACACGTCTAGATAGGACCGAGCGTCTAGCACTGATAACAATCCTGTTTCAACCTGTTTCAACCTGTCTCGACATGTCTGTAAACATATGTGAAACAAATAAATTAACAAGCGCGGTCTAATTAATTTCTTGAAATTACCCCGTGTTTAATTTTATAAACGTAATAAGATTTTAATTTAAATAAAGTTTCAGTATTCGGTTAAGCATAGCCGGATGTTTGTGCATGCCAGTGTAATCAATTTCTTCGTTTTGTTTTTCGTATTTGTGTTTTATTTCAATCTACTGCCCTGGCTTTGCGATAAGACGCAACCGGATGTTTGTCAGACATACCAATTTCTTATCAGCGGTGCGCGAGCTGAGAAAATAATAAAATATGAAGTGAATAAGATTTTAATTTAAATAAAGTTTCAGTATTCGGTTAAGCATAGCCGGATGTTTGTGCATGCCAGTGTAATCAATTTCTTCGTTTTGTTTTTCGTATTTGTGTTTTATTTCAATCTACTGCCCTGGCTTTGCGATAAGACGCAACCGGATGTTTGTCAGACATACCAATTTCTTATCAGCGGTGCGCGAGCTGAGAAAATAATAAAATATGAAGTGCTGGTAAGAAAGATATGGTCTTGTCTGTCTAGTCTTGTCTGTCTAGTCTTGTCTATCTAGTCTTGTCTGTCTAATCTTGTCTGATTAGTCATGACTGTCTAGTCTTGTCTGTCTAGCCTTGTCTGTCTAGTCTTGTCTGTCTAGTCTTGTCTGTCTAGTCTTGTCTGTCTAGTCTTGTCTGTCTAGTATTGTCTGTCTAGTGTTGTCTGTCTGGTCTTGTCTGTCTAGTCTTGTCTGTCTAGTCTTGTCTGTCTAGTCTTGTCTGTCTAGTCTTGTCTGTCTAGTCTTGTCTGTCTAGTCTTGTCTGTCTAGTCTTGTCTGTCTAGTCTTGTCTGTCTAGTCTTGTCTGTCTAGTCTTGTCTGTCTAGTCTTGTCTGTCTAGTCTTGTCTGTCTAGTCTTGTCTGTCTAGTCTTGTCTGTCTAGTCTTGTCTGTCTAGTCTTGTCTGTCTAGTCTTGTCTGTCTAGTCTTGTCTGTCTAGTCTTGTCTGTCTAGTCTTGTCTGTCTAGTCTTGTCTGTCTAGTCTTGTCTGTCTAGTCTTGTCTGTCTAGTCTTGTCTGTCTAGTCTTGTCTGTCTAGTATTGTCTCTCTAGTCTTGTCTGTCTGGTCTTGTTTGTCTAGTCTTGTCTGTCTAGTCTTGTCTGTCTAGTCTTGTCTGTCTAGTCTTGTCTGTCTAGTCTTGTCTGTCTAGTCTTGTCTGTCTAGTCTTGTCTGTCTAGTCTTGTCTGTCTAGTCTTGTCTGTCTAGTCTTGTCTGTCTAGTCTTGTCTGTCTAGTCTTGTCTGTCTAGTCTTGTCTGTCTAGTCTTGTCTGTCCAGTCTTGTCTATCTAGTCTTGTTTGTCTAATATTGTCTGATTAGTCATGACTGTCTAGTCTTGTCTGTCTAGCCTTGTCTGTCTAGTCTTGTCTGTCTAGTCTTGTCTGTCTAGTCTTGTCTGTCTAGTCTTGTCTGTCTAGTCTTGCTGTCTAGTCTTGTCTGTCTAGTCTTGTCTGTCTAGTCTTGTCTGTCTAGTCTTGTCTGTCTAGTCTTGTCTGTCTAGTCTTGTCTGTCTAGTCTTGTCTGTCTAGTCTTGTATGTCTAGTCTTGTCTGTCTAGTCTTGTCTGTCTAGTCTTGTCTGTCTAGTCTTGTCTGTCTAGTCTTGTCTGTCTAGTCTTGTCTGTCTAGTCTTGTCTGTCTAGTCTTGTCTGTCTAGTCTTGTCTGTCTAGTCTTGTCTGTCTAGTCTTGTCTGTCTAGTCTTGTCTATCTAGTCTTGTCTGTCTAATCTTGTCTGATTAGTCATGACTGACTAGCCTTGTCTGTCTAGCCTTGTCTGTCTAGTCTTGTCTGTCTAGTCTTGTCTGTCTAGTCTTGTCTGTCTAGTCTTGTCTGTCTAGCCTTGTCTGTCTAGTCTTGTCTGTCTAGTCTTGTCTATCTAGTGTTGTCTGTCTAATCTTGCCTGACTAGTCATGACTGTCTAGTCTTGTCTGTCTAGCCTTGTTTGTCTAGTCTTGTCCTAGTCTTGTCTGTCTAGTCTTGTCTGTCTAGTCTTGTCTGTCTAGTCTTGTCTGTCTAGTATTGTCTGTCTAGTCTTGACTGTCTGGTCTTGTCTGTCTAGTCTTGTCTGTCTAGTCTTGTCTGTCTAGTCTTGTCTGTCTAGTCTTGTCTGTCTAGTCTTGTCTGTCTAGTCTTGTCTGTCTAGTCTTGTCTGTATAGTCTTGTTTGTCTAGTATTGTCTGTCTAGTCTTGTCTGTCTGGTCTTGTCTGTCTAGTCTTGTCTGTCTAGTCTTGTCTGTCTAGTCTTATCTGTCCAGTCTTGTCTATCTAGTCTTGTCTGTCTAATCTTGTCTGATTAGTCATGACTGTCTAGTCTTGTCTGTCTAGCCTTGTCTGTCTAGTCTTGTCTGTCTAGTCTTGTCTGTCTAGTCTTGTCTGTCTAGTCTTGTCTGTCTAGTCTTGTCTGTCTAGTATTGTCTGTCTAGTCTTGTCTGTCTGTCTTGTCTGTCTAGTATTGTCTGTCTAGTCTTGTCTTTCTGGTCTTGTCTGTCTAGTCTTGTCTGTCTAGTCTTGTCTGTCTAGTCTTGTCTGTCTAGTCTTGTCTGTCTAGTCTTGTCTGTCCAGTCTTGTCTATCTAGTCTTGTCTGTCTAATCTTGTCTGATTAGTCATGACTGTCATATCTTGTCTGTCTAGCCTTGTCTGTCTAGTCTTGTCTGTCTAGTCTTGTCTGTGTAGTCTTGTCTGTCTGGTCTTGTCTGTCTGGTCTTGTCTGTCTGGTCTTGTCTGTCTGGTCTTGTCTGTCTGGTCTTGTCTGTCTGGTCTTGTCTGTCTGGTCTTGTCTGTCTGGTCTTGTCTGTCTGGTCTTGTCTGTCTGGTCTTGTCTGTCTGGTCTTGTCTGTCTGGTCTTGTCTGTCTGGTCTTGTCTCTCTGGTCTTGTCTGTCTGGTCTTGTCTGTCTGGTCTTGTCTGTCTGGTCTTGTCTGTCTGGTCTTGTCTGTCTGGTCTTGTCTGTCTGGTCTTGTCTGTCTGGTCTTGTCTGTCTGGTCTTGTCTGTCTGGTCTTGTCTGTCTGGTCTTGTCTGTCTGGTCTTGTCTGTCTGGTCTTGTCTGTCTGGTCTTGTCTGTCTGGTCTTGTCTGTCTGGTCTTGTCTGTCTGGTCTTGTCTGTCTGGTCTTGTCTGTCTGGTCTTGTGATGTCTCCCCTCATGATGGAACTCATGATGGAACTGCGTGTAAGGGGAAGACCACTTGCCCAACTCCAGATTATGCTCCAAGTATAGGGAGGAAATGGCAATACAAAGACTAAAAACATTAGAAAAAAATACATATCACGAGGCAAGACGGAAGATCTCTACAGTCAAACCTATTAGAAACCTGTCATATGCTAAAGCTACAACTACCACTGCAGATAAGCCCACAATCGATGTAAATGACAAATATGAAGTTCATTGTAGTATCGTGTTCGCCTTTCCGTCGGCTTATGGAAACCTACAAATAAGTTTGTATGTCTGTAAATAAACACAATACTTTCATAAATGTAGACCTGTGGGTGTTTGTATATTTGCCCTTCTGAAAACACCCCTACATGTTTCCCTGTAGTGCAAATTGTGTAGAATACGAATAGCTTGTTTTTGTACAGTAAAGACATTCCTAATATGTATACTATTACCTCAGTAGATAATTTCGTACTTTAAATGTGAATGTAAATTAGAGAAATAGCCAGCCGTAAGACATCATCATTTATATATTGGTGGAGGGTTCTCAAAGCAAAAACTAGTTTTGCCTGTCTAGTCTTGTCTGTCTAGTCTCTTCTGTGTAACCTTGTCTGTCTAGTCTTGTCTCTCTAGTCTTGTCTGTCTAGTCTTGTCTGTCTAGTCTTGTCTGTCTAGTCTTGTCTGTCTAGTCTTGTCTGTCTAGTCTTGTCTGTCTAGTCTTGTTTGTCTAGTCTTGTCTGTCTAGTCTTGTCTGTCTAGTCTTGTCTGTCTAGTCTTGTCTGTCTAGTCTTGTCTGTCTAGCATTGTCTATCTAGTCTTGTCTGTCTGGTCTTATCTGTCTGGTCTTGTCTGTATGGTCTCGTCTGTCTGGTCTTATCTGTCTGGTCTTGTCGGTCTGGTCTTGTCTCTCTGGTCTTGTCTGTCTGGTCTTGTCTGTCAGGTCTTGTCTGTCTGGTCTTGTCTGTTTGGTCTTGTCTGTCTGGTCTTGTCTGTCTGGTCTTGTCTGTCTGGTCTTGTCTGTCTGGTTTTGTCTGTCTGGTCTTGTCTGTCTGGTCTTGTCTGTCTGGTCTTGTTTGTCTGGTCTTGTCTGTCTGGTCTTGTCTGTTTGGTCTTGTCTGTCTGGTCTTGTCTGTCTGGTCTTGTCTGTCTGGTCTTGTCTGTCTGGTCTTGTCTGTCTGGTCTTGTCTGTCTGGTCTTGTCTGTCTGGTCTTGTCTGTCTGGTCTTGTCTGTCTGGTCTTGTCTGTCTGGTCTTGTCTGTCTGGTCTTGTCTGTCAGGTCTTGTCTGTCTGGTCTTGTCTGTCTGGTCTTGTCTGTCTGGTCTTGTCTGTCTGGTCTTGTCTGTCTGGTCTTGTCTGTCTGGTCTTGTCTGTCTGGTCTTGTCTGTCTGGTCTTGTCTGTCTGGTCTTTTCTGTCTGGTCTTGTCTGTCTGGTCTTGTCTGTCTGGTCTTGTCTGTCTGGTCTTGTCTGTCTGGTCTTGTCTGTCTGGTCTTGTCTGTCTGGTCTTGTCTGTCTGGTCTTGTCTGTCTGGTCTTGTCTGTCTGGTCTTGTCTGTCTGGTCTTGTCTGTCTGGTCTTGTCTGTCTGGTCTTGTCTGTCTGGTCTTGTCTGTCTGGTCTTGTCTGTCTGGTCTTGTCTGTCTGGTCTTGTCGGTCTGGTCTTGTCTGTCTGGTCTTGTCTGTCTGGTCTTGTCTGTCTGGTCTTGTCTGTCTGGTCTTGTCTGTCTGGTCTTGTCTGTCTGGTCTTGTCTGTCTGGTCTTGTCTGTCTGGTCTTGTCTGTCTGGTCTTGTCTGTCTGGTCTTGTCTGTCTGGTCTTGTGATGTCTCCCCTCATGATGGAACTCATGATGGAACTGCGTGTAAGGGGAAGACCACTTGCCCAACTCCAGATTATGCTCCAAGTATAGGGAGGAAATGGCAATACAAAGACTAGAAACATTAGAAAAAATACATATCACGAGGCAAGACTGAAGATCTCTACAGTCAAACCTATTAGAATCCTGTCATATGCTAAAGCTACAACTACCACTGCAGATAAGCCCACAATAGATGTAAAGGAATTGGCTACAGCTCTAATTCCCATTATTATGATCTATATTAAAGACATTATTGCTAAGGAGGCCGAACAACAAAAGAGATTGAGCAGCGCTGCGTGAAATATTTTGGAAGACGACAACATCTTCGAAAACAGTTCATCTACCTCAGCTCAAATCATAGCAGCGCCACAATCGATACCAAAAGAACCAGCCATAAAAAAACAGACTTCGCCCAAGGATACCATCTCCGGCGAAAGATATTGACAAACCAAAGATAAACAGTAAATCCAGTCTTCAAATCGTTATTACAAGTTTTATCAAATATTTATTTTTATTTTATTTAATAAGTTTTATACACATACTTCAAAATCTGTTTTCGATTTAATTGTACATTTGCTTTTTTACATATTTATCTAGAAGCTGCTCAGCTTATTTAACTTATTATAGAAATATTTTTAATATAGAGTGTCATTTAATAATGAGACACAATTGACACACCGAAAACCGGTGTGTCAAGGTCAGAGGGGGAGGTGGGTCTAGAACGAAGGATCTTTCCCTACTCTTAATGATCCAAGTCTGAGAAAAAACAAATCAATAGGTAACTAACATGAGACCCAAAACTCTTGGAATCCACTCTTGCCATGAATTTGAAGAAGCAGGTCATTTCTTAATTCACACAAATAAAATGAAACAAATTATCAACTGTCATTTTTAAGTAGCTGACAGTAGTTAATATATATTTCTGCCGGTCTTACTTAATTTATTTAATTTAAAAATGTTTTTAAAACAGCAGAAGACTTTTATTGTCGAAAGTTATTTTCGTAATGTTAGACGCCTTGAAAAATGGTTAATGGGAATACAGTATCGACCCGTGCATTGAAGAATTTAGGCAACGTTTTCCTATGGCTGTATTTAATAGCAATCGGTTTAGAAGGCAGGTATTACGATCAGTTGATTGCTTTCGAAGTACTGGTAACATTAACAACAAATTAATAAGTAGAAGGCCTCGTATTAATAATGAGAATATTATAAACAACATCAGAAATGCAGTCCAAGATGAACCTACCACTTGAATTAGAAGACTAACTCAACAGTTGGCATGTCTTTTACTTATTTTATTTATTCAATTATTTATTTTTTCATTTATTTACTTATGTATTTATTCTCAAAATTTTTATTTTATTGTACATTTGCTTACTTACATATTTCAGTTCTATTTATTACGCAAATATGTTTATATGGTTCTCACGTCATTGCTTGTCTGTTACTTATTTTAATTTTTCAATTATTTATTTATTTATTTACTTATTTAAGTATTTGTGATCTATTTATCAATTTATATATTTATCTGTTTTGTAATGTATGTCAATTTGTGCGCAGTAGGTACTGCTGATAATCTCGAATCTCTTACCCCTTGTCTCAATTTCACCGACAATGGCCGTGAAAACTATACCTAATGAATATATCAGATGTTTGCAAATCAATTTGGGTAGATGCAAAGCTGCAACAGCGGCCCTTTTGGAAATGGTTGAAAGAGATAGAATTCAAATGGTATTCATCCAAGAACCTCACGTCTTTCGGGGAAAACTCCCAGGCTTTCCGGTCCACTGTAAAATTCTACATTCTAGAAAGACAGATGAATCTACCATTAAAGCCTCTTTAGTAGTAATTGACTCTCGGATTACCGTCATGCTTGATCCTGATCGGTCCAGTAGCCTGATGACATTAGCGCAAATCCTTTGCGTTTTATTAATAAATTTACGTTGTCTCAGAATCAATATTTACGTTGTCTCAGTCTTCCTCCACAAACAAGATCGGTGGATCTGGACAGATTTAGTGATAACCTAGACGCCCTTAACAACATCGTTAGAGAGGCTAGTTCCAAGTCCGAAGTCTTAGTTGCTGGCGACTTCTATGCGAAATCCTTTTCGTGGGGTAGCACACTGGAGGACAACAGGGGTAAATGTCTGGACAAGTTAATTTCAGAGAATAACTTGGCCATACTGAATATCGGGTCGGAACCTACCTTCATCAGTCAGAACGGTCAAAGCGTTATCGATTTAACACTTTCCACCCTCACCTTGAGCAAGAAGATTGTTGATTGATCACCAGTACATCAGTTGGTCAATAGAAAATGGAACCTAGCTGCCAGAAGCTCAACGTGGTTTCTGTACAAGAAAACGGGACTGGGCAGAGTTTAGTGATAAATTCTTGTCCTGTCTCCATGACATTTCCCCGCAGATTAACCAGTGTTCTGCCCCTGAGGAGATTTCAATATTGGCTCACAAATTAAATGCAGCCATTGAAAAGGCAGCACGAGATACCTTTCCTCCAAGGAAATACTTTAGACATTCCGTGCCTTGGTGGACTGCTGAACTAACTGCCTTGCGCAAGGAAAACAACAGGCTACGGCGACTGTATCAAAAGAGCAGGGGCGAACAAAGACATTACAGTAAAATAGCTTATAACGCTAAATCAAATGAATATAAAAACGCAATTCTAGAGTCGAAGAAACTCAAATGGCGAGAATTCTGCACTCGATCTTCACTGTAAAACCCATGGGCCGCTGTTTTCAAGGTTCTTAGAAGTAGAAAAACCTCTACTAGCTATAGGAGCAGCCTTAAGGTTGGGGATAATTCATTAGATATCTTTGAAACCTCCCACAAATTTCTTGAGACATTCTTTCCACAGGACAATAAGAAGGAGGACACTTAGCAACACACGTTTGTCAGATTACTTGCTGAAACTGGCCAAGGAGGGCAAGACGATATACCGTTCACTATGTCTGAGATTGAACGAGTTATACAAAATATGAGCTCGAAAAAAGCCCCTGGGCTGGATGGCATTACCTCTGACATAGTATTGGCTGCCTTCAACTCGACACCAAACACATTTCTTAATCTTTATAACAAGTTTTTGAGCAAGTCCATTTTCCCGTCCTGCTGGAAAGAACAACTAATCAAGATTATCCCTATACTCAACAAACCAACGCTACCCATAAAAGACTTCAGACCAATAAGTTTGCTTCCAGTGGCCGTAAAGGTGTTGGATTGTCTTCTCATCTCGAGAATTGACCATCACTTTGATCGGAACAAGTTGGTGAGTCAAAATCAGTTTGGCTTTAGAAGAGGCACATGGACTGCTCAGGACATATCAAAGGCGGTCAGGTTTTGTCAGGGAGGCATTAAGATCGAAGCTTTATTGTTCGGCTATAGCCTTGGATATAAGTGGGGCATTTGACAACGCCTGGTGGCCGCTTATTATCTGCAGACTGATTGAAAAAGATTGTCCTGACAATCTAATCAAGTTAGCCAGGTCTCACTTAGTATATCGCAGCGCAATAATCAGCGAACCTGGTTTATACTTCGATGAAAGGAGCATCAGCAAAGGTTGTCCACAGGGTTCAGAGTCAGGTCCAGGTTTCTGGAATATATTATATGGCACCATTTTTGAAAGAGATCTGGTCGATCTGAAGAGGTCCGGCGCTGGTCGGGTGGGCCGAAGACGAACACTTACACCTAATTTTTGATGCTAAAGACAAAAGCACATTAAAATCAACTGCATGGAATGAGGAATATAACTCTGACTTATGGTTTGTCTCAACAGACTCTAATAACACCTCTTTGGCAGCTACATGAAAAGTACTCTCGGAATTCCCTCACAGCCAGCATAGCCCAGTTATTACGGAGATCGGAACACAAATCCCATTAATAAGGTCTATCCCAAGACCAAGATGGAACTTTAAGGGTGCCTAGTGGTTAAAATTCTCATCGTAACTAGAGAAATGCATGGGATGGATACCGCCTATTAGTAAAAACTACGCCCGGTTTGCCGGAGCAGTAATTAGCACGGCTACGAAGTGCATACTAAGAGGATACCGGGAAGACTATATCCCCGGCTGGTCCCAATATAGCGAGGTATTATATCAAAACTTCATCGAAACTGGCGATCAAGAAATCGCATATCAGCTACTACGCTGTAAGACAACAAAAATGAACGGAAACTGTTGAAAATCTGTACTTCAAAATATCAAGTCGGAAAGCATGGTATCATCTAATTAGAAAACATGGAGATGAAAACCCTTCTCAAAAACAAAAAGCTCCCATAGGCCCAAATTCAGTGGCTTCCCATATTGTAGCGACATCCAGAGCACCCAGAGACTCATACAAGAAAGGTAAAAAACATCTAAAAACTCTGAAATCCGAAACGAGAGAAAGTGAGTACGCTCGTCCTTTCACCGGCGACGAAATATCAGCTGCCCTTAAGATATTACCCCTGGGAAAGCCCCAGGGTTCGATGGAATTCATCCTGAATTCCTTCTTAACTGCGGAAAATAAACAAACATTTGGATAGCACGATTCTTTACAAATTCCATGCAGAAGTGAAATCCCTCGTGAATTCAAACGCTCAAAAGTCATAGCCATTCCAAAACGAGGCAAACCAGTAGACCAACTAAAAAATTACCGACCAATTGCGTTGTTATCGACAATGTACAAATTACTAGAAAGAATGATCTACAACATTGTTGTGAGGCTGCCACCAATGTTGTGGGGGTGCCACCAATGTTGTGAAGGGGGTTCTGGTGTGAACCACCGCCGAATTTAATGTTGAGAGGGAAGGACTGCTGGCCAACAATTCTTCGGACTCTGAGATATATCTAAATATCTCGGGATCTTGTAATGTAATGTTCAATGTAATGTTAAACAATAATACAACGAAATAACTTAAGACTTAAGAACTTATAGCTTACCACTCTACTCTCTTTTCTCTTACTTGTTACTTACAACTTGTTACTGACAACTGGGGAATGGTATTTATACCATTCCTGGTATAATATATCTGTAAGAGGGGTTAAATCATCCCTCTAATTTAAATAAGGAGGAGATTGAATTTTCTTGGCTCCTCGCATGAATAATCACGGCTTAAATTCTCAAAATCCCTGAAAATGCCTGGTCCTCTTTTTAATCTCTATAAGAAGGTTTTTATAGGCCCTCGCACGTTTTCTAATATGTTTGGGGGGAGGGGGGATTAGATTTTAGCATGGTAATAAAACCCTTAGTTTTTGGACAAACTATAAAACTAAAACAATTGCATAACTAAAACTAAAACAATTACATTTATCCAAAACGTGGGACAAAGGGCACGTTTTGGAATGTGCGCTTATGGCACAGATGTCCAGTCCTGATTTTTATTACAACACTTCCCCCCCTTAATGTAGAGAAACATTATTTTTTTTCTATTTACAATAACAATTAACTTTTGTCAATATACAAAAAATAATTTTCTCGTCTGCGTTTTATAATAGTTTTTTCACTTTTTGTACAAATTATATCTAATTTTTAGTCATTTCCCTACACATAGTTCGATTTTCTCACTTTATTGATTCGTCAACTTCTCGGCGGTTGATGCTGTTGCTGATACCTTCGAAAAACATCGCCCAAACAATAGGTTTCTTATTTTAACACATACAACAAATGTACTAATAATGATGATTATTATCATAGCATAATAAAAGTAGCTGAGGTATAATACCTTGTAGTGTATGCTTGTAACATACAACCACGAGTTTAAATTTGATAATTGCAAATATATGTTATGTTTCAGCTTTGTCATTCTAACGTCACAATTTTTGAAAATTGAAAAGGTTTAGAAAATAATTCAATTTCACAAATTTCGGCCTGGTTTTACGAGAATAATCTGCTTGGTTTTGTATATGTAAATATGGTTTTGCAGTGGTCGATCTTATTTTCTTTTAATACAATATAATTTTACTTATCAACACTGATACCTAGATACTTGATTGATGGTTGAAAAAAATATATAATCGTTACAATTTTGTATCATATTCCCTAAATTTTGATAACATATTCCTGGTGAATATTGGATTACTATTTATTAATAGTTATTATTAGAATTCTTAATTATTTAAACAACTAAATCTATTTTAAATAACCAAGGTTTAAATATTATTATAAAGTTGAAAAAAAAGTTTAAATATATAAGTTGACCGGAGATAATTTTTCTATTATTATATATGGTCCTATTCATTGTTTCTATAATTTTCTGCTGCTACCCCTTCTAACTGATTCGTCAAATTACAAAACTTTGTCATTTACTTTGAATTCAACGTTCTCTTCATTTATATATATTATTAAAACTCCAAGCTTTAGTTTATTATTCTCCAAAATCTTATTTCTCTGACATGCATCTTCAGTAATTTGCTTCTTCTGTTTCTTCAATTTACCATCTGCTTCAACCTTCTGTTCCAATTTCTTGTCTGCACCTTTCTTCTTTAGATCTGTACTTCCTCCCTTATCAAATAATATTTTCTTAATTTCCAAACCGTCTTTCTTCTTCTCGTCACTTCTCCTGTTCATATCATCCGGAATTTTCAAATCGCCTTTTTGATCAGTTTTCTTCCGGCCATCCAAATTAGATTTATTTTCAGTTTAAATTTTTCGGTCTTTCTTATTTTGTTGTTGCCAAGTTTTCTTTTCTTCTTTCTTTCTTTCGTGACTTTTCTCTTTCATATCATCTTTTATGCCTTCTCTTGTATCCTCTTTTACACCTTCTTTAATATCTTTTGGCCTAGAAACGGTCTACATATCTTTACCTTTATCTTCACCATTTTTCCTCTACTTACTATCTAAATGCGATTTAATTTCATCGGATTTTTGTTTTTTCTCTTTATATTCTACTTTTTTATTTTCACAGCTTTCTTTTTCTCTAACCTTTTAACTTCTTCCATACATACATGACTTGTGTCCGTCATATCTTCTTTAACATCCTCACGAACTTTTGACCTGGACCTACTTTGAATATATTTGACTTTCGCTTCGTTACCAATATCTTCAAGAGGTTTCTTCTTCTTATCATCCAAATTAGATTCATCACTTTTCGTTTTTTGCTTCTTATTTTCACAACTTTTCTTTTTCTCTTTCATCTCATCTTCCTTACTTTCAAGGCTTTTAATTTTAGGCTCTTCATTTACATACACTTTATTATTGTGACCATTATTTGATCTACACCTGGTTTGCATTTATTCAACACTCGCATTGCCAACATCCTCATCAGTTTTCTTCTTATCTTCCGAATATGACTTCAATTCACCAGTTTTAATTTTTTTGTCTTTTAAATGGAAGATATTTTTGTTTTCTACCCACAATTTTGATATTTTATGTTTATTATAAGCATCCAAATGTTCTAAATTTATTAATTCTAATATATTCTGTGAATGTTCCGTATCATTTTCATAACAATTTAACTCCTCGAAATATTTTATAGGCTGTAAACTTTCAATCGGCGTTTTGACAGTTATATTCTGCTCAGAAATATTCAACAAGCTTATTGCACATGTATGGTTATTAACTTCAGTTAAACTGCCTCCCATATATAAGTTCGGTTTTAATATTTGAGGTTCCCATATACCTATAGAACCATCTCTAAGACATGAATAGGCGTTAATTATAATTTCAGATCTCGCAGGGACCTCAATATATTTTATAAAAATTTCCTGTGGTAATATTTCTAAATGATCTTGATCTACATGCATTAATATATTTTTGTAATCGATAATTATATTATTTTTTTTAAAGAAATCTATGCCTAGAATTCCATCGAATGTCAATTTAAAATCATCCTGTACAATGTGAAATTCATATTCGATAACGTTTGATCCAATTGTTACAAAACCTGTGGTGGTACATAATGTCTTTACAGATTCCGCGATTCCAGTTAGTCGTACTGGATTGTTATATATTATTACTTCTTCTTTAATTTTGCCAAGTTTTACTAACGATATTTCTGCTCCTGTGTCAATTAGTAATATGGTTTCGTTTTCAAAACAAATACCGATATCAGTGCTAACAGATTGATGTTTAAACTCTCCGAAAGTATAACTGAGTATCGCATTTTCAGACAAGGTGTGAAAATTATCTTTATATTCTTTTGCTGTATAACCTCTAGTTTCTTCACTACTATTTCTATTAAAATTATCTCTTGAGTTCCTATAAAAAATAACTCTATTTGGAATTCTATTAAAAATATCTATATTTGGGTTCCTTTCAAAATTATCTCTATTTGAGTTTCTTTCAAAATTCCTACCTGAACTACTTTGTGAGTTATCCCTAATTCTTTTTCCGGATCTTTATTCGAATTTCTGTAAAAAGTTTTATCCTGGCTTCTATGTGAATCCGAATAAAAGTTCTTGTTTGGATTTTCGTATGAATTCTCGTGTTTCTGCTGATAAGTATATTTATCATTTTTCATACTTCTAAAATTTTTGTTTCATCTTTTGTTCAATCATTGCAATTCGCAGATAATTTATTAAAACTACAATTTTCAGTTTTATGGTTACTTTTTTTACAGATGTCACAATATATTTTAAACCTACACTGCTCTCTGTTGTGATTAACTCTATTAGAAATAGTACAATGTTGTTTAAATTTGAAGTTCTTGGTAACTATTTTGGAATTTCCTCTAAGAAGAGCATCGTCCTGTATTGTTTTTTCTTCAGATTCGGCTAACGAAATTGCTTGCTCTAAAGAATTTGGTCTGTTAAATCTAACAAATTGTTTTATTCCAGGAGACAAACCTCGTACAAAAATATCTAAAGCTTCTACTCTTGTCATTTCATTAGCGAGACTTAATTGTTTGGGATTGTAAGTTTATGAATTGCAATCGTATATTTTTTAAATTAAGGTAATTATTTTAATTTTATAATCTAAAACATTCTCGTCTTGATTTTGAAAAGTGTTTCGTAAAATTTATTGAAAATAAGCCCTATTGCCCGATTCACCAAATGTTTTTAACAAAAGAGACCTTAATTCCTGCCAAGAGTTAAATTCATGATTCTTAACCGCTTCAAAAGCTTTATCCTTCAAATTAGCTTATATGTATTCTAAAATACAAAAATGATTCACAGTCGACGTTATTGAGAAAGCTCTATTACAATTTTTTAAAATGCATGCAAATTTTCACCCCCGCTGTATGATTCAATAAATTTAACTGCTAATTCTACACTAACTTGAGAATTTGCGGTAGCCATTTTAATATTTGTAAAGTTATCTACCGATATATCTAACGAACTATCCTCGTTTGAAATGTTTAAAGCGTGCAATTTCTTTTTGGACCGTGTATACATTTAGTTAAACATAAGATATTTATTTGTTGTATGTATTTTAAAAGAAAAAAAATTAAATTTGTTTTACGTGCGATTCGGAATATAACAACCAGCAAACAAGACAAGATAAAATATAAACACTTACATAAACATCTCCTTAACCAATAACGAAATCAAGGACGTCTGACAAAAAAGATGCTGAGAGGGCATACTGGTCCTTGACGAATCGAAGACTGTTCCACTAGGCTGATGTAGATGTGGGTGTTTGTGATGGTTTTTGGCGAGGGTAGCGTGTAGACGACTTCCAAAAACCGTACCGCTGCCACCAATATTGTGAGGCTGCCACCAATGTTGTGGAGCTGCCACCAATGTTGTGGGGCTGCCACCAATGTTGTGAAGGGGGTTATGGTGTGTGGTATGTAAGGGGGTTATACCACCGCCGACTTCAATGTTGAGAGGGAAGGACTGCTGGCCAACAATTCTTCGGACTCTAAGATATATCTAAATATCTCGGGATCTTGTAATGTGATGTTCACCGGGATTCGCAAGGCACGTAGTTTGTCGAATAATAGTCGACTTGGTTTTAAAAATTTAATTAAACAATAATACAACGAAATAACTTAAGACTTAAGAACTTATAGCTTACCACTCTAGCTTACTCTCTATTCTCTTACTTCTTACTTGTTACTTACAACTTGTTACTGACAACTGGGGAATGGTATTTATACCATTCCTAGTATAATATATCTGTAAGAGGGGTTAAATCATCCCTCTAATTCAAACAAGGAGGAGATTGAAGTTTCTTGGCTCCTCCCATGAACAATCGAGGCTTAAATTCTCTAAATCCCTGAAAATGTCTGGTTCTCTTTTTAATCTCTATATGAAGGTTTTTATAGGCCTTCGCACGATTTCTAATATGTTTGGGGGTGGTAGATTTTAGCGTGATAATAAAAACCCTTCGTTTCTGGACAAACTATAAAACAATTGCATTTATCCAAAACGTGGGACAAAGGACACGTTTTGGAATGTGCGCTAATGGCACAGATGTCAAATCCTGGTTTTTGTTACAACAACAGAGTAAGCCCAGTTATAATTAAAGATATCCCAGTCGAGCGAGAGGGTTTCAGACCAAAACGTAGCTGCTCCGATCAAGTGTTGTCACTTACTAATTATGTCGAAGCCGGTTTTCAGGAAAAATCAAAGAGTTCTGCTGCGTTTATCAATCTGTCAGCAGCATACGATATCGTATGGAGGGAAGGATTAATATTCAAATTCCTACGCAGAATTTCCTGCAAACTCACATCGAGATTAATAGATAACATGCTTAACGACAGAGTATTTCAGGTGATAACGGGACCGGAAATTAGTACCCTCAGAAAGCTTAAGAATGTCCTGCCGCAGGGATCAGTACTTGCGCTATTGTTGTTTAATTTATATATTGCAGACATGCCCAAAATGACATCAAAGAAGTTTAGCTACGCTGATAACTGGTTGTTAATCACCCAAACAAAATCAATAGAAGAAGTCTAAGAAATTCTATCTGCGTACCTAGAAGTTATGGGAAGTTTTTCCCGACAATGGAGACTTCCACCTAACGCTTCCAAAACTGAAGTAACCTTGCTTAATCACAACAAAAATCCAAAATACGTAGGCGTTACTCTTGACATTAAGCTTTAAGGAACAGCTAACTAAAACCGTGGAAATATTAAAGACCAGAAACAATATTATCCAGAAACTCTGCGGCTCGACATGGGGAGCTTCAGCTTCCACACTTAGATCATCAGCTCTAGGCCTTGTTTATTCTGAAGTGGAGTACCTCGCCCCAGCGTGGTTCAACAGCGCCCACGTGAAAAAGGTTGACATAAAATTAAATAACACCATGAGGATGATCGTTGGCGTAATAAAATCTACCACAACCCAATGGCTGCCAAATAAAACCAATACGCTAACAAACGAATACAAAAAGATACTTAACAGCAGGAAACTCCCAATACATAGTTATATTGAAGACTCAGCCCAATATAAGGCAGCCCTGATGATTTCTTGACTGCAACTCAAGAAGCGATAGAGAGAATCTTGATGTTTGTTTGTAAATTCAATAAGTTTGTTATATTCTTGTAAATGTGTCTAAATGCCATACGCTAAATAAATAATGAGGCCATAGATGATTTCTTACCACATTTAATTTATCGAATGGCACCGATACTTTGAAAGACGCATATACTTCAAGCTGGTTTAAAATCAGTTGTTTACAAAATACAGCTGGAAAGTTTTTACCTCTTAGATATTCACGTATATCTTCTTCTGTAATTTCTGGCTCTAGTCATACGAAGCACATATACGAAGTTGAGCTAGTTACTGCCTTAAGTTCTTTGTTATCATTCTTTGCCCATTATAAAATAATTATTGCGTGTTCTTCTCCTATGTTTATTTTGAGTTTGGCAAATATCATTGTTTGTTTTGTTTTGATTTGGCTCACCATTTTTAGTTGGACCATTGTTTTGTTTACATTTTTAAGACACTGCAGGATTTGGCTTATCGCTCCGCGATAAGGATTTGTCAGAGAGGGTTTAGCGACTTTCTCCGCTGCTATTGTTTCTTCATCTAAAACAATAAACACTTTACTCTATGGAATCTGAGTCTGGATCTAGTCTTTTCTGTCTAGTCTTGTCAGTCTAGTCTTGTATCTCTACCCTTTTCTGTTTAAACTTGTCTGTCAAGTCTTATCTCTTTAGTCTTGTCTCTCATTTTAAGATGAGTTTGGTCTGTCTTAAATTATACTAGACAGATAGGAATATAAAGTCAAGACAAGACCAATTATGATTTGCATGGGCTTTGAAAATTTTATTGTTTTAGTTTTGAATTGAATTTACATTTTAATAAATATTGAACGTGGATCTTGTGCGGGGGCACAGACGGGTGGCTGCAAGTGTTCGCGATTGGGGATGATAATCGAAATTCGAACAGATTTGCGAAACCGCTGGCAAACATTTAGGGGATGGAAAAAAGGCGATGAAAATCCAATAAGTTTAATGGATGATTATCACATTGTTTTCCAACAGCATGGCGCGACTTTTTTCATTCAGATTACTTTTTATATCTTAATGGATTTATCAAAAAAAAAATAAGATATAATCATACCTTACCAGAAATGATCGAAACCAATTTCATGTTGCAGCAACTTCACACAGTAACAAATCGCCAAGTTTACATTGTAGCAACTATGTAGTATCTGGTCTAATCTAGTTCCTACTAACCTTAACAAATCTTTTCTTGTTTGGTTTAGCCCTGCGAAACTTGTGTTGAATACATAACACCACAAACTAATATTAATTATAGTCTAGTAAACATAACAAGTGAAAGTTATTCGTGATTTGGTACTTTGTGAATGTCACCTGGGCCTTATCAAAGCCACGGCCCGATTCAGAGGGCGAATCTGTAATTAATTTCGAATCTGGAAGCATTAATTAAACGAAACTTCCCCCTTCATTCCGACAGTACACAAGACCACTGCGCTACTAAACATATTTAACTTCGTCTGGTTTATTTATTCTCACACAGAAAATATTCAACTCAATGTCTCTTCTACACTAAAGCTATTTTTAGACTGCAATTGTCCGAAAATTCTTGTCTATAAAGCATGTCAACATTTTTGTGGATTAAAACCAATTTAATTTCCACCCTTAACCGCCGCGGTTCATCCAAAACACGCCGCCAATTCCCCATTCCATTTCAATAATTTTTTTTCCCAATATTTATCCGAAAACCAATTTGTAAGCCGTCCGGAGCTAAAATCCGGCCGACGCACAATAAATCACGGCATCAAACATTTAAGCTTGCTTACGCCAGCCACGGCTAAAAAGATTTTCCAGGCGGTAATTAGCAAAGTGGATCGTAACTCATCCCGCTAAACACTAATGCTAATTCATTTATGCGTCTCAAAGGCTTACGCACTACACAACACCTGATATCAATGGATAAATAAATATTATATTCGTTGTGGATTTCACTAGAGATTACGTAGACGACGTTTGAGAGAGATAAAATTCTAGACAGATAAGATTAGTCAGATAAGACTAAACTAACAAGACTAGACAGAAAGGACTCGAATGATAAAACTAAACAGATAAAGCTAGACAGAAAAGGCTTGACAGACAAAGCTAGACAGACAACGCTAGACAGAAAAGTCCATACAGAAAAGCCTAGATAGATAAGGCTTCAGTGATCGGACGAGAACTCGTGTGTTCAAAGTAACTAGACACACAAGACTATACGAAGAAGACTGGACAGACAAGACTGGACAGAAAGGAATCGACTGACAAAACTAGACATACAAGGCTAGACAGAAATGGCAATACATACAAGGCTAGACAGACAAGACTAGACGGGCAAGACTAGGGCTTCCAATACCGGAGCAAAAATTAAAACCGGTATTTTGGTATTATTTGTTTTCAAAACCGGAATACCGGTATTGATACCGGTATTACCAGAAAAAATATTTTCGACAGATTTTTATGAATATTTATGATAATGGTAATTTATTAAAAATAAAACAAAGCAAAAACTTAGAAATATATTTGTTCAGTTATAAACTACACAAAAAAATATTTAAACGAAATTTAGTTTTACTCCTGTATATTAAAAAACAAATTATTTATAGCAAACATTTGGAACGAAGGTATCATAAACATATTACTACGTTTCGCAATTTGAGTTTCTTTTATTAAAATATGCCCGTAAAACATAAACAATCAATTGTTTCGTCGTTCAGACTGGACCGAATCTTTATACATAAGTGACTTGCTGCAGAAAACGCCTTTTCCGATTCTACACTTGTTGGTGCAATTGTACTTAAATGGTCTAACGTCAGTTGCAAATATTTACCTCTTACTCCTGTTTTTCCAAACAATAGCAATTTCGTCTTTTATAATTGGTACCACCCCTATAGTCCGGTCATTTTAGACATAAAAATAGTGATCAAATAAAAAAAATTCCGACAGAGCCAAATCTTCGTAGAGAAATTAGGTTTACCACAAGGAATAAAGTGTCAAAAGTCCCCATCAGTCCCATGTGAGCTTAGGGACTTATTCGGGGCCCAAGGTCAAAATTTTAGGTTTTTTGGATTTTTCTCGAAAACGGTAAGTTTTATCGAAAAAGTACTTACTGAATAAGTACAGAGCAAAGTTGTAGATCTTAAAATTCTCTAAAAATGTCTAAAAATGGTCCCTATGATTTTTTCTCTAAGACCCACTATTTCCCAGATATTGCGCTTGTAAGAATCACGTTCTACATAATATGCACACATTTCCACACCACCTGTGAGGTAGTGTACTCGGCGCGTTTTTTTTAACGTGGTATCCCCGGTAAGCCTATTCCACGAACCTTTATGACGTTATTTTCAGGAACAATCATTATTTAATAGTATGAAGATTATTGATATGGGTTACTGAGTTTAACTGTCGTTCTAACTTTTTTTTATTACTTTAATCTGACTCATACTCTTCATATTCAACTTCAACAATCATGTTTTCTTCAATTTCTTCTTGTTCTTCTTCTTCTCCTTCCTGTTGATGAACGCTTAGAAATTGTTCAAATGAAGTGTGTTCAAATGAATCAGTTGTCTCTTCATCAAAATCACATGAATCTTCCTCTCTTGTATTTAACTGAACATTTGAGCAAGAGACACCTTGGCAATTGGTACACGCTGGAGAACACTGCAACCCTACTTTTTTACAGCCACATTTGGCACTACAACCTTTCTTGCAATTGCAAAAAATAGTGTTAAGAAGTTTTTCTGGAGCAGGGGGCAGTAAAGTTCGAATCGGTTCCAAAGTATTATTTATCAATTTCCAACCCCAGTCTTCAGGGTTCAGTTCATTGCCTTGCCATGTCTGAACTTGATAGTATACTCGAAACAAATGTTGACTAGCAGATGCCGATGTTGGAGGAAGACAAGATAGCTGTACTTGCTTTTTGTTTCGTGTATTTTTTACAAATGTTAAATATCTGTACGTATCTATGCAATCAATTTTTTTTGGAGCTCCATAAACCGCAAGAAGAAACCGACTTCCTTTAGTAATTAGTATTTGAGGTGAAGAATTAATTTCTGTAAATACTTTTGCGCAGTCAATCAAATCATTTTTTTCAAATAATTTTAATACTGAATTTTTGCCCCTTCTAAACATTGCTGACGTAGTATCGCATCCGGTTATCGCATGTAAAAATAAAATAAAGTTTTGGCATTTTGGATAAGCTGATAAACTTTTAGAAGAATATGTTTCTGTCCGTTGCTGCGCCTTCCCAGGTTTTAAAAAGTAAATAATTTTATCAGACGGAGTCCTTGCAGTGAGTAGTACTAATAAATCAACATCTTCACCCACTACAATTGTTGTTTTTCTTGCATTAAATTGTTTTATTGCTGTTTCAATTATGAGGACATCGGCGTCATTCGGAGCTTGTTTCACGGCAATATTTTCAGCTGTTAATTTGTTACTCAACATGGAAATAAAACGAGATTTATTATTAATGTTTGCAAAAAAATGTTGTTGATTAACTGGAACTGTCATAAATTCGTCAAACATTATGTCGGTACCTGAGGATGTTTTTGTAGCACGACGACGTTGTTCTGCAGCTTTTATGTTCTTTGTTGTGTCACTATAGCCATCAACTACTACCGTAACTGTATGACCATAATGTCTACGTAAATACTGAACATATTTTTCAAAAATTACGTTAAAGGTTTCTTCTCGATCCCACACAACGTGATGTAGTAGATATCCTCCATCAATAACGTAAGCAGCGTTTGTACAATCAACCTCAGCATTGACTGATTGAAAGCAATCGTAAAGAGCCGACTTCATTGTTTTACGCATTCCAGCTGCATCGAAGGGTGACAACGGGTAAGGAGCTAAATCATATGCAAAAAATGTTTCAATTTCATCCTCAAAAGTCTTAGTGACACTCATACGTTGAAATAGTAATACTGGGTCTATTGGTACTTCTTCGTCGTGAACTTTCACAGTGCTACTCACAGCTAAAAGAGGAAGTACTTTATCTGTGCTTTTCAATTTTATATGATTGAAAGTTTGTCCAGTCATTTTAGACATCGAGGCAATCCCAACTTCACGAGCTTTATGACAATTAATCTTATCGTCACCAACGACTCCTGAAGCAATAGATAAGATTTTGTTAATTTCGGGAAAAGGATCATGTGATGAAAACCAGTCAAGAAGTATTTTAATATCTTTAGCATCTTTCTTAACTCTCGAATCACTCGCATCTACATGTTGATCTGTCGTGTCCATTCGAACATTAGCAAGAACTTCCAACTCGTCACACACTGTGTTCATTGCATGCATTCCGTAAACCCATTTGCTAATTACACTTTCTTTTGTACTTCGTCTTCGAGAAATACCACCATCTGTTTTCATGGATTTCATCATTGATTGTTCGATAATCATATCTGTTGAAGTTCCACAACTGAGTTTATCAGAACGTCGAACAGTGAAAAATCCTTCAGTAAACCTTCGATAAACACTAGGATCAATTACCTCCTCTAATTGAAGCATATCCTGCAAGTATAAGTGCGCAGACTTAGCGTAAGGTAAATGCCCCGATGCATGGAAATAAGGAAGCATTTCTTTAACGCAGTTCAAATGAGCTTGCCAATCTCCCATACGTTCAGCTCTTATAAATTCTTTTGCAATGGACACCATCCGAAAATACTGTACCCATAATTGTGCAGTTGGTCCTCGTTTCTGATATTCCATTAACTTTTTATTAAATAAATCAAGTAAAAGTTCAAATATTTCCTTATCATTTTCAATGTCATAATATAAAAGAGTTTTATCGAGGATATTTTCCACTGTAATTATAATATCTGCATCCATACCATCATCAATAGCTAGTTCTATATTGTTAATGCTAACGTGAGCTGAAGTAACGTGTGAGCTCGAACTGCCCTCGCGTAAGCATGGCCATTAAGCATTTTCTCTAAAGACTTAGGAGCATAAATCTCAGAAAGCACTTCTTTTAAACCACTTCCTTGCATAATATAACATATTGCGCCGAAAAATGACATTAACAAATGAAATCCTCCCAGTCTCACTATAATCATTGATAATTCCGATCCCTCAGGTGCAGCAGATACAATTTCGCGAGCTTTCGCAAATAGAGGTTGATCAAAAGTAATTATGCAAACTGTATGCTTGTGACGTTTAGCATCTTCTAAAGCACAAAGTAAAGTTGTGTATATCGTATTGTAATTAATTGCAGGCTGTTGAACAAATGGCAGAAATGAAATTTTTGATTTTGAAAAGTCTACAATATTGCTAGTCACGTGTTCAATATAACCATTCCAACCAGGTAAAGGAAAAGCTTTACATTTTCCATAGAACCATATCACATCAACTTTTTTTAGAAAAGATACTTTTGTTTCATTTTCGTATTCAAAATCTCGCACATTTATTTTGCTATATCCTACTACGCCAGTATTTTGATAAACCTGTATAGGTACATGAGCCTTGGCTGCAAAATCTTTAGCTGAAAGGACTTCAGTTACTCGCGGCATCGGCTGTTCTAGTAATACTGAATCTTTGGGAGTTACAATTTGTATAATACCCATGATATGAAGCGTATTATTACCGTCCAAAGTATTTACATTAATATCAGTATTATCTGCAACATACTAAACAAATGTGCCAGTTTCTGGTGATAAAATGTGAGGTGGGCGACTGAAAACTGCTGCTGCTTCATACTTCATTGTTTCACTGTAAGATGCGCATAAACCAAACGATGAGAAAATTTGTATAAGCCGTTTTGAACCAAACCGCCGATGGAAAAAAACTGAAAGACCCAGCTGTAATTTAGACTTGAAGGATCTAGGCCGAACAGCAGTCATTATGCTATGACTAATATTTGTGCAAACTAACTTTAAATGATCCAAATCATGACGCTTATTTTTAAGAATGATTTGTCCCAAAAAAAAGATAATGATTCGGGAATATCGTTATTTATATCTTCAAACATTCTACCCGGTGGCGGGTACATAGTATTATCAAACATACAAGATTGAATATCTTCTCGAATAATTTCTGCCGCAGCTTTTAAAGTTTTCCACCGTTTTTCCTTTTCATTCAAGTTTTTGTTATCAGACCAGGCTTGACTTAAAATGTCTTGGTAATTGTCTACAAAACAAATAAATGTTAATTTTCCAGGCTTCTCTGTAATAATAATTCTACTACCATACTTTAATTTCAATCGTATTTTTATAATCCCGTTTTCTAAAGCTACATTTTGGCAAACATTCTTCAGTTCATCTAACGAAAACTGGCAGTCATCGCTACTTTCAATGAAATTGAAAATTTCCTCCATTGCAGAGTTTATAGCCTCACTTTGAGGACGGCCAATTTTACCGCCAGTATTAGGTCTCAGGAAGGATTTGTAACAACTGTCATGGTATTTAGCGTCAGCAGCAACTAAATCATACTGAAAATTAATACGCGCAAAGACAGCTTTTGACACATCATCAGAACGATCTTTAGCTAATTTTAAAATGGAATCTTTGAATGTAAGTGTAGAAGCTTTTTGAACTTTTCGGCGATAAATCTTCACTTTCTTCTTTTCTGCTTCTTCGTCCGCTTCATCGCCACAAAATAAGCAGTGGTTTTTAAAACAAAAGCTGGATTCACTTATTCGCGCTCTAGTATGAGGTGGACTTACTTTTGAAGTACTGGCCTGTTCTTCCTCACGTTGTCTTTTTGATGCAGAGATTGAAGTTTACCGGGTGTATGATTTTCTGCAAACCACGTGAATTGTAACGGACTTTTGGCTTCTTAAATAATCAGCAAACGCATCACTTCCCGCGACACTTGCATCGATTAAAGTTGGCATTCCACGACTGACCACAACAGTTTCATCTTCAGTCAAAAGTTTATTACAAATAAAGCAAAATTGTGACATTTTTTTTAAAATATTAATCAGCACTAACTTCAATAGTAGACGCTTGTAATAAATACGTATAGTCACTCGAACTGCTCGTTCAACAATAAAAGAAGCAGGTATACGTGAACGACACCACATGGACAAAAGAATAGGCAGATGTTTTTCAAGGCCAGATGTTATTCAAGTAGAGGGGATTCGGTAAGGGACCGGCGGTCATTTTAGAGTAAATTTTCTTAGAATAGTATAATGTATACATAAAAGAGACACGAGTAGGCATTTTTGCTTGCTTGAGTACCTAAATATGTATATACGTGGCATATGTGTGCATACTATGTAGAACATGATTCTTACAAGCGCAATATCTGGGAAATAGTGGGTCTTAGAGAAAAAATCATTCGGACCATTTTTATAGAGAATTTTAAGATCTACAACTTTACTCTGAAGTACTTTTTCGATAAAACTTACCGTTTTCGAGAAAAATCCAAAAAACGTAAAATTTTGACCTTGGGCCCCGAATAAGTCCCTAAGCTCACATGGGACTGATGGGGACTTTTGACACTTTATTCCTTGTGGTAAACCTAAGGTCTCTACGAAGATTTGGCTCTGTCGGAATTTTCTTTATTTCAATTGTCTAAAATGACCGGACTACAAGCCCTTTTGTAATTTTAGGTTGAACTGAAAGTTTTTGTTGGATTGCTGATTGAAGTTAAAAAGCAAGTTAAAATTGCAGTTTTAATTTGTCATGGTCCTGAAAAGTAAAGTTCGAGCCAGTCTTTAATGTATTGGTCAGATATCTTTCCAAGGATTCTTCAGAATTTTCGTCTTTTTCTGAATCGGATCTAACTTGTTCTTCTTCGTTTTCGGGCGAAAGTCTTTTGATCAAACGAATTATAATTTTTATCATAGTCACTTTAGTTAACTGTTGAAATAAATTTGAACTAAATCACAATTATCTTGTTCTGCACTATGTAAGTACTGAAGTACCTGCGATAAATTATTTCGTCTTTGTAATATGCGAATTTTTAAAGCTTCATAAAGTTCTTTAGCAATTTCACAATTTTGATTCGAAAGAGCTTCCATCATAAATTTTATTATTTCATCTGCTGTAAGAAGATTAGAATCTTGGCGACATAATGCATCAACTGCTAATTTTATAGGAGTAAGGGTAGTGATAATTTCAGATAATAAATGTCTGTCACAAAAATTAATTCCGGAATTTATGTCAATAAGGGCTTTTTGAACACAATATCTCAATTGGTTAAATGTTTCTAACATAAATAACATGCTATTCCATCTTGCTTTACAGTGTAATTTAATTAAAGCAATGTCTCTATCAAAATCTTCTTTTACATATTTCTGTAAAAAGTTATCATTTTTAGTAGTTGAATTTCTAAATATTTTGACGACCTTTCTTATTTATATTACAAGAGGAGAAATAGTAGCATGACTAATACTGGCCGTAGTATCTACTAAATTAGATTCTATAACGACGTCGTCAACATATTCTCCATTATCATCATCTTCTTCAACATTTATTTCATCGTTTGGTTCTGAGTCAGAACCAAACGATGAAATTGTCAGAACTTCTGGCCTGACTTATAAAGTATATCGGTTATAGCTAAATTGATGCCATGCATCAAACAGATCTGTTGCTCAGCATCAATAAGTTTGCCTAATTTAACCATAACCGATGCCCCATCAGTGGTTATGCAGACTATAACTTTAGAAATACGTACACAGAATTCTTCTAACTTTTCTCTAATCAGCATTAAACACCTTTCTGCTGGCATGACCTACAAATGCTCGTACTAGTCCAATATTCCAAAAAAATCCTCCAGCAGTATGTATATTTATATTTCGATTGTGTCGATTGCGAATCGATGTCCGTTCATCAAATGTTACAATGAATCGTTTGCCTTTAGATTTAAGCCGAGCTATTTCATCTTTTATGGTAATTCAACTAGTTTTATTACATTCGAGCATAATATTTCTTATTGTACTTGCTGAGTTTGGAACATCTTTAAAACCACGAGCAATTAATCCTTCTCTAGTATCAATAGATGTTTTTAAAATATTAAATGATAAGCCGTCTCGAGCTGCCATTCGAGCTAATACTTTAGCTAGGCTTTCATTTTTTATTGCTTTTTAAATAACTTGTTATTAAATTAGGTTTTTTTAGACTGACTTCGTTAATCTTGATCATTGTTTGCATTCAAAGTTACCTCACATCTTTTTCTTAGATTTATTCCATGCATTGTCTTTAAATGAGTATGTAGTCCACTAGTAGATCCAACAACACATTTTATTTCCTTTGAACACTCTTTACACCTGGCTAGAAGACCATTTGTTTCATATAAAACATACTGCCAAACCGAAGATGCATCGTTGTCCTTTTTGTGTTTGAAGAACTCCTTTTGTGTGGACGTAGACATGGCGTGCGATAGGCCGCGTATCGTATATCAGAGGTCGGCAAACTTTTGCAACAAAAGTTACAATTTACAAAATTTCCCAATTTTTAAAGAGCCACAAACATTTTTCTCCAATGCTATAGTATTTGCTTACTTATTGAATAGTTGTATCAATGGGAACATTGACTTTGCATGCCACTTTTTAAGTTCTGTTAAATCTGGCTCATAACTTGTTTTAAGTTGTAGACACGACTCTAGATTTTTATTTATTAGTGGACGCACGATATATGTCGACCGGAAGATCGTCAGCACTCCAAATGCCCACTTTTTCATCTCAATATTCTGGAACTCTATTCCATGTGCGAGTGTGAGTCCCTCAACTAGCGGCATTTCATTTAGAGCTGTTTACTTGTGCTGCGCGACGTGCATGCATTTCTGGACCTCCTCCAACTTGCTCTAGAGTTCTGTGAACTTGCCACGCCACAAGTCTTTGTTTTTCAGTTCCAGAAATTGCATTTAAGAGATCCAGCACCAATTCTAAATGGTTCAATGTTGATCTCATTTGTATTTATGTTGAGAGGATTTATTATGAACTCGAGAGTAGTTTTGTCTGTTTTGAATTTCTCGAATCTCCATCCAACAAATCCATCCTTAATTTTTGTATAACTTCGCTGAAATATCTCAAACAAATAGTTGCATTGTTTTCAAAATGAAGTAATTTACCGCTCTCCATGTCTTCAACAAGAAGAATTTTTCTTTTTCGAAATAAACCACTTTTTCCAGCAAGGCATAGGCTGGGTTTCCCTTTCCTTGCAGTTTTAGCTCATTGAGTTTCATTGTGATATCTACAAGTTGAATTTTTGCAGCCATTTATTTTGTTCCAATTAGGGATGGTCGATGCCTTTTCATTGAGGAATATTTTTATTTCACTCAAGCACCCAGGAAAACACATCAATACGTGGCCTCTGAAAAACCATATGCACCACAGATGCAGGTCTGAATTCTGACTTAGGAAGCCTCCCTTCCTTTCGTGAAGGATTTCTTTAAATTAGCGATATTAGAGTGCTCTTGTCTAAATGCTGTTAATTTTTTTCTGAATAATCGATGTTCCCTATTTATTTCTGCCATTCTACTGGCTCCATCAGTTGCTACGGAATCGAATTTAATTAAATCGATTACTTTGTCTTCCAGGCATTTTTGCACTGCATTTGCTATATCCTCCACCACGAGTTTGCCCTGAGAGCAGTAGCAATCCCAGCAGTTCTTTTGAACCTTGGAGCGATATATACCTGACGAAGACAACTTGTGCCGTTTCTTTTATGCCACAAGACGCATCTAAAGCAAGTAATAAGGTAGGAGTCAGTGGAATATCTTCCACTTGCATATGTTACATTTGAAGACATTTATTTGTGCAGTTCTATCTTGTACTTGTTTTAGCAGATAGTGGCAAATCTTTGATTTTTTCATGATTTCTGCTTTCTTTCTTTTTGAAATCGCGAAACAATTCTTCAGATGCACGTATGAAACAATTTTTGACGTACTCATCATCTGTGAATGATTTCCCCCTTTTTGCAATTTCTAGTGATACTATAAAGCTTGCCAGATTTATATTATTTGGAGCTTGAGCCCAGTTACTTAGCATAGAACTTGACTGCTATTTTTGTTTCTAAAGCTCTTCTGCTTTTTTTCGTGCGTCACCGGCTGAATATTTACCAGCAAACTGGGTATGTTTTGTAGTGAAGTGTCCGTCCAAATTTAACTTCTTACTGTATGCGAGTTTTTAATTATTTTTATTTTTATAGATTATATCATATCAACGCAAACGACTCCGTCCAATCCCGATTAAATTTCCGTTTTTTTTTTCTTCGAAAGACAATGCGCAATTAAATGAAAGCCGAATGTTATTTCACACAGTATGATTTGTAGCAGACAATGTGATGAAAAGTAGCAAAAGTGCGCAAACAAGGGAGTACCCCCGACAAAGACATTATCCAAATTGCAACATATAACTGCCGATCACTACTAACAGACGCACAACTCTTTGATCTACAGAACGAATTGGATGAAATAAAATGCGATATTCTTGGCGTGAGTGAGGTCAGGCGACACGGAGAAAACCTACTAAATCTACAATCAGGAAGAATGCTCTACTATAAAGGACAAGAGAACGAAAGCCAAAGAGGTGTAGGATTTCTAGTACATCCAAGAATAGCAGCATGTGTTCAGAGTTTCCACGGAATATCAGAGAGAATTGCCTACTTAACACTAAAATTCTCCAATAAGTGTACAATCAAGATAATACAAATATACGCACCAACATCGAGTTCCGAAGACGAAGCAGTGGAAACCCTATACGAAGACATAGAAAAAGTCCTAGAAGTCGATAAATGCCACCATGACCTTATAATTGGTGACTTCAATGCAATAATTGGAAGAAAGCTCTCTGAAGACGAGCACTACATAGGAAAACACGGACTGGGTGTGAGAAACCACAGAGGGCGTATACTATATAACTTACTAGAAAGACAGAGGATATTCGCAATATACCTTCTTCCGAAAACAGCCGCAAATAAAATGGACCTGGTTGAGCCCTGATGGAAGAACTAAGAATGAGATTGACTATATTTTATCATCGTCTAAAAAAAAATAGTGGGAGACATAACCGTTTTGAACTCATTTCACACCGGTAGCGACCATCGGCTAGTAAGAGCAAGAATTTCAGTAGAGAAAACAAAAAGAAAAACTAAAAGAGTCCAACATACAATAGATAATGAACTCCTTAAAGAAAAACAAGATACCTACCGAACGGTCTTGGAAAGTAAATTTAAAAAGCACGACCACCAATTAGGCATTAACAAGCTAGAGGAACAAATAACAACAACAATTACCACAACAGCATTTGAATTAGCCAAATATACAAGAAGGAAAAGCAAACTGAGACAAGAAACAAAACAAATGATCGAAAAAAGATGATCAATGTTCAGAGATAGTAAAAACACACCTGAATACCGCGAGATAAAGAGGGAAACAAGGAAGATGATAAGAAAGGATCTGGAAACACATTATGAAGAGGAAGTGACGAACGCGATAGAAGATAATAAAAATTTGAAATGCCTGAGACGAACAGACGGTAGAAGAGAAATCATAAGCCTGAAGAATTCCGAAAGGAAGGAATCCAGAAACAGGGACGAAATGCTGAAAATTATAGAAAAGTCCTACAGCGAACTATACCGGTCGAGGACTAAAAGCCCAATAAACGAGGAAAGACAAAAGGTCGTGAATGTCGGTTCTGACAAATCCCGGAAATAACAGAAGATGAAATACTATATGCACTAACATCGATGAAGAACAACAAAGTTCCAGGAAACGATGAAATAATAATCGAAATGGTAAAACAAGCCTCACACATAATCATACCAAGACTACAATTACTCTTCAATAGGTGCCTTGAAGAGGAAAACATCCCTGAAAATTGGCACGAAACGTCAATAGTATTAGTATTCATAAAAGGGAACCCAACGTGCCTACAAAACTATAGACCAATAAGTATGCTGTCACAACTCTATAAACTTTTCACCAAAGTAATTGCAAACCGTATAAATAGAAAACTTGAGGACTACCAATCAATTGAACAGGCGGCATTTCGAAAGGGGTTAAGCACAAACGATCACCTACTAACAGTAAAACTTCTAAATGAAAAAATGACCAAATACAACATGACACTCCATATGGCCTTTGTTGACTACGAAAAAGCTTTTGATTCTATAGAACACTGGGCTATAACCTACGAATTAACGGAAGCCCGCATCGATCACAGACACACTAATCTTCTCAAAAAAATCCATGAGAATGCCAAAGCGTCGGTCAGAGCCCACGAAAAAACAAACACATTTGAGGTGAAGAGAGGAATCAGACAAGGTGACACCATCGCATCACAATTGTTCAACTTAGCTATAGAAGGGGTCTTTAAACAAATCAACTGGTCAAATCGAGGAATTACCGTAAATAGCTAAAAGACTAACACACCTAAGATACGCAGACGACATCGTATTATTCGCAGAAAACTCCCTAGATCTGAAAGAAATGTTAACAGACCTGGAGGAAAAATCAAAAAGCATAGGGCTAAAAATGAACATAAACAAGACAAAAACAATGTGTCTCCAAGATCCAAATATAATAATTAACAACCAAAGGATAGAAAACGCAAACGAATATGTCTATCTAGGCCAACAAATAACCCTGGGCAACGATAACAAGAACATGGAAATTGAACGGAGAATTAGACTGGGTTGGGCGGCATTTGCAAAACTCAAAGGTATACTAACCAACAAAAAGATACCCCTACGACTGCGCTCAAGGCTATATGACCAATGTATCCTACCAATAACAACATACGGAGCACAAATATGGACCTTATCAAAACAAATTGTGAACAAACTAAGAGTATCTCAGAGGGCCATGGAGAGAAGAATGTTGGGTGTATTACTACGAGATAGAAAGAAAAACGAATACATTCGAAACAAGACCAAAGTGACCGACATAGTGGACAGGGCATCTCAACTCAAATGGGACTATGCAGGACATATCGCCCGTATCAAAGACAATAGATGGAATGGGAAATTATTGCGTTGGAGACCATGGACAGGTAGAAGATCAAGAGGAAGACCAATCTTACGGTGGTACGATGATCTTAAGAAAGTGGCAGGACTGCACTGGATGAGAACTGCTCAAGATCGAGACCGATGGAGAAAACTAAGAGAGGCCTATGCTCAATCCTGGGCGCATGACCGCTGAAAGAGAGAGAGAGAGTATTGTTGTTTATGAACCAAGCGACCATGACGATAGGTCAAATTCAAGAGCGCATTTGTAACCGCGAAAGGGCTTTGCAATTTTAGTTCATGGGTGCTATTTTTTGAAGTATGCAAAATTAAAAAAAAATCCGCTTTGTTTCAATCGTGCCTATGCTAGGGGCGGTTGAAACAGTGATTTTGGTCGGTTAAAAAGCATGCAAATATAACAGAATATAATATTCGAACATGTTTTATTTGGCATTAATTTCAATTATAAGTATAATTTTGTCACCGCTTGACAAAAGTAATCTGTTTTTAAGGTTTTAATTTCTAATCAGCCTTACCTTGTAATTAACAATTAAAGTAATTAACAAAAATAATAAAAGAAAATATTTAAGGAAACTATGTTCTTTTATTCACAAATTGACTAATAACATATTTATCAAGTTATGTGTTTTCTTGTGACCTCATGGTCTCTCTTAGCAGTAAAATGCAGGAGCCATACCGTACTAGTAATTATATTTTATTTATGTTATTAGTCAATTTTTGGAATAAAAGAACATAGTTTCCTTAATTATTTTCTTATAATATGAAAATTCACACAGTAATGTTTTCCTATTTTTAGGGTTCCGTACCGAAAACGGAACCCTTATAGGATCACTTTGTTGTCCGTCGGTCTGTCTGTCTGTCTGTCTGTCCGTCTGTCTGTCTGTCAAGACCATTTTTGTCAGGAACGCGTAGAGGTAACAAGTTGAAATTTACATCAAATACTTGGGTATGCGGTCTCTTTCAGCTGTGAAAAAAATCGAACTTGTAAGTCAACACGATCAAAAGATATGACCGTTTATGTCGCATATTTTGCGATTTTACAAGGGAATCAAAACCTACAGGGTACTTCCCGTTGACCTAGAATCATGAAATTTGGCAAGAAGCGATGTCTTACAGCACATGTAAAGGGAAAAATCGGAAAACCGTAAATATGTAGTTTAATTACCAGAAAAATGCGAATTTACTATTAGAAACTTATGAAAATGCACTAATGTTGTCGTAGTGGTATTGTCAGGCTCCAGAGGCATATGGGTTGCATACAGTTAGGTCCTCCTCGATTAGGTCCGAAGGTTAAAAAGTATGTGTTGACACCAAGCTGTTTATTCTGAATTTTCTTTGTTTATATTCGTTATGCATTTCATAACGTACCCTCTATATACATAATATATACAGGGTATATATTATGTCTAAATTTTTATTGTTTATAACCGACATGCGACATACTCAAGTCCCGTAACATACTGTATAAATTATATTTCGTCTAATTTTTCTTTATAATCTACATATACTTAAATCACGTACGCCCTATATTTTTTGGTAGTCAATTGCCCAAAAGCAGTCAATTGAACAACTGAATGTTAAGAGTATCGAAATAGATCTAGAAATAGTTAATATATTAGTTTATATTAGATCTAGAAATAGTTAGATCTTAATATAAGTTAGTGAATAAGTGTAATACTAAAATAAAGTTTTCTTTTTATAAGTTTAAAAATATTCGCGTTATTTAAAAAAAAAATACCCTGTATACCTTTATACAGGCTATATAGGTATAAGGCAAAATTGAGCAGTAAAAACAAATAGTGAAGTTCCAGAACCCCTAAACACTCATAGTGAATGGGGGATGTATGGTAATAAAATATATTGTAGAATTACATCGTACGACAGCGACATCTTGAGGTTATGCTTGCAGCGTTACTAAGATAGTCGTGATTTCAGGAGGGCCACTTGTCAAGTTAACTGAATGTGCTTGCTACGTCCTCCACAAAAAAAAATTACCTTACTTACAAGTTTGTACGGAACCCTCGATGCGCGAGTCACAACTCGCACTTCAATAGAAAAAAACTAAAAGGAACCATTTCTTCAATAAAAAATTTAGCTTACAATTAGAGATGAAACTGATTCGCAATTGTGGCAAACATAGCTAAGACCACCTTTTGTGCATTTTTCCTGGGCCAACTGTTTGTTTACAAGTGATTCATTGAATCAACTTTTCTCCGGATCTGCTCTGTGAATATGGTGTCAAACAAACAATACCGTAGTATTTTTCCTCTTCTGATGACATTTCCTGCTGGTTTTTACTTTTTTTCCTTTTGAAGTATTTTGTTTACCTTTTCTTCCATCCAATCTTTTCTTAACTTATTGAGCTTTGATCTGTCTCCTTCTGGTTTCATGTTCTTTTCTTATCTCTTCTATCCCTGATGTATGAGCATAAATTTTAGACATCCTCGTTCTACGGCCTTCATTAATTTTTTTCCGGGAAGCGTTTGGTAATATGGTAATATATCGTACTGCTTCTGGTGTAAATACAATCGGATCATTAGAAATTGATTGTGCATTTATAGACGGTCTCGGTAAAGTTTCCGGATTTATAATGCTGCTGTAACGTCTAGGTGGTGCATCCAAAGTTTCTCGTCTCGCCTGTTGTTAAACCGATGTCTCTAAAGTTGTCTTGTAGTTTCTTAGTTAAAATAGAAGGCTTTAATCGCCGCGTTTCATCTTTCAGATAAATTTGAATTGAATGTAGAAACAACTTCAGACGCTAATTCTTCCTTCTTCAAACTCTAATCTTTAAAAGACTTGTATTTTCGAAATTAGGCCTATCCGTTACCTCAGTTGTACCTTCTGGATTCGATCTATTCGTCACAAATGCAGGAGCATTTCAAGCTCAGTAAACAGATGCCGGTTATATACGGCATGGGTAAATTCCCGTTTTGCGAAAAAAGCCGGATTGAATGTTGGAGGATGACAGAGCAAGGGGCATAGCAGACGCTACAATCCCCGGAATGTCATAAATTGAAATTATTTTTCCTGGGCTTCGCATCCATTCATCACAGCTCGAATTTACAGCCTTCTTTAAAGGGCCATATGCAGATCGATCAAGTGGTAGAAGTTTGTGTGAGCAATAGGGAGGCAAACACAGTCAAATAATGCCGTTGTTCTTGCAAAAGTCCAGTGCATTATTATAAATGTGTGAGGAATGATTATCTAGTACGAGTAACACTTTATGTGACGGAGATATATTTGTTTGTTTCTTTAAGTGTTCCAGGTTCCATCCTGTATCCAACTAGATGGATTTGCTGTTTCACCAGACTCTATTGGCTCATCCCTAACAAAATAGTCTTGGTAACGCACTCGTGGAAAAACAAAGAATGGAGGAATTACATTACCCATGGCGTTTGCTGCAAAAGTTACTGTCACTAATGGGGTACATTTCAGCTGAAGTTACTGAATCTAATTGACGAGCACCACGTCTAGCTACAACTATATCGTGTTTTTGCACTGTTGTCTGTTTCATCGATATTATTTATGTTTTGGGGCTCAAACTTATGCCGATCTAGGATAATGATCAAATTGTCACAAAAACCATCGACGTTAGTTTTATTAAAGCTAGTCGCCCTTGACAGGCGTGAAGCTTGCGCGGCGCGTGCAGACAGTTCATGGTTTCTTCTCATAAACATCCGAAACCATTCCTCACCAGCCATCTTGTTGTCTTCCTAGTTTTAGGTGGTGATAAATTATACCTAATGGTAAGTTCGTATGCCAATTTCCTCACCACTTTCTTAGACAGTCCAAAATATATATCTGCACATCGAATCAAATATTTTGATAATTATCGCTTTTGCTCTTCATTAAAAACTCGGATGTGTGTTCTATACCCCATAACTTCATCGTCCTCGCCAGTCGTATCTCGCTTTTCTATATATCTCAGGAGAGAACAGTGGTTTATTGCATGCTTGTCCTCTGCTTTTCGTAGAGAATTTCCAGCTTTTACTTTCTCATATATATCTTTGTAAGTCGAAATGTCAAACGAAAAAAATTATATATTTATTGTTCCAACCGTCCCCAACCCCACCTTTGGTAAATGACAGTTTATAGTAATGATAGTAATAATAACAGATAAGCTTCCTAAAAATCACAAACTCACACTCAAAATTTTGATTTATTTATAAGACACGATATTAGCATAAATCCTTTTGGGTACAAAAACACAATATGGTCTTCTGGAAACAACACTGCGCGGGGAGGGACGCAACACTGACAATCGTGTTCGGACCTGTCGGCCGCTTCGTTCTTTCCACTCCTCGCTCCCCGAGCAGCCATTCGCGAGATATTTGTTTTGTTTCAAGAAACCTTTGTTTTAATCGTATCCAGTCTACACTTTTGTCCCTCTAGTATTATCTATTTTTGCAATTTATTGCAAAATTCCCCTATTGGGTTGCTCAGATACAGATAATCGAGGAGAAATCATCTTTGACTGGATCTCAGAACTCGAACTATGTGTGGGTAACGTAGAGAATTAACCCACTTTTGAACGCAGGAGCAGATCCTCTATATTAGACCTCAATCTCGCCACGGCGGACCTTGTGCATAAGATTCAAAACTGGCCGGTGCTAACGATGGAAACCCTAAGTGACCATAGGAACTTGTCGTACCGCATCGATGTAGATACAATAAAACCAACAGCAAGAAAATTCACCAGCAGGGGATGGCAACCAAAAAATGTAAAGGAGAACAAATTCGCAATTATGCTGGACGAGTTAACCACAAATGACCGCCTACCTGATGCTACTCTGTACTACAAAAAACTTGCAATGGTATCCACATGCCAAGAAAGCCTTTAAAAAGAATAGAGGTATACTGGTGGAGCTTGAAAACTGCTGAGATGAGAAAGATCTGTTTTACTAAAAGACGTGCCTATCAACGCAAAGAGAAGAAAAGTCCAAATCCAGACATAGAAGCTACGTATCGATATTCTTACGCCACAGCAAGAAATAACTCACGCACAGAAATCAACAGATCTAAAAGGGGCATCTGGCGTCAACTATGCAAAAAAATAGATAAAAATGTGTGGGAAGGCGCAAATTCCCTTGCCACTCGAGAACTCAAAGTAAGATCTCCAAACCCAAGAAATGACCCAGGATGTGGGAAGTGTGGACGTTCTCTTCTCCAAGCACCAGAAGCTATAGTGGGTTTTACCAGGAGTTAAAGGAGCTCCTGAATTTTTGATTGAGGAGTAGAACAGGGCCAGCCAGCGCTTCGAAATATCAGAGCACCAGGACCCGACAATGTTAAAAAATCCCTCTGGAAGCTGTAAAGATTGCCGTAAACAGACAACCTGAATTTGTTCTAGAAGTTGTCAACAATATAATAGGAGACGGCAGATTCCCGGATAGGTGGAAGATAGCAAGATTAGTCCTTCTCCGGAAAGGTGAAAAGGCCCATACACGAACCCTCTAATTACAGACTAATGTGCCTGCTGGATGTCCTCGGGAAACAACTTGCTTCTTTCAAGAATTAAAGTGGAATTGGATAAGGGAAGAGTTCTTTCCGACAGGCAATATGGGTTCAGATACCATTCAAATAGGAGAATTCAGATGGAAACCGGCGATGTGGTCGTAGAATGCGAAGATAATAGTGCTGTTCCCACGTGTTCGGTTATGGGTGAAACACTGTGGAACATAGTATACGACGGCGTGTTAAGGCTTATTTTCCCCACTGGAGAAGAAATATTAGGATATGGCGTAGTCTTAGCTAAAGTTACAATAGGTAAAACTGAAGAAAAACAAATGAGAAAGGCAAACACCGCTATAAAGCAGGTTCATGAATAGCTAGAGCGAAAAAACCTTAAGCTGGCCCGTGAAAAAACCGAAGCCGTAATTCTCACTGGCAACAGCAAAATAGGACCCATAACATTTAAAATTAAAGAAACAAGAAGTCCAGTACCTAGGCATGACTATTGACCAGAAACTATCTTTAAAACTACCCAAAGAAAACCGCATGAAATGCCCTAAAAATGACATCGGCCCTACGAAAACTATTGCCTAAGACAGAAAAGCCAGAAAAGATTTCAAAGAAGGTTGCTTTGCTCTATGGTTCACTCGACCATTCTTTATAGAGCCCCGGCCTGGACTAGAGCCATAGAAAAGACGTACATGAGATGTTCGTCTCTGTACATAGAAAAACATAGAAAAATCAGAGTATGCAGTGCATACAAGACTACTGGCATTGCCCGATAGAGTTCAAAATCTATCTATAATCTGAGATAGTTCAATTATATAAGACAAGGAACTGGGAAAATGGGGCAGATAGCAAAGAAATAGTAAACAACCAAATGCTTGAATACTGGCAAAAGTCATGGAGATATCCGAGAGGGATAAATGGAAAGAACAGACAAGTTTCAACCTAGAGGTGCAAACACTCGTAGACGTGATGCTAAGATCACCAAAGGTCTGGACATACACGGAGACATTGATAGGTGACATCCGGACACAAAATAACTAGACGAACGGACAAAACGAAACTACAGAAACGAAGACCAAAAGCATAGAGGCAGCTCCCAAACCCCTAAACAGTTCAGTGATCGGTACGTTCCCCGAAGAAAATGTAAATGCCAATAGCAGGGCAGCGACATCCTTGAGCTTAATACAGTGTAAAGAGTGGTTCCAGGATGTTAGTGATTCCAGGTGGACATTTATCAAGTTAATGATATGCCTGCTACGCCCCCCAGAAAACACAAAAAAGTATTGTCTGTATAGTCTTGATTATCTAGTTTCGTCCATCTAACCTGTGGATTAAATCTAGTTCTGATATTATTAATGTATTTGTTTTATTCTTGTGATAAATGTATGTAATCATCGCCGGCGTTTCGAAACGATGTGCTAATAATTTTGGCTGTAACTGTTACGTAATGCACGCGTAATGAAAGGCATCGGGAAGTTGATTGGATGAAATTAGCGCCCGCGTGCTTTTGTGTGTTCGCATGTAGAACACATAATCAATTATTCCCTTTAAAATTCATCCCCTAATAATATTACATTGAAACAAATACAGTCTGCACTGTGTGTATCCATACACACAGTGCGGTGACTGTGCATGCAGCAAATGTAGTCAACTAATTATTTTCAGAATAATCGCATTAGCACACGATACGTACGGAATATTAGGGGATGATTTGTACACAAAGCCGGTGTTTGCGTACACACGCGGCGATCCGGTGTGCCTTTTCGGGGGCGGCAGTCAGACGAGATGTATAATGCACGTCGACTAATTAGTCAAGTATTTACTAATTCGCTAATTGGGGATGCGCACTAAACCACCTGGGCCGTCCCGGGAATTGGAGCCGTTCTCGACACCCTTTTCGCCAGATTACTCCAAGGATAGTCGCAGGTGGTGAGATTTTACAACTTACATAATTAGGTAATATGCTTACATTGCTATAGAAGACTAGAAAAGACCTACACGAGATTGGAGAAAATAAGACAAGACGAAACCAGTGTTTTTTGTATCAAATATCATTTCAAATCGAGGGCAATAAATTCCATAAGCGACGCGATAAAACAATAACTGAAAAACAAATATTAAAAATAAATAAAAAACGCAGAACGTGAACAACCGTATTGGAAAACCGATTACAAAAACGAATTAAATATTGATTTCAATCAGTGGTCCAATTTTCCTTCTGCACGATAAAATCCACTCGAACCTCACCGAACTAACTAACTTACGTAAAACTTATTTTATTTATCCCAAAACAACTACAATATATATATATATATATATATATATATATATATATATACATATTTTTATATATATATATATATATATATATATATATATATATATATATATATATATATATATATATATATTCATAATATATTATTTTATATAAATGTAGTACCAGGAGACCAGAAATACAGAAAAGCTCTTAAGGATAGATTCTCTCATCACAAATAACTTTCAATTTATACCATTTACTACGTAGTTCGGTTTGTCTAAATATGATTATAATAATAATAATAATTTATTTATTCATGTAGTCAAAATGAATGTGATGGTCAATCACGTAACACATATTAAATGAAATATTAACAATAATTATACATAAGTTACATAACTAAACAGTTATGTATATTTATAAACAATTAAGTATGTGAATACAATAAAGTTTAATTGCATGTGAAAACAAAACTGTAAGTTCATATTAAGCATTTAAAAAATCATCTACCAAATACGGCTCTTGCTACAATAAGAAGGTTTTCAACATATGTCTGTAGACCTTAATTTTATTGGTCTTGATTTGGTAATCAATTTTGTTGAATATCTTCACTCCTAAATAAAAGTGTTGTTTTCTATATATTTTGCACACTTATTACAAACAAGAACATATAGAATGAAGTTAGCAAAATCTAACTTAAATTGAATACAAAAATCGACTCATTATAAACTAATATTAATGTCTTTACACTCCTGAGAAGAATTGCCATAATCGACTAGCGGCGAGCTTGCACACGTTATAACACTATCCCTCAAGCTGGCCGCGATAGTTTGTCTCTTTTATGGAGCACATTCCCAACTTAAACACACATTTTTCCTGTTTTGGTTTAAATAGTCCCTTAGTGGGGATATTCGCTACGATCTCTTCCGTTGGTTGGTATTGAACGTCAATTAACGTTCGTTCGTATGAGCACGGATAAAATGATGCGTGATGTCGATGTGTTTTGATTCCACATGAAACACAGGGTTTTTCACGAGACGTTGGGCACTTTGACTGCCATTGCAGATGGCAGTTGCCACGTCTTCCATGGCCCCGATTTCCCTCGGGGAATGTGTGCGAGTGGCATGTATATGTGTCGGCATGTGTATGGCTTCCTTCGTCGCATTCGCCATTACATTTTAAGGATCCTGCGTTCCAATCTGACCCGCGTACTCAGCGGTTGCTTCTTCTTCCAATTTGTTGTGTCTTGTTGCTTTTGCTTCACCCGGATGTACTCTTTCACGGGTCTTCCCCTTTTTCCGGTTCTTATTAACCGTGGGCGGCCTGGCCTCCGTTTCAGGGTTGGTCCAGTTTGTTTGGTTTCGGCCCAAAGTCTGTTCGCCTTCCATTTCTCCAAGTAGCCTAGGAAAATGCACTCCTTTGATCGACTGTCAAATTTTCCTTTTCCAACACTTTTATCTAGTGTAAAAAAATAGTTAAAATTTTTTTTAACTAAACAACACTCAAAAATTGCAATCAAACCAAATGCTTCACTCAGATCCTACAAATACAACTACTCCTTTACAACTCAAGATTCTAGTATATCTACAATTCAATTCTGCTCCATTTGGCTGAAAAGTGCTCCCTGAAACAGAGACATAATCATTAAAACCTCTACTGGCTACCTCATTAAATCGGACTGCCCTTCTACAATAGATACACTTAAAGCACTTTGCAACAGAAACGTTATTAAGTCCGTTAAGATCTACCGTCCTCAACATCTAACCAAAACGACCCCACCTAGACCCCCTTCTTACTCTGCAGTAATTGAAAAAGTGGAACTAGAAATATCAGATGAAGACATTGCAACTCACCTGCACTCGAATGTAAACCTAAATATACGATGCTGCAAGAAAATAATATCCAGGGCCCATAATAAACCGTGTCGATTAATTCGAATAATAACGAGTGATGTTGCCTCTTTCGAGAAACTTCTAGAGTCAGGCGGGCTCTTCTATATGAACAGGCACTACCCCGTCTCGCCTAGTAATCCCCCTGCACCCATCCCTCGTCCTTGTGGCAAATGCCAGTCATTTAAATACTCCACAGAAAATTGCTCTGCCCCCAAAAAATGTTCAGGTGTACATGAAACCCATCTATGTAAATCACCACTGCCTCCTAAATGTGCAACGTGCAACAGCACTGAGCATGTAACATGGTCTCCTCTGTGCCCAAAACATCCTACCAAACCCATTGATGGAGTTCCCAACGTAAAAATTAAATTAAGCAACAAAAAGTGCGCCGATCTACCAACCACCATCACTAAGAATTCAAGAATTCATGCACCTATGACAACACACGACTTTATAATCAATACCTACAGACATGAACTAAACGACCCTACCAACACCAAAAGAGATGAATTATTAAAGACACTACACCGCCGTTTCGCAACCGATTTTGAAACTAACATACAACCATTTTTTGCAGGGAAAAAATTATACATCATAATGTTTGACATGAGAAACCCTCACCTTGTACCCGCCAAACAACCTACCGACGACGTGACGCAAACAGTAATTTCGATAAACAATGGCTAAATTAAACGTAATATACTCCAACTTAAACAGCTACTACAATAAAAAACACCTCATGGAATACACACTTGACAAACATTATATTGACTGCAGCATGTTTGTAGAGACGGCCAAGGAAATAACTTTCAGGAACTGGAACACCATACAGATTCACGGAAATCCAATCACCAACAAAGCCAGGGGGGGTGCTCTAGTTCATCTACGCCCTGCTTATAAACTTGGTAAGGCCAACGCTCCCTTCCTACAAAATTCACTCAATGACTGCCTTCACTACACTTTACCCTTCCAAAATCACAAAATCCACATATTCTTGCTCTATATTCACCCACATTCCAGTATTGAGCAAAATATCTTCGTCAAAGCCTCCTTGTATCCCTATTCAATTATTATCGGTGACTTACACATCAATCCTTCTAAAACCAAACTTCTCAACCATTTTCTCAAAAATTCAAATTTTATCAGAGGACCCACTCCTCCAACATTCATTATGCCCAACAATCCCGATTCTACTCCAGACATATTTTTCACATCTCTAACCTCTCACACTACATCAACGAAATTCAACTTACACCGGACGTTGGATCCTATCACTTGGCAATAAAATTCTCTATCCTAACCACTCTTCCTGCAAACACATCTCCTTGAAAACCGAGACCTAACATCAAAAAAACAAATATTGACAATATAAGTTCAGGCATGACATATTACCTAAATTCAATAAACGACAAAGACATTTCGATTCAACATATTGAGGATTTCCAAACACATCTTTCAAACCTTATTACCCTTCACTCACCTCCTTTAACACCCAAACACCACACACTAAGTCTCCCTCCTTTCATAATCAGACTCATCAAATACAAAAGACAGATATACAGGGAATATCAACACACAGACGAACCTGACCTGAAAAAATTATTCAACAAAGTTAATAAACAAATTAAAGTTCACATATTCCAATATAGGTCATTCCTGGCTTAATGTCTGCAAGGAGATTGAAAGGGATTACGGTAAAACTTATTGGGACAAAATTAAAAAATTAAGTAAATACAAAAACTAAATTCAATCGCCACAAATCATAGACTCGAAATTTCCTCACTGTGCTCCTTCAGACCTCCAAGAAGCCTCCCTTTTCGCAAAACTCTTCGAAAAAGCATTCACACCCACTCATAATTCCGACTTTGATGACGAACATTTTAACTTAGTATCCAACTGGTCCAATATTTTTTTCAAAAACAACAATTTTCAGACCCCTGTTTCAATCATTGCTTTGGGTAAAAACAGCGCTCCTTGTAGGGACAACATCTCGATACTACTTATCAAACAGCTGAACGACCAAATTCACAAGCATATAATTAAATTATACAATTTTTTGACTATTATACAGCGTGTTTCTCCCTTCTTGGAAATCCGGCACAATCATCACTCTATTAAAACCAGGCCAGGACAAGACACTTACAAAAAGTTATAGAGCAATCACCCTACTTCCCGTTTTAGGTAAAAACTTGGAACATATTCTAAAAGCCCGTATTTGGAACTGTTTGGAATATCAGATCCCCTGCTTCCAATTTGGTTTTAAACCTTCACATTCTACTATACATCCACTTTTCATCCTCACAAACAATCTACAAGCCTCCCAACTTCTTAATCAACACTCTGCCGCTCTTTTTCTTGACATAAATAAAGCCTTTGACACAGTTTGGCACGACGGGCAGCTTTTCAAATTACACAATTTAAACATCCCCTCTTATCTTCTTTTTATGTTAAAAGACTTCCTTTATGACAGAAACTTATGCATTCAAGTCAACGACGCTCATTCTAACTTATTTACCCCTCGCTAAGGTGTTCCAAAAGGTTCACCATTATCACCCATACTTTACAACACTTGCTGCCACGACATTTTTAATACAGACCTCAACTTTCCCTCTCTCATAAACTATCCCTTTACAACACATTCTCCAATACGCCGACGACACAGCCCTCATATCTCATTCACAATCTCTTCCTAAAGCAATTAAAAAATTACAAATACTTACTAAGCAAACAATTGATTGGTTCAATAAATGGAGATTAGGCCCAAACCCTTCCAAATATCAGCTTCTTCTACCCTTTCACCGAATTTCTAATAACTCTCCGCACATAAAGGTTGTCCTTGCCACAGCACCTACTATTAACACCTACTATTAAATATTTGGGCATCACATTCGATGGAGCAACAAAATTTAACATTCACATAAGAGAAAACAAATGTGAAATCATAAAAAGAGCCAAACACTTTCGGTCCCTGACTTTCCGTGATCAGGGGATTTCCGTGAAGACAGCGACCACTATTTACAAAACAATTTGCAGACCGATCTTGGTCTATGGACACATTATTTGGACAAACACAAACAGGATGACTCGACATACATTAGAAATTGTCGAAAGAACCGCACTGAGAACAATAACAAAAATGAGACACCCAGACAACCCTATCCACAATCCATCTAACAAACTGCTATACATCAGAACCAAATTAACACCAATCCTTGAAAGACACGATATGCTGCGACAAAAATTTAAAGACCGAGGTAAAAACGGAGACATCATGGAACAGGTATGGAAAAGGAGGAACAACAGAACATCTTCAAAAAAACATCCATCGTTAACTCTTGTGGAAGCTGTTTAAGATTAATATGTTAGATTTATCTATTTTGCGCTTATATTTTCGTTAGCGTTCGGGCTTATATTTATGTTTGTTATAATTTTTTTTTCCAACCACTGATGTAATTACCAGGACCGAAATACTTAGGGTCGATAGCCTTTAACAAATTGTATAATAAAGATATTAATATTATTAGACGGTCGCTTTCCATGCCAAAACTTGTACGCAGTTTCACCATTTAGAGTTTTGCATGGAATTTTTGTCGCAGCATGTCATGTCTTTTAAGGATTTGTGTTAATTTGGTTCTGACGTATAGCAGTTCGTTAGATGGATTGTGTATAGGGTTGTCTGGGTGTCGCATTTTTGTTATTGTTCTCAGTGCGGTTCTTTCGACAATTTCTAATGTATGTCGAGTCGTCCTGTTTGTTTTTGTCCAAATAATGTGTCCATAGTCCAAGATCGGTCTGCAAATAGTTTTGTAAATAGTGGTCGCTGTCTTCACGGAAATCCCCTGATCACGGAAAGTCAGGGACCGAATTCTGTTACTGTTGTTTCTGGGGGTGATGGGTGGCTCTGTTAGTCAAGCACTTGGCTCTCCCCATGACCCAATAACCCAAATCCCCATGACAATTCGCTTTGGAAAACGACAAAAGAACTGAAAAGACATTGGAAACCAATGCCAACTCTAATCAAAGTCAACAAGTGTGCCTATAAAGACAATGTCCAAAACAATGCTCATAGCAGACAATTTTGAGGACATACACATAATAGACACGAATAATTCGGCATTTCAAAAATCACTTGTCGACATGGTTGGAGAATACATTGATTCTAAAGATATCCACGGTAGAGACAAAATTAACCATTACATAACGACTCCCAGCGAAATCAAAAGGCTAATCAAGAAATTGCCAACGCTTAAAGCACCAGGGCCAGACTCATAATATCACACACCCACATTCATAATATCTTGCTCAAAAATCTGTCAAGAAAAGCTTTTATTCAGCTCACTTATATCATTAACGCTATATTTGTACTGACATATTTTCCGAGCAGATGGAAAATGGCTTAGGTCATTCCCATCCACAAAGCTGAGAAGCCAGAGCAAGACTCATCAAGCTATAGACCAATTAGCCTTATGAGTAGGCTGGGAAAATTAACTGTAAAGGTCATACTAATTAGAATCACAGACCGCCTAGAAAAAAACAACATCCTAAAAGACCATCAATTCGGATTTAGACAACGTCACAATACTGTGCAACAAATTGCTAAGATAGCGACGGACGTCTCGACTCAATTTAACAAAAATAATGTCACAGCAATGGCGCTACTATATGTACAGAAAGCGTTCGACAAGGTCTGGTTGGACGGGCTAATTTACAAATTAATCAATTTCAAATTCCCCCCCGACCTTGACAAAACTGGTATGTAATTATCTGATAAATAGATTCATGAAAATTATCATAAATGAAACTGACTCTAATAAAATATTTATAAGGGCTGGTGTACCTCAGGGTTCTATTTTGGGATCGGTTCTATTTATAATATATTTAAATGATATCCCAACACTAACGCAGACTAACTTAGCACTCTTCGCTGATGACACTGCCATTGACAGTCACAGTTTCAGTGCCATAACTGCATATTCCAAGATCCATACCCATCTGACTTTATTAGCAAAATTTTTCGAAAAATATAAAATCACCATAAACGCGGAGAGAACCGAAACAATCTCTTTCACAAGAAAGAGAACTAATACCAGACTCCCAATCTCACCCAAAATTCTTGGCAAAATCATGAAACCCTCATCTACAGTGAAATACTTAAGGATGACACTAGATACCAGAGAATATTCGCAATGGGCTGATATTAGGGCCATAGCAGAACAGGAGATAAGGGGACCCATTAACAAGCAGAATATGGTCAATCTCATGATCAAGAGCGAGGGCAACTGGAAGACAATGACAAATTTGTGTACCGAAATCCTTAGAAGGAAAGACGAAGACCACAAAGGCCCACCCTACATCAAAGAAAATGAAAACAGAAAAAATAGGGCGGTAAAAAATCCGTCCGGGCTGCTAACCCTGAAGGAATGCGCAAGCGATACCGGGGTGGCGTACTTTTAAGCCAAGTGGAAGTAGCGGTTTAGTGAGTGAGAGCCTCACTCACAGGCTGGTAGAGCTTCGCCCAAAACCACTTATAAAAAAAAATACCAGACTAACATATAGGCAACATGTCAAGAATACTGTAGGAAAACTATATGCAGCCACGTGGAATCTGTACAGCCTCCTGGCGAAAAATAGTAGACAGAATCAGAAAAACAAATTACTGATTTATAAAAGGGCCAATAATGACATACTCATCTCCTGTTTGGTGTAACCTTGCTCGCAGCAATTTCAGGCCGCTATAGGTATTCCAGAAAAAATGTCACAGATTGGCATGAATCGAGACAGATGCACGAGGATCGCGGACCTGCACTATCTGGAAAACATTCCGATGGTTGCCGATTATGTCCGTGAACTCGCTGTGAAATTCTATGCCAATCAAACAAGAAATCACAGGAATCCTATAACGTATAACGAGAGCAACTTCTTAAGAATAATAAGGCAGCTGGAGAGGACTCTATCGTTGCTGAACTGTGGAAAGGTGCTGGAAACAATGCCGTGCGCAAGCTAACCGAGATCATCCAGGACATCAGGGACACAGAGAAATTACCACCCGATTGGAAATCTGCTCTGATCCATCCGCTTCACAAAAAGGGAGATTTTACTGATCTAAACAACAACCGTGGAATTTCTCGCGTCCCGGTAACATACAAGATTCTCTCGAAGGCGTTACAAACAAGGGCAGAAAATCAGTTGGATAGTCAACTGGGAGAATACCAGGGGGCTTCAGGAAGACCCGATCCTGTGTTGAACAGATCCTCAACCTTAAAACTGTATTTGCATACTCCAAGATGAGAAACCGCAAGGTGTTCGTCACCTTTGTTGATTTTAGGAAGGCCGTCGATTTCATTGATAGAGAAACGCTTAACAAAGTACTCCAGGAACTAGCACTAGGCAACAAAATCTGCAGACTCACTCATATTAGAAACTTTGACCAACGCCCATTCCAAGGTTAAATTTAGAGGCGAGATTTCAGAAAGCTTCGAAATACAAGAAATCAAACAACCAAGCCAATTGGAGAAACTGGAGTGAGACAAGGAGATGGACTTTCCCCACTTTTCTTCAACTGTGCCCTTGAAAAGGTTATGAGAGAATGCCGCAAGGAACTGAACAATTTGGGTGCTCAGAGTGGTATCTACCTGGACGTAAGAACGATGGACTGGTTGTAGATTGCCTGGACTTTGCAGATGACATGGCACTGTTTGCTGATTCTCTTGAGATGGCAACAATGCAGGTAAACTGCCTCAGAAAACAGACTGCCAAAGTGGGTCTTCAAGTGTCGCTGGAGAAAACAGAATTCTTCACCAACATCAGAAAAGCAAACAGAGAAATGTTAATAGAACAGGGAAACATCAAGAGGACTGAGAAATTTAAGTATCTCGGCGAATGGATTGAACCCAACTTCTCAGAAAGAGCATCATTATCCAAGAGAGTCAACAAGTTGGAACTAGCCATCGGCTGATTAAGAACACTTACAACAAGAAATGCATGTCACGCAACCTGAAAAATAAGCACTACACATCAGTTTTACGACCAGAAGCCCTGTATGCCATGGAGTGTCTTTCCTTGAACCGAAGCGGTCTAGTAAAGATTGGAAATCAGAGAGAGGAGAATCCTCAGGAAGATCCTAGGCCCGATAAAGGAAGATGGGGATTTCCGAAGGCGGCATAACTTTGAGCTCTACGAACATATTGAGATGTTCTCTAACTGTGCAAGGAAAAGAAGGGTAGCTTTCTATGGCCACGTTGGAAGATTGCCGCCAAACCGACTAACCAATTGTCTGTTCACCTTCGAGCAAAACAAGAAACTTCGTACCACTTGGTTGAAAGAGACCGAGAAGGATATTAAAGAACTGGGAATAACAGATCTCAAAAACAGTCTGTGAGACGCACCCTGAAGGAAGTCCGTGGATTTCAGGAAAAACCTCGAAGGAAAGGTTCCCCTAGACAGAAGAGAGAAATAAGTTACACCGGCAGAAGATGCGACAATACTGGGCAAAGGTTAAAGCCCAACAGTTTAACAAGCGTGGTCCAAAGTAGGCCTATTCGAAAGAAGAAGAAGAAGAAGTATATCGAGAGGTGTGATCTTGGACGCTCTCAACCCCTGAATCAACCCATGGCTTCAACCCATCACTCAATTCCCCAACCCGACTTGGGCAACCGTGGGGTCTCAACTGTCTAAACCCTTCTCTGGTTAAAATGTTGTCGTTCGGATTCGACGTTAAACCGCCAAGTCCCCCAAATTCAATCCTTAGTGCTGAGGTTGGATATGTGGCAGAGAAGAGGCCGGTGCCCCAGCAGTGGGGACATAAAAGCCTGATGACGTATGGAATTCTATTCCTCACGTAATTTGCCGTGTTAGTTGCTTCAGCCCAAAATGATGGTGGCAGTTTTGATTGAATGATTCCACATCTCGCTATTGTTTCCAAAATTTCATTTTAGAAACAATGGCGTTTCCATTGAAAGCGCGGTTTTCAATTTATTTCAATTTCCTGGTTCTTTCGTTCAGACACTCCGTTTTGTTTGGGTGTGTCGTGTACTGTGATTCGCCGCATGATTCCTTTTGATTTTAAATATTCATCGAATTCACGATTTACGTACTCAGTTCCATTGTCGTACTGTAGACGTACTCGGTTCCATTGTCGGACTGTAAAGCCTTTATTTTCTGTCCTGTGTGGTTTTCTGCAAGTTGGACAAAACTTTTGAAAGCTTCCAACGCGTCGCTTTTCTTTTTCAGGCATTGCACTTCACACCACCTGGGCTTGTCATCAATGATCATCAAGTGATAAAGTAATTTGCACCACCTATGGATTTTACTCTAATTGGTCCACACACGTTACTGTAGATTATTTCTAGCAAATGCTTACTTCTACCAGGATGACTTTTTTCGGAAACGGGGTCTGGTTCTGTCTTCCTTTAATGCATATCTCGCATGTGCTGAGTTTATCTTTTGGGTTAAATTTAAAACCGAATACCTTTTTATCTCGTGCCTTTTCCTTAGAACTTTTTTCATTTATGTGGTTTAATTTTTCATACCATTCCCATAATTTTGATCCGCCAATTGATTCTGTGCTTGCTCTCTCCCTTGGCTCACGTACGAAATACCAGTCGTTGACTCCATCAGCAATGAGCGTTAGGTCTCCAGTTGCGTTCCTAACCAGCGCCGAGTCCTTTTTGAAGGTAACTTCACAGCCATTATCAGTTATTTTTGAAGGACATTAGATTTGTTCGAAGGTTTGGTACATGAAAGAATCAAAAGTCTTTCATTCAAGAATCAAAAGTCATTCAGTTTCGTGCAATCTTTCCGTGTTGTACTGTCATGCTGATTTCTCCTATACCTTCGATCTTCGTTGACTCACCATTTGCCAAGTTAAACGGAATATTCTTCTTGTTTAGAATGTCGAATTTTTCTGTCGACTTGCACATATGCGAATAGACTCCGCTATCGAGACAGCATTTTCCGCTTTGCCCGAACGCCGTATGGAAATCCATCTGGTCTTCGTATGCAACGTACGAGTCGTTATCTTTTAGATTGCTCGTCTTGTCTTTGTTTCCTACTAGGCATTTGTGGCAATCGGCTGCTTTGTGTCCAGTTGTATTGCAATGGTAGCATTTTATTGGAATTTTATGATTTGAACGAAAATAACCAGTTTGTCTGTTCTTATCATAGTTTTTGTGACTTGAAATTTCGTCCTTTTAAGCGACCTTTTAAGAGAATGCTTAATAGCTCAGGATTCACCATGAGATCCATTTCTTCCAGTTAGTTGATAGCGTCGAAGAATATGGCCAAATGTTCTCGAAAATTTGTGGCATCTCTCATTTTAGCCAGGATAAGTTTCTTCAGTAACGTCGCGTTTCTGGCAGGCCCCTTTGATTGATAAATTGATTTCAGTTTTAACCAGATTTCACATGATGTTACACAAGACTTTATTTGTTTTAATTCTGACGCACTTATCGCTAAATATAAATTCGATTTAGCTTTTCCATCTTCGGTGTCTTACTCTTCCGCTGCATCAGCGGATTCTTACCATTAATATATGCCCATACGATATTTTTCACTAGTACGGCTTGTACATGCAATTTCCAAGTGTCGTGATTTGAACTGTTCAAATACTCAATTTACTTGTGATTTCCACTCATTTTTGTAAACAAAATTTTTCCTTACACAAAACTGTCGCTATCTTTATGATCTTCCTGGAATTCTTTTCAATATTCATGGGATTCTTACCTGATCCCCTTGATCTTCCTGAATATTCTTGATCCTCCTGGAATTTTCTTGAATTCCTTGATCCCCTGAATTTTGTTGGAGTCCTGATTCCTCTTGAATCTTATTTAATTCTTCTTGATCTTCTTGAATTTCCTTTGATTCCTGGATTTTCTGGATCCCCTGAATTTTACGGTAACGTTAGAATAAGTTGTTTATAGTGTTCCCTGCAACTTTCTCTTGCACTAATGTTGAACATTATTCTCACTATTCTCTTCAGCACGATAAAGCATCTAGCAGCCGACTTTGCTTATCCCCAAATTAAGATGTTAAAGGATGGATGAGGGAAGGCAAGGGCATAATACATGGAACGTAATGTGCTTTGATGCATTGTTATTTTCATTTCAGAATCAGAAACAGAAATTTCTATTTACAGCGTAGATGTATAAATACATAATATACATAATTATATTACACAATATACATAATTATATTACATAATATACAATTTAACTTCTCTAGTCACCTAAAAGAAGTTTAGAAAAGAAGTTCAGAAAATCATGTTTTCCTTTAACAGGGATAATCTTATTTTTTTAAAGCTTTGTAGAATTTGTCTTCGATGGTGCTAGCAGGCAGCTTATTTATTATAAATGAAAGTTCCATACATTGCAGGTGATTTGCTATAAATCGTGAGGTTACGTGGCGGGATATAATTGTCGGTGTCCTCATGGTGTTTGTCCATGTTCGATTTGTTTTTGTTAATGAAGCTTGAAACTTCTAGAATGTATAGACTTGAGATAGTTAAAATTCCTAATTCTCAGAAGTAACACCTACACGAAACTCTCCTAAGAATGCCAATTACTGAACGGATAACATTTTCTTGGGCTTTTAAAAGCGTTTCTGAATTTGTGGAGGCTCCCCATACTAAGATACCGTAGGAGATAATAGACTGTTTTTCGGCAAAATTTTTGCTGTTCAATATTATGTCGCAACTTTCGCACAAAATTACCATCGTCATTAGTAGTTTGTTCAGCTTTCGATCTTAGATGGTCAAACCTTTAACTAGATAAGGATAAGTATTGTCATATGTATTTTCTATGTATCCATTGAGGCAAATCATTTACAAATAGCAATAAAAGTAACGGACCCAAAACTGACTCCTTCGGAACCCCCAAAAGTTAAATCTTTCTCGTCAGATTTATGACCATTTATGTCAACAATTAAGGAGCGCACAGTGGGCTGGATTGCCGAAAAGTGGACAAAACTAGAATACCTTCTTCTATATATTTGTAATTTTGGTTACAGGGTTTTTTTACGCCGTTGAACACGAATCTGTTATCACTTTATCACTATGTTCAAAAACAAAATGACGCATCCAATATGGCGGACATTTTTGCGAAAACTTATCCAATTTTTACAAAAGTTTGTACTTATGGGTTTTTTTAGGTCGTTGATTACGAATCAGTTATCAGAATTAAAAAAAACAAAATGGCGGATCTAATTTGGCTCATAATTTACAATATAATTGTCCAATATGTTGGACAACTGTGCATTAGCAGTTCCTTAAACCTCTGATTATGAATTTTCTATCAAAATTTTAGAAAACGGAATGGTTGATAGAATATAGAAAATTCACGATTGTGTATTTGATATTGTGTATGAAAAATAACAGTTTTGAGTGCAGCTTAAAATAATTGTAAATATCTGATTCGATGCGATTAGACGATTCGATCACATTATTTGAATTACTAGTCTTCGAATCGTAAACAGACAATAATTTCAAAGCTTCCGCAGACAAACTTTTACTACTTTTGGGGTATTTCCGGCCCATGCTCGACATATAAGGGCCGGATGAAACAAGAAGTCTTTTAAATACTTCATCCAATAAAGCTTTTCTAAAAGTATTTGTTGAGTTCAATTCTGCATTAGCAAATTTCTGGTTACATTCACTGTGCCCAAAACTGCCGTCGCAACCCCATTTACAAATGCACTTTAAATTTTGTATAATATCAGAATGTAAGGAGTTTATGGCGTAATTTTGAGCGAGCAGTATTCTGCTACACCAATGATTTAAAAGGCACTATAATTCAACTTCAGCAGATGTATTAGTTATCGTTATATCTGTAGGATAACAATGGCTTTGGTCCTTGCAACTCTTTCTTAGGACGGATAAGCTCTAACAGTTTGCCCTTTAAAGAACTTCTTAAGGCTTTATATTGTTATTTGGTCAAATTGGATTTTATAACATCAAGCAACGCTTCATCGCATGACATTTCAGTTGGGCGTAGGATTTTAGCAATTCCATAAGTTGACTTATATTTGGCTGCTCTAGTAGGAGACTTGGTGGTGATGTCCATCAATATAGAAGCAGCTTCTCCAGCTCCTGATGAGCAAAGACTTCTTTGCGTAGCGAAGGCCAACCCTTCCATGCTGAAATTTTAGCGCAGGTTATCGGTCTTCCGTCTTTTGGAACGATCGCTGATCTTATTGAAGTCTGTGGATGTTCGACCTCTCGATTTCTTCGATTCTTTATCAGTGTCCTCAACGTTTTAAAGAATTTGTCGTACAACGTCATATAAATTATACAAATATAATATAATATAATATAACTAATAAAACTATATTTTGCTGCATTAGTAGAAAAGACGTTTTTACAGTATTCACTTTAAATGTAATTGTAGTATTTAACCACCCAAAATGCTTCTTTTTAAATACATCTATTGTTCTTTTGGAATCCATCCACTTGAAAATTTGACAACATTTTTATTACGTTATCTCAGTCGTCTTGATGTATTGTAAAAGTAGAGTTATACTTTTCAATCTTCTAGAATATGCAACATATCTGCCGGCTCAGTATGGAGAATTTTTTTTTTAAGTTTTAAGTAAAATTTCCAACTTTGTTAATTTCCACTTGACCCTGCCGGTCGTATTCGGTTCTGTAATACAATATAAAAAATCACAACAATGTATTGCAGCTACGTACCCTTTTCTCACAAGGTACCAAATATGCATAGGCTCGTTTCGGCATACAACTCCCAAGAATTCAGATTTCATTGAGTATTACCTACGTGATATACGTGAAACTAGCCTGGGATGTATTGGGCGATTAACTATTTTTACAGTTTTGTGTCAGTAAATTATTTCAAAATAGGTTTTCTACTCGCATTTTCAGTTAGCTAGTGAATGAGCATAAACTATTATTTAATAATGTAAAACATATACAAATATTCTACATACCTTTAACATTACCCTGCATTGAGCAGATTTGCTATTGCACACACAAACAAAAAATTAGCAGCACATTAAGCTGAGAACGCTGCGGGTTCACGCGTCATATAAATGTCAAAAATACATAACTTTGGGATGCTCTGTAGCCGCCGGTTTTGAAACCAGCGGCCTTATTTTTCGTTAAGACATGCACATAGCCTTCATCTAGAAGATAATACAAGAAAAAAAATATTTTTCAAATTTAGATTTTTTCATTTTTGTCCACTTTTTTGACAATCCAGCCCACTGTGGAGCGTCCCGTTAGAAAAGAATGAATCAGATTCGGTATGATTCCCCTGAATCCATATGTTTCAATCTTCCTTACTATAAACTTTGCATTAACTGTATCAAAAGATTTTGAAAAATCCAAAAACAAACCCACCTTTATCCAGTTCCTCTGTAACATGTTTATAAAAATCACAAGTAGCTGATTCAACTGATTTTTTGGCGCGAAACTCATGTTGACATTCTACAAGATTTGCAGAACACCAAGCAATTGCAGAACCACTTTTCAGCCATTAAATTTACTAGGTAGTGGTTTCTCCTTAAACACTGAATTTATTCAAGAAAAATAAGAAGAAATTAAGCTTGTAAGTTCTAAAAGAAATCTAAACTAAAATAAGTGAAAAAAAATCAGCTGGCTATGGTCTAATAAATGGAGAAGTATTACAAAATATCCCACAAAAAGCTATTATTAAACTTACAACAATCACAAACGCTGCTTTTAAATTAAAGTATGTCCTAGAGTTAAGGGAAACTGCAAAGCCTGAAAGCCTCCACATGAAGCTGCCTCTCACAGATCCATATGGGAACTTCCAATAATATCTAAACTTTTTGAAAAACATTTCATAAAGTGTCTTATTTCTATAATGGAAAAAACAACATAGTAACAGATCATTAGTTTGGATTTCGAAAAAACATTGATCAAGTTCATCGGATAACTACAGTTATAGATAAAACTCTCGACGAAAAGAAAGTTTGTGCTGCAGTATTTCCTGACTTAGAACAAGCCATTGATAATGTCGAGCACGATAGTCTTATATATAAACTTAGAAATATGTTACCAAAACCGTTCTCTGATCTTCTCATTTCATACCGGTCAAATCGAACTTTTAGAATAAGGCAGGAAGATGTCCACTCAGAAATCAAAGAAATTAAAGCTGTGGTACCACAAGGAAGCGTTTTAGTCCCACGCTATATTTACTTTACACTTCTGACATTCCACAACTTGAATAAAATACTAGGGTGACCGTCATATATTAGTGTATCCTATGGGTTTGTTGAATTTTATGAAAGCTATTTACGTTTTTAGTGATCAATCAAAGAAATCATTATCAAAGATTTTTGCTCACTGAAGATTTTTCGTCTTCGGATGAAGAATTTGGGTCCTTCAAGAGAAAGAGAACTCAATTAAAGTCTGCTGCGTCAAGCACAACAGAGGACCACGATATTGAAAACATTTCTGAAGGCAATAGCGACGATGAAATTTCTAAAAAAAAAACCGGCCAAGTGCGAGTTGTGACTCAAGTTGTCGGTACAAACTTGAAAATTAAGTATCTTTTTTTTGTGGAGGAAGTAGCAAGCACATTCAGTTAACTTGACAGGTCCTCCTGAAATCACGATCATCTTAGTACCGCTGCGAGCATAACCTCAAGATGTCGCTATTGTACGATGGAATTCTACCCTATATCTTATTACCATACATCCCCCATTCACTATGAGTGTTTAGGGGTTCTGGGACTTCACTATTTGTTTTCACTACTCAATTTTGCCTGTATACCTATATACCCTGTATAAAGGTATACAGGGTATTTTTTTTAAATAACGCGAATATTTTTAAACTTATAAAAAGAAAACTTTATTGTAGTATTACACTTATTCACTAACTTATATTAAGATCTAACTATTTCTAGATCTAATATAAACTAATATATTAACTATTTCTAGATTTATTTCGATACTCTTAACATTCAGTTGTTCAGTTGACTGCTTTTGGGCAATTGACTACCAAAAAATATAGAGCGTACGTGATTTAAGTATATGTAGATTATAAAGAAAAATTAGACGAAATATAATATATACAGGATGTTACGGGACTTGAGTATGTCGCATGTCGGTTATAAACAAGCAAAATTTAGACATAATATATACCCTGTATATATTATGTCTAATATAGTATATAGTATAGTATATCTTGTGAAATCGCAAAATATGCGACATAAACGGTCATTTATTTTGATCGCGTTGATTTACAAGTTTGATTTTTTCACAGCTGAGAGACAGACAGACAGACCGACAGATAGACAGACGGACAACAAAGTGATCCTATAAGGGTTCCGTTTTCGGTACGGAACCCTAAAAAAGATTAAACATGTTCTCTAAGCAAAAATCTGTAAAGAGCTCAAAAAGAACGAAGTATGGTATAGATACACTTTTTCTAGTCTTGTCTGTCTAGTCTTGTCTGTCCAGTCTTGTCTGTCCAGTCTTGTCTGTCTAGTCTTGTCTGTCTAGTCTTGTTTGTCTAGTCTTATCTGTCTAGTCCTGTATGTCTAGTCTTGTCTATCTAGCCTTGTATGTCTAGTTTTGTCTGTCTAGTCTTGTCCGTTTAGACTTGTCTGTCTTTGTCTTCTCTACCTAGTCTTGTCTTGCAAGTCTTCTCTGTCTAATCTTATCCGTCTAGTCCTACCTGTCTAGTAAAGTCTGTCTACTCTAGTCTGTTTAGTCGTGTTTGTCTAGTCTTGTCCGTCTAGTATTGTCAGTCTAGTCTTGTCTGTCTAGTATTGTCCGTCTAGTCTTGCCTGTCTCGTCTTATCTGTCTGGTGTTGTTTATATAGTCTTGTCTGTCTAGCCTTTGTCTGTATAGTCTGTATACTCTTGAAAAGACTAGACAGACAAGACTAGACTTGACTGTCTAGTCTTTTCTGTCTGATAGGGTATCAATAGTCTTGTTTGTCTTATCTTGTCTGTTTAATCTCGTCTTAGATTCCTAATTATATTTGCTAATTCGATACTTGTGATAAAACATGAATAAATATTTCGAAGTTAATCTAAAATAAATTTCATTTAAAATTCCATTAGAAGTTTTGTTTTGGCAAGGGAAGTTAATCCCACGACGAGGACAACCTCGGACAGAGATCGCGAGTAATTATAATTAAAAATGAAAACGTTAAGGAGAAGCAGGTTAATATAAAACAAAATAGTAAACCAACGCACGAAATAATTAGCTTTCACGGGATAAGATTTTTTGCTCAAGTATGTGCAATTTCTGCCATGGCTGAAAGAAAAAACAACCAAGGAGCGAAAATAAAAGTATAATGGGAGAAATAGAACCAAGGAAGATTGAAAACATATTTGACGTCCTTGCGTTGACATTTCAATTAAACCTGGAAAACTATTTACCCGTTCAATTTTCACCTTCTTTTTTCATTTCTATCCACTCCCTTTTTCATTCTCGTATTTTCGCATTTCTCTTCTGTTTTCCTTTGAGACTCCATATAATTTATATTCTAATAAAATATTTTAAAAGACTGGTTAGTAAATAGTTAATTAAAGTTGTGAATGTACATTATGAATGGATTATAATTCATATTCACAACTTTAATTAACTATTTACTAACTAGTCTTCTTGATAATAACTTCGATCACAAAGAAATTGTCTTGCCTACCTAAACTTCTTTGTCTAGTTTTGTCTGTCAAGGCTAGAGTAGTTAGATAAATCTAAAGACTGACAAGACTAGACGGAGAGTACTAGACAGACGGACTAGTTAGAAAAGACTAGACAAACAAGACAAGATAAAAAGACTAGACAAACAAGAGTAGGCAGACAAGACTAGACAGTCAAGACTAGACATACATTTCTAGACAGACAAAACTAGATAGAAAACACTGGACAGACGACTTTTTTTGTGTGAAGCTCTCACTTTGGCTATTAGTATGCGCCACCCCGCTATCGCATATTTTGGGCCTTGTCGATTCTATACAGATAACATCCGTGGCCGCTGAGAACTTGGGTAAGATGATAATGAAAATCTCCGTGCTGGCGAGTTGCCCATACTTTCACGTTACGTATCAGTAGTCTCGTCCAGGCTCTGATTCAGACGCGCTCCAGTTATTTTGCCAAGTTTCAAGCATGTGGTTGTTTGCTTCTCCGCTGGAATCTGCCCTATTTGTCCGGTTTTGGGTTGTGAACAGATCAACTCTTTCATCTATTAGCCATTTTTCATCTATTAGCCAGCGGTGCCGATAGGCGCAGAAGCTCCTAAACGCCACAGCCGTTGATCTGGATATCGACATCATACTTATCATTGAACCGAACAGAAAGCAGATTAGTACATTCGGGTGGTTCGAGGAAGCACAAAAAGATGCAGCAATCAAAATTATAAATAAAAATATTCTCAAGTTCCATATCAGAGGACTGACAGAAACGTGGATAGAAGGAAAAAGACTGGGAAGAAATAAGAAACCTACTACCAATGGAATATGTATGGAAATGCAAATTTGCCAAGAGAGATTCAAATAGAGGAAGAGCGAAAGGAGGGATTGTTACCGGTGTGAAGTCTGTGAAAGAGATTGAATATAAAACAGACCCAGATAATGTTGAAGGTATCCAAGAAAAAATAATACAGGTGGGTGGTAATAACTGGAGAGTAGTGATAATATATAACAATAATAACATGGAGGAGATTCTAAAGCATATTGAGAAACGGATGTCAAGAGATTCAGGGGAGCAAATACTAATTATTGGAGACTGGAATGTGTGGATTGGAGAACAACAAGCGGGCTACTTAGATGCGGAAGGGGTGCAAATACGCAGACGCTCAAGGGATAAGACGTATATTAAAGAGGGTAAAAGATGGATTGACTGGTATTAAAGGCATAACTGGTACATGCTAAACGGGTGTACAAATGGTGATTGGAATAGGGAGTTAACGTATATGGGGGGCACGGGTGGTTCGGTTATTGACTACGGGATCGCCAATGAAGCGGCAGTACGGAGTATTGACTCGTTTAAGATAGGAGAGAGACTTGACTCGGACCATCTACCATTAGAAATTAGGCTGATAGAAGAGGTAAAAAGGCACAGTGAAAGTAACCAGGAAATCGTCAGACAAGCAGTGTTATGGAATGAAGAGGCTGTCAGAAGATATCAAGATATCAGAAGATATCAAACCTAACGATTATAGAAGGAATGGTGGAAGTGGCGGAGTTTGGTCAACTGTCAGAAATGATACGAAAGACTTTAATTGTTAAAGTTTCGCACAACCAGAACTGTCATGGAAATGCATGGGTGGAAGTTTAAAGAAACTAGAGTGGTGAGGAAAAGAACCAGAGCAGAATTTAGGGCTAGGAAGGAAGAAAGAACAACACTGGAAAGATTTCAAAATCAGCTTAAAAATATGAGGGATTTGGAGAAGAGAAAGAGACAGGAATGGGAGAAGCTCCAGATGCGGAAAATCAACCAAACGAGCAGAGAGTCGGACATCTGGAAATACATTGCTGCAGGTAAAGAAAAGAGAGAAATCCCAAGGTCCATCGCGATAGAAAGCTGGATGAACCACTTCAGAGATTTATTGGCAGACGAAATAACAGAGTACGGCAAGCGAAAGGATAGAAATTTTGGGGCGGTAGAAACCAACAGAGAGGATTTCCTAGAAGAAATTACAAAGGAAGAATCCGAAAGTGTTCTGGCGGCGCTTAAAAAAAAGAAAAGCCCCAGGGCCAGATGCGGTACCAAACGAAGCGTGTTGCTTGACTACACAAACAGTGAGGAGAAACTGCTCGCCGAACTTAACAGTTTCTTCAAAGGCAGCAAACAAATTCCGGATAGTTGGCGAGAGGGAATTATTGTGCCAGTCCTTAAACATAGAAATAAGGAGGAACTGAGTAACTACATAGGGATAACTCTTATGGATACCGCATACAAAACCTACGCTAAACTACTGAAGGGAAAATTGCTAGAAGAAGACACTGGAGGAGATGAAGCTGATTCCAGAAGTCCAAGCCGGATTTATAAAAGGTCGTGGTACTACAGAACATCTTTACACACTAAACTATATTGTTCAAAAAGAATTCAGGAAACCAAAGGGAAAATTGTACGCAGTATTTATCGACTTAAAAGCAGCCTATGACTCTGTAGTGCGGGAGAAAGTGTGGGAGTTTATGAGTTCAAAAGGTATATCGCGTCAGTTGAGAGAAAGTATCGAACGTCTGTATGAGGGAACATGGTGCAGAGTGAAAGTTGGTGAGGCTACATCTGAAAGGTTCGAGGTTGTGAAAGGTTTAAAACAAGGGTGTCCTCTAAGTCCATTACTATTCAACCTATATACGGCGGACCTAGAAAGGACGTTAAGTATGGGTCAGGCTGGGGGTGTAGTAATAGGGACCAGGAAAGTCTGGAGCCTAGCCTACGCTGACGACGTCGTTGTGCTAACCGGTACGAATGCGGAAATCAGAAAGGTATTAACACGACTGGAAAGGTTTTTTAAGAAGCGCGTGTTAAAGGTGAATGTAGAAAATACTAAGTGGATGCTAATCCGGAAAAGAAAGGGAGCAAAGAGAGAGAGTTTTAAATGGGAAGAAACGGAAATAGAACAGGTTAGGAGCTTCAAATATCTAGGTTTTGTTTTCCAGCAGAATGGTTCGTGCAGAGAGCATATTCGATTTATCGTTAAAAAAGCGTGGATAGCGGCTAATAGGTTCTGGTATGTGTGGAGAGTTTACTTTAGAGAGAATTATAGGGCGAAGATGGTGATTTGGAAGGCATGTGTTCGAAGTATCCTGATGTACGGGGCGGAAATCTGGGGAGTAAAGGAGGAGGTGGACATAGAAAGGGCACAACTACAATATATTAAGAGGATTCTCCAGTTAGAGAGGTCTACCCCTTGGTATATTGTTCTCCAGGAGACAAACACCAACAAAGTCGCCAGTTATGCAGCAACGAGAGTGGCCAAGTTTGAAAGAAAAGTGGACAGTATGAATGAGGAAAGAATAGTGAAAGAAGTGCTGACAGTGTTAAGGAAAGAAAGGGTAGAATGTAAGACTGAAACCAAGTGGGGATACCAACGAAAGCTGATGTATGAAAGAGGTGGATGGAGTCACGTAGAGATTGAGAGAATGATAAATGAAGGAATGCTAGTAGAAAAAATTTTGGAAGAGAGACTAATATAGGTAGAGCTACAGGAGAGACAGAAACACATAGACGAAGGTATTTATAACAAAGACTACGGGAAGATCCAAGTTACAGGCAGATGCCCAGAATATCTCCTCAACCCCGAAGTCTCACAGACGACTATTTCGGACTGAAGCGGAAAAGGCAGCAGTAAGAAGTTGGGAAAAAGTTATGGACGAAAGTGGTTCGGGCGTCAAATACATGAAGAACATATTAAAATGCAAATACGCGGGTTCAATGAACTCAGAGTAGTTTGTGTTCTCTTTTCTTTTTGTATGTGTCTATACGTATATATGTTTCCTTTTTTAGAGACTTTAATATTGTTTTTGTTGGTTTTTGTTCTTTCTTTCTTTTTGTTTTTGTGTTTTTTTTTTTAGATATAGGGATCTCGGTTTTGTTTTGAATGTAAGTTAACATACATTAACATTTGAAGTTAGACATTAGAAACAAGTTAACATTTGAATATAATTAACATACTATATAAGTTGTAATCACAAATTTGTAAAGTAAAATTAATGCCAATAAAGGATTAACTACTATAAAAGGGATGGTCAACTAAATCCTTGAAGGGGGATTAGCTAATCCATCAATTAGAAATGGAAGTAGCGAAAACCTCTGAAAACACATCGGAGGAAATGGTATTTATGGTCACTAGAGTGTGTAATGAGACGCTACAAACGACAAGTAAACAAGGAAACGACAAGTATATTGGTGGAGTGAAGATATTGCCAACCTAAAGAAAGTAGGTGTGTCCACGAGACGGCAACTCCAAAGGAAAGGCAAGACAAACCTTGATGCATGCACCAAAGAACAGCTCAGAGGTGCATATTCTCAATCTAAGAAAGCTCTCAACAGAGCAAGAAACACTGGGCGAAAAGGAAACCAAAAGGAAACACTTCCTGCGCATTGCGCAGGAAAATTGACGACGAAACCTGGGGCGATGCTTATGCAATAGCCACTAGATACCTGAAAAACAGACACACAATCACGAAAATACTCCTGAAAAATATAGAAGAGATGGTTGACAAACTATTTCCCATCCATCAAGAACCAAGATGGAAGCAGCCTCCAGTAACGGATATAGTACCATTCACACAAGATGAACTTGGAACGGAATTCCACCAGAGGTACTAAAAATTGTTTTCAGAAATGCTCCCGAGTATGTTCTTGGAGTAATGAGTAACCTACTAAAAGAAGGCAACTTTCGGGCACAATGGAAATAGGCTAAACTAGTCCTCCTGAAAAAAGGAGATAAGCCCCTTAATAAAGCTTCTTCGTACAGGCCAGTATCTCTACTAGACGTCGCAGGTAAACTGCTTGAGCAACTGCTAGTAGACCGGGTCAAAAGAGCGCTTCGAACTGGGACTGATCTCTCTAAAAAGCAATATGGATTTAGAGAAGGAAAATCCACTACCGACGCCATTAAAAAGGTCATTGAAACTGCAGAGGAAGCTAGGGCTGGCACACGCAGATACAGAAAAATCTGTGCCCTGGTAACACTTGACGTGCGCAACGCATTTAATTCGGCTTGTTGGCAAAGCATTCTCGACGAGACGACATCACGAGGTTTCTCCCCATACCTACTACGTATGATACGGAGCTACCTGTCTGGGAGGAAAATTATTATGGAAAGAGACAATAAATTAGTGGAGCGCGAGGTCTACAGCGGTGTTCCACAGGGCTCAGTGATGGGCCCTACAATGTGGAACATTGTATATGATAGAGTGCTTCGTCTTAAAGTTCCGGAAGGGGTAGAGTTTGTCGGTTTTGCGGACGACCTTGCGGTCGTGGTTTGTGGGAAAGCGAAAAGAAATTAGATTCTAAAACAAATGAAGCGGATGAGTGGATGAGTGCACGGCAGGGAAACAACTGCAATTGGCCCCTGAGAAAACGGAGGATGTACTTCTGATGGACAAGAGGCATATAAAGCCAATTTCTTTCGAAATAAAGAACCTTACAATCACGAACCTTACAAGCTTATTTAAAATATCTAGGCGTTGTAATCGACAAGAACATATCTTTCAAGCAGCATATTAGTAAAGCTTGCGACAAAGCGCTAAGCACGGCTTCAGCACTGGAGAGATTGCCAAATATACGGGGATCCAGAAGTAGTAAGCGAAGGCTTCTTTGCTCGGTTGTCCACTCTGCTTTGTTATATGGAGCCCCGATAATGTCATAGGCAATGAACACTGAAACCTTAAGAGATAAGCTGGCATCGGTACAGCGTAAGCTAGCATTGAAGGTGTGCAGCGCGTACCGAGCAATGTCGAGTGAAGCGGCTCTAATAATCGCTGGAATTATTCTAATTGAATTAATGGCACGTGGGAGATTAAACATATACATGACGCAACGAAACGGCGACAAACGAACAAGGACTGACAGGAAAAAAGCGGCAAAATCTAAATCATACGAACAATGGCAAAAATCCTGGGACACAACAACAAACGGACAATGGACAAGAAAATTAATTAGGGATGTGAAAATTTCGACGACGAGGAAGCTATAGGGTGCTATATGGATTACCTCCATAGAATTTGCAAAGCCACAGACAGTCTCTGCGGATACTGCGGAGAGGAGGACGGGGTTGCCCACACCATCTTCGAGTGCAACAGGTGGCATGTGGATCGCGAAAAAATTAGAAAAAGGGTCCATTCAGCAACAATGGTACAGTATCATGTCGCAGAAAGTATGTGACGAAAGGGCTTGGCAGAAAACAGAAACAGAACAAATATTGGTCTATACAACGCCACCCTGAAGAAATTCGAAGAGCGGTTCCGAGATGTGCGCGATGCAGAGGGTCGACGACGATATGTTATCCACCACCATATTTATTTAAGTACGTTGTGTTTTAATAAATGTTAAAGCTACAAAAAAAGGAGCGAGACGCTCAATAAGTGCAATGGAAAGAATAGCAGGGATGGACAAAAACTTTCATTCCCAATGTAATAAAATGGTATGAAAGGAAGTGGGGAGAGATAGGATTCTATGCCACACAAGCATTGTCTGGGCATTGCGCTTTTGGAACATATCTTTACAAAACTGGAAGAAAATAACGACGAAATGTGTTGGTACTGCGAAAATATAGACTCCACAGAACATAAAATTTTCAAATGTATAAAATGGACAAAGCACCGGAGTAAAGCCGCCGCAGTGTGCGGACCAATAGATAAAAATAATGAAGCAGAACGCCTTTTAGAATCGGAAGAAATGTGGGTGGCGATAATAACAACGCTCTACAATATAATGAAGGAAAAGGCAGGAGATGAGAGGAAGAGACAAAAATAAAATGCACTTGGATGATCACATAAGACTAAAGCTATTACGAAGTAATGTCTAAAGGCGGTTCCATAATAGCGAAAGCATTGAAGTACAGGGCGGGATTTTTAGTGGGTAGGACTGGCGCTACTACAAAGCCGGGTGAGCCCCACACTCCTCGGATCTGTGTATCCTGGGGGTCGTACGTAAAAGTATTCTTTATTGTATTCTTTGCGTGTGAATTTTACCTCCTTAATTTTAAAATTTATAGGCCCTATGGTTTTTTTTCTGTTAGGAGGACTGCTTCTGATTTATGCTGGCCTAAATTTAAACAATACCATCCCCGAAATTTATTCATTTGGTCGATGGCGGCACAATGATGGCGGCGCATCTCATTATGTCGTTTCCTGTCTTTCCGTTGCGACAATGACTAAGTCGTCGCCGAATCCTATGATTTCTGCATCCAATCATACAAGATGTTCCACAGTATAGGACCCAGGACTGAGCCGTGTGGAACCCCACTGCATGCCACGTATTTAGGGACTTCACCACCTGCTTTGAGTTATATTTTTCTGTTAACTTTGTTCTGTTAAAAATAACTGCGAAGTAAACGCATCAAGTATGGGGATACCGCAAATCTTTGTTGGAAATCTTCTCTTTGTGGGAAATCTTCTCTTTGTCAGACAGACAAGACTACACAAATTACACTAGACAGACAAGACTGAACAGATAAGACTCGACACACAGGACTCGACGACAAAACTAGACAGACAAAACTTAACAGACAAGACTAGACAGTAAAGACTAGACATACAATTCTAGATGGACAAAACTAGCCAGAGAAGACTAGACAGACAAGGCTAGTCAGACAAGATTAGATAGACAAGACTGGACAGACAAGACTAGACAGACAAGCCTAGACAGGCAAGACTAGACAGACAAGACTAGATAGACAAGACTAAGTCAAGATAGACAGACAAGACTAGACAGACAAGACTAGACAGACAAGACTAGACAGACAAGACTAGACAGACAAGACTAGACAGACAAGACTAGACAGACAAGACTAGACAGACAAGACTAGACAGACAAGACTAGACAGACAAGACTAGGCAGACAAGACTAGACAGACAAGACTAGACAGACAAGACTAGACAGACAAAGACTAGACAGACAAGACTAGACAGACAAGACTAGACAGACAAGACTAGACAGACAAGACTAGACAGACAAGACTAGACAGACAAAGACTAGACAGACAAGACTAGACAGACAAGACTAGACAGACAAGACTAGACAGACAAGACTAGACAGACAAGACTAGACAGACAAGACTAGACAGACAAGACTAGACAGACAAGACTAGACAGACAAGACTAGACAGACAAGACTAGACAGACAAGACTAGACAGACAAGACTAGACAGACAAGACTAGACAGACAAGACTAGACAGACAAGACTAGACAGACAAGACTAGACAGACAAGACTAGACAGACAAGACTAGACAGACAAGACTAGACAGACAAGACTAGACAGACAAGACTAGACAGACAAGACTAGACAGACAAGACTAGACAGACAAGACTAGACAGACAAGACTAGACAGACAAGACTAGACAGACAAGACTAGACAGACAAGACTAGACAGACAAGACTAGACAGACAAGACTAGACAGACAAGACTAGACAGACAAGACTAGACAGACAAGACTAGACAGACAAGACTAGACAGACAAGACTAGACAGACAAGACTAGACAGACAAGACTAGACAGACAAGACTAGACAGACAAGACTAGACAGACAAGACTAGACAGACAAGACTAGACAGACAAGACTAGACAGACAAGACTAGACAGACAAGACTAGACAGACAAGACTAGACAGACAAGACTAGACAGACAAGACTAGACAGACAAGACTAGACAGACAAGACTAGACAGACAAGACTAGACAGACAAGACTAGACAGACAAGACTAGACAGACAAGACTAGACAGACAAGACTAGACAGACAAGACTAGACAGACAAGACTAGACAGACAAGACTAGACAGACAAGACTAGACAGACAAGACTAGACAGACAAGACTAGACAGACAAGACTAGACAGACAAGACTAGACAGACAAGACTAGACAGACAAGACTAGACAGACAAGACTTTTTTTTTTTTTTTTGCACGTGCTGGGAGGTGAAAAATCTGCAAACAGACACCACCCGGCCCGTGCCGAGTGGTAGTGTGGGGCTGCCCACTAGTGAGCGACCCACTAAAAACCCCCCACCATTCATACCCCCCAGCCCAAAACCAGAGAAACGTGTTGGAATCCATAATTGGCATTACTTCATCACGCTCCTCCCCCTTACATTTCCAAAGCAGTCATCAGCATTCACTCATTTTGCCGGGCGCGCCGTCAATCGCCGTGCCCCCCTTTACATCAAGTTTACAATAAATTTGTGCGCCCCCTTCGCACTAAGAGGGGCCCGGCGATTGGCACGCGCGGCTCGCACGTGGTAACCCCTCGGCCCGTCTCGCGCTCGTGCCTTTCATCCTTCTCTTTTCTCTTCATTATATACCCAATCATACCTGTCAGCACGCCCCATTCATACTCACTGCGGAGCATGATCCTCACCATGCTCTCCTTGTTGACATTCTCTCCCACGCTGCGTTCTGCCTCGCTCCGCATTCGCACCCACCTCATACACTCAAAGACCGTATGCTCCGCTGTGTCCTCATTAGCACCACAGTACCTACAGTGCGCCTCAATCAGTTTGCCGATGCGTACCAGGTAGGACCCAAAACATCCATGCCCCGTCAGCGCCTGGGTGAGGTGATAATTCACCTCCCCGTGCCCACGGTTGACCCATTTATCAATAGCCGGAATCAGTTGCCTGGTCCAGGCTCCCTTTTCCGTTTCCTCCCATCGCTCTTGCCATAGGCGCATTGTTTCGTCCCTTTCAGTTTTTGGGTCATTACCTTCACACACTCTTACCCTTTCATCCGCCAGAAGGTCTAACGGGATGACTCCAGCGACGACCGCCACGGCGTCCCCAGAAACGGTCCTGTATGCACTGCACACACGCAGCAGCATACACCTTTGCACTCTCATCAGTCTCTCTCTGTAACATTTAATCCTGAAAGCACGTATCCATGCCGGCACCCCATACAGGAGAATGGAGTGCACGACTGCATTTATAACCCTCCTCTTGGAAGCCAGCGGCCCACCTATGTTAGGCATCAGCCGTCCAAGGGCTTTCGCACACGCTGTTGCCTTGCACACTACTCGGTTGACCTGTTCGGACACCCTGAGGTTTCGCTGGAGCTCCACCCCAAGGTATCTCAAAGACTCCCGAGCCGGTACGTCCGCTGTTCCCACTCGCACGGTCAGTTCACGCAGCTTTCTTCTCCCAATCAGCAAAACCGCCTCGGTTTTATTGGGAGCCAGGGTAAGCCCCTTTTCCCCTATCCACCGATCAATCCCACTAATTGCCTCATTCATTTTTGCATTCAGGCTTTCTTCCGTTCTGGCGACAGCGACAACCGCCAAGTCATCTGCGTACCCGACGAGTGTAACTCCGTCTGGCAGCCTCAGTCTCAGAACCTCATCATAAAATATGTTCCACAGAATCGGTCCAAGGACCGAGCCCTGCGGAACACCTGCACTCATCTTGAAGGTTTTTCCTTCCTCAGTCACCATCTCCCTATCACTCAGATAGCTACCTACCATCTTTCGAAGGTAGGGAGCTACCCCCTTTAGTTCCAAAGCCTCCATGATTCCGCCCCATGGGACCGAATTGAAAGCATTTTTCACATCCAGGGTTACAAGCACACAGTAGCTGCGGGTCCGCCATGGACCCGAATTGGCTAACCTTGCTCTCTCTATCACTCGCATCATTGCGTTCGTCGTAGTGCGGCCGCCCCTAAACCCATATTGTTCCTCCGAAAGACCCCCTTTTCTCTCGAGATCCTCCTTTATTCTAGCTCCGATCATGCACTCAAACATCTTCGCTATCCCATTCAATAAACAGATTGGCCTGTATTTGGCTTCCTCTCCTTCTTTCCGTTCTTTTTCAATCATAACCAGTCTCCCTTTCTTCCACTCCTTGGGGAAACTACCATTCATCAACTCTTCATTCATCATTCTCAGGCACATATCCTCGCACACATGCCCGAATACCTTGCACGCCTCGGGTGGGACGCCGTCAGGGCCCGGCGCTTTTCCTTCTCTCATCCGGCCGACTGCCCTCTGCAGTTCGGCTGAAGTGAAAAGGGGTACCGGACTCCATCCCGCGGGCTCTACCCAGTTCACTCGCTCATGTACTGGGAACAGCTTCTTGACTTCCGTCATTAGGCTGTCCCCCCCGGAGAGTATTAACCCTTCGTGCAATTTTCTTGGTGACGACCTTGTAGCCATCACCCCAGATATTGTTATTCACCTCTTCGCAGAGCTCTCTCCAAGCTTTTTGCTTGGAGTTCGCGATGGCTCTGCGAAGTTCCTTGCGTGCCAGGTTATACCTCCTTCTGCATTCCTCTCGCACCTCCTCATTTGCTCTCCTATTATTCCTTACCATACATCTCCTTTCACGCAAACAGGTTTTACGTTTTTCAGCTACCTGCTCATTCCACCAGTAAACTGGTTTCCTGCCTCTAACGCTCCTCCGTTTTCTCTGAAACACCGCATCACACGCCCCGTGAAGAGCTGCCTCACATGAGCTCCTCAGTCTATTTTCGGAGCCTGTACTTTCAGTCAACTCTTTCATAACGTCTCCCAGTCTTTCTAGTAGGCTCTTGTCTACTCGCCATCCATTCGTCCCAGTTGTAACCAGTCCCTCGGAAATATCCTCTCGTACGTCAAAGAGAATATCCTGGTGGTCACTCAGGTTCTCTCCCTCTCTGACACGCCACCCTTTCACCCTGCCTGCAATCCGTGAGGTACTGAAGGTGATATCTATGAAAGACATACTTTCGCCCCGCACGAAGGTTGGCACATTCCCACGGTTGTGAACCACCAGGTCCTCTCCTGCCAGCCACTCTTCCGTCATTCTCCCTCTTTCATCTTCTCTAGGGGATCCCCACCAAGCGGACTTGGCGTTGAAGTCCCCCCCGACAACAATCTCTTTGGACCAACCTTTCATACTGGTCCTTAGTTCATCGATAAATGCTACATACTGCTCTAACGTAATGTTAGGCGAGATGTAGCACCCATACAAGACCCAGTTTTCCCATTCGATCCACACATATCCATTTCCAGACCCACATTTTACCATGTGAATTTCCGATTGGAAAATCCTCACAGCAACATTCTTACACTGGTCCACGTGCCAGCCTCCGTTACCGATAATCCGGAGATTTGGTTCGGAGACAATGGCCACATTCACTCTCTCTTCATGCACTGTCTTCCACAGCAGCTCCATTGCAGCCGCACTCCTATTTGAGTTTGTCTGCAATACTAGCATTTTCTGGTTCTTGGGAACTTCTCTTTCATGCTCTCATCACACAATTTCCTGTACACAGGGCAGTCTCTGGAGTCCGCCCTATGCCCACTCACTCCGCACACGAAGCATTTGGCCTCTTTGGCCATGCACTCGTGTGCTTTGTGTCCTCTTTCATCACATCGCAAACATGCATTCTTCCTTTCTACACCCTTACATGCTGCCGCCAGGTGCCCGAAGCCAAGGCATCTGAAACACCTGATCGGCTTGTTATTTTCAGTCACACGGCACATGACCCAGCCAACCTTAATTCTACCTTTCTTCAGTATGGTTCGTGCCACTCTCGCTGGTAGAGTGACCACCGCCATACTGGCCCCTCCGCGCACGATGCGGAGGGACTTAACCTCACACTCCCTGCATTCAGACGCCTCATGAATGGCTCCTTTAACCTCATGAACTGTGGTAGCCTCGTCCATGCCCCTGACAAGGACACTTCTGAGTCCTACCTCCGTCCTTACATCCCTTACAACCTCTTTCACCAAGGCCACTCTCTCAGCAAGTCGCTTCTTCTCCCCCTCATCTTTCACTCTGACGAGTAGGTCTCCCGATTGGGTTTTCCTCATCTCCTGCACATTTATGTCGTTCATATCTACCTGCTTTTGCAGGACATTCACCATCTGGGCATATGTCACATTCTCTACCCTCTTCACCAGCACGGCTTGTGTCGCGCTGGTGCCTCCAGCCCCTTGTACTCTGGGCTTTCCGCCCTCCACTTTCTTCCAGCATAGGGTTATTTCAACCCCTGAGCCATGCCACACACATTCCACCATTTTCCTAACTTGCCAGAAGCCCAGATTTCCAGCCACACCGATAGCGAGCTTCTTCCTCTCTGCCTTCGCACACAGTTCTCTCATCCGTACTAAGGTCTCAAAGGCTCTTTCTTCAGAGCCCTCGACCCTAGGGTCATCCATGCGGGCGATGAAATGGTACTTCCTCTGGGAGTCCCCGGTCTCATCGCCCTCCATACACACCACATTCTCACTTTTGATGTAGGCTACGGCGCCTACATTCAAATTCTCGCACACGCGCCTGGCCTGGGGGAGCCGGTCGAGCATTCCCCAACCCAGCCGTTCACCATTCTCCCCTTTTTCTCCCGCAACGAGCAGGAGTACATCCTCGTCCCTAGCTAGAGGAGAGCCCACAGCCCCCTTCACCACTGTGAAGGTGTCCTCGGACCACCTCTCTCTCGCGACGTCCAAGTACTCCTGCACCGTCATTCTTTCTTTCAGCGCACTGGACACACCATTACTGTTCTCTGTCTGCGTACTGACCTCCTTGCACACAACACTGTCTGTATGTGTGCCCACCTCGCATGTTGCCTTCTCGACAGGCACATAGCGGTGTTCCTCCAACCATTTGATCACAGAGTCGCGCGAAAGGACACTTACTGTCTTCCTGACGCGTCTCGCCGCTTCCTTGACCTCCTTTTTGGTGCTGATGCCGGCAGCGATGGCGTTGTCGAGGTCCTCCGCCTGCTTCCTTAGTGCCTCTATCGCCTCCACAATAGCGAAGGCGATCGAGCACTCAGTCCTCTTGTCAGCCTCGACGTCATCCGTCGATCTGTCTGCCACCTTTCGTTTTTTGGACTTATCGCCAGTGGCTTGTCCCCCCACGCGACCCTGCTTAAGATAGGATTCCATTATTTAAATGGATCCTCTCTCTGCGCCGGGTTGCTCCTGCCGTCGCGAATCTATCTGTAGAATCAAAAAAAAAACCCGGGCTCTTTGTTCGGAGCTTGGGTTTATCTTTTCTCCCACAGATAAGGGACGGAGATTTTATCTGCGCTATGAATATTTACTACAAACTACGAAAAAAAACTATCAGCTAAAAATAGATGCTAAAATAAATAAACACTCTAAATCCGGGCGATAATAGAGGGTCAAAATTTTCTACCTAAAATTCTAAGAAACAAAAAAATGCCCAAAAACAAAAAATTTTTACTCACCGCGTTCACGGAAACCAAAATAATTGCACATACATACTAACTTAGCTTAAAATAATCAAACCTTAATTGAAAAAACCTTAATCACCTAAAAAACTTCACATTAAACTACTGCTAATACCTCTGTAATGCTGCAGCATATAAGAGGGTAACACAAAAACACGGTATATCTGGCCCTTACGGAGCGCTCAAAACACGTCCACTCTCTTCCGCTACTCGTGCGGAACTGAGAGACAGACAAGACTAGACAGACAAGACTAGACAGACAAGACTAGACAGACAAGACTAGACAGACAAGACTAGACAGACAAGACTAGACAGACAAGACTAGACAGACAAGACTAGACAGACAAGACTAGACAGACAAGACTAGACAGACAAGACTAGACAGACAAGACTAGACAGACAAGACTAGACAGACAAGACTAGACAGACAAGACTAGACAGACAAGACTAGACAGACAAGACTAGACAGACAAGACTAGACAGACAAGACTAGACAGACAAGACTAGACAGACAAGACTAGACAGACAAGACTAGACAGACAAGACTAGACAGACAAGACTAGACAGACAAGACTAGACAGACAAGACTAGACAGACAAGACTAGACAGACAAGACTAGACAGACAAGACTAGACAGACAAGACTAGACAGACAAGACTAGACAGACAAGACTAGACAGACAAGACTAGACAGACAAGACTAGACAGACAAGACTAGACAGACAAGACTAGACAGACAAGACTAGACAGACAAGACTAGACAGACAAGACTAGACAGACAAGACTAGACAGACAAGACTAGACAGACAAGACTAGACAGACAAGACTAGACAGACAAGACTAGACAGACAAGACTAGACAGACAAGACTAGACAGACAAGACTAGACAGACAAGACTAGACAGACAAGACTAGACAGACAAGACTAGACAGACAAGACTAGACAGACAAGACTAGACAGACAAGACTAGACAGACAAGACTAGACAGACAAGACTAGACAGACAAGACTAGACAGACAAGACTAGACAGACAAGACTAGACAGACAAGACTAGACAGACAAGACTAGACAGACAAGACTAGACAGACAAGACTAGACAGACAAGACTAGACAGACAAGACTAGACAGACAAGACTAGACAGACAAGACTAGACAGACAAGACTAGACAGACAAGACTAGACAGACAAGACTAGACAGACAAGACTAGACAGACAAGACTAGACAGACAAGACTAGACAGACAAGACTAGACAGACAAGACTAGACAGACAAGACTAGACAGACAAGACTAGACAGACAAGACTAGACAGACAAGACTAGACAGACAAGACTAGACAGACAAGACTAGACAGACAAGACTAGACAGACAAGACTAGACAGACAAGACTAGACAGACAAGACTAGACAGACAAGACTAGACAGACAAGACTAGACAGACAAGACTAGACAGACAAGACTAGACAGACAAGACTAGACAGACAAGACTAGACAGACAAGACTAGACAGACAAGACTAGACAGACAAGACTAGACAGACAAGACTAGACAGACAAGACTAGACAGACAAGACTAGACAGACAAGACTAGACAGACAAGACTAGACAGACAAGACTAGACAGACAAGACTAGACAGACAAGACTAGACAGACAAGACTAGACAGACAAGACTAGACAGACAAGACTAGACAGACAAGACTAGACAGACAAGACTAGACAGACAAGACTAGACAGACAAGACTAGACAGACAAGACTAGACAGACAAGACTAGACAGACAAGACTAGACAGACAAGACTAGACAGACAAGACTAGACAGACAAGACTAGACAGACAAGACTAGACAGACAAGACTAGACAGACAAGACTAGACAGACAAGACTAGACAGACAAGACTAGACAGACAAGACTAGACAGACAAGACTAGACAGACAAGACTAGACAGACAAGACTAGACAGACAAGACTAGACAGACAAGACTAGACAGACAAGACTAGACAGACAAGACTAGACAGACAAGACTAGACAGACAAGACTAGACAGACAAGACTAGACAGACAAGACTAGACAGACAAGACTAGACAGACAAGACTAGACAGACAAGACTAGACAGACAAGACTAGACAGACAAGACTAGACAGACAAGACTAGACAGACAAGACTAGACAGACAAGACTAGACAGACAAGACTAGACAGACAAGACTAGACAGACAAGACTAGACAGACAAGACTAGACAGACAAGACTAGACAGACAAGACTAGACAGACAAGACTAGACAGACAAGACTAGACAGACAAGACTAGACAGACAAGACTAGACAGACAAGACTAGACAGACAAGACTAGACAGACAAGACTAGACAGACAAGACTAGACAGACAAGACTAGACAGACAAGACTAGACAGACAAGACTAGACAGACAAGACTAGACAGACAGACAAGACTAGACAGACAAGACTAGACAGACAAGACTAGACAGACAAGACTAGACAGACAAGACTAGACAGACAAGACTAGACAGACAAGACTAGACAGACAAGACTAGACAGACAAGACTAGACAGACAAGACTAGACAGACAAGACTAGACAGACAAGACTAGACAGACAAGACTAGACAGACAAGACTAGACAGACAAGACTAGACAGACAAGACTAGACAGACAAGACTAGACAGACAAGACTAGACAGACAAGACTAGACAGACAAGACTAGACAGACAAGACTAGACAGACAAGACTAGACAGACAAGACTAGACAGACAAGACTAGACAGACAAGACTAGACAGACAAGACTAGACAGACAAGACTAGACAGACAAGACTAGACAGACAAGACTAGGCAGACAAGACTAGACAGACAAGACTAGACAGACAAGACTAGACAGACAAGACTAGACAGACAAGACTAGACAGACAAGACTAGACAGACAAGACTAGACAGACAAGACTAGACAGACAAGACTAGACAGACAAGACTAGACAGACAAGACTAGACAGACAAGACTAGACAGACAAGACTAGACAGACAAGACTAGACAGACAAGACTAGACAGACAAGACTAGACAGACAAGACTAGACAGACAAGACTAGACAGACAAGACTAGACAGACAAGACTAGACAGACAGACTAGACAGACAAGACTAGACAGACAAGACTAGGACAGACAAGACTAGACAGACAAGACTAGACAGACAAGACTAGACAGACAAGACTAGACAGACAAGACTAGACAGACAGACTAACAGACAAGACTAGACAGACAGACTAGACAGACAAGACTAGACAGACAAGACTAGACAGACAAGACTAGACAGACAAGACTAGACAGACAAGACTAGACAGACAAGACTAGACAGACAAGACTAGACAGACAAGACTAGACAGACAAGACTAGACAGACAAGACTAGACAGACAAAGACTAGACAGACAAGACTAGACAGACAAGACTAGACAGACAAGACTAGACAGACAAGACTAGACAGACAAGACTAGACAGACAAGACTAGACAGACAAGACTAGACAGACAAGACTAGACAGACAAGACTAGACAGACAAGACTAGACAGACAAGACTAGACAGACAAGACTAGACAGACAAGACTAGACAGACAAGACAGACAGACTAGACAGACAAGACTAGACAGACAAGACTAGACAGACAAGACTAGACAGACAAGACTAGACAGACAAGACTAGACAGACAAGACTAGACAGACAGACAAGACTAGACAGACAAGACTAGACAGACAAGACTAGACAGACAAGACTAGACAGACAAGACTAGACAGACAAGACTAGACAGACAAGACTAGACAGACAAGACTAGACAGACAAGACTAGACAGACAAGACTAGACAGACAAGACTAGACAGACAAGACTAGACAGACAAGACTAGACAGACAAGACTAGACAGACAAGACTAGACAGACAAGACTAGACAGACAAGACTAGACAGACAAGACTAGACAGACAAGACTAGACAGACAAGACTAGACAGACAAGACTAGACAGACAAGACTAGACAGACAAGACTAGACAGACAAGACTAGACAGACAAGACTAGACAGACAAGACTAGACAGACAAGACTAGACAGACAAGACTAGACAGACAAGACAGACGACAGGACAAGACTAGACCAAGACACAAGACTAGACAGACAAGACTAGACAGACAGACTAGACAGACAAGACTAAGACAGACAGACTAGACAGACAAGACTAGAACAGACAAGACTACAGACAGATAGCAGACAAGACTAGACAGACAAGACTAGACAGACAAGACTAGACAGACAAGACTAGACAGACAAGACTAGACAGACAAGACTAGACAGACAAGACTAGACAGACAAGACTAGACAGACAAGACTAGACAGACAAGACTAGACAGACAAGACTAGACAGACAAGACTAGACAGACAAGACTAGACAGACAAGACTAGACAGACAAGACTAGACAGACAAGACTAGACAGACAAGACTAGACAGACAAGACTAGACAGACAAGACTAGACAGACAAGACTAGACAGACAAGACTAGACAGACAAGACTAGACAGACAAGACTAGACAGACAAGACTAGACAGACAAGACTAGACAGACAAGACTAGACAGACAAGACTAGACAGACAAGACTAGACAGACAAGACTAGACAGACAAGACTAGACAGACAAGACTAGACAGACAAGACTAGACAGACAAGACTAGACAGACAAGACTAGACAGACAAGACTAGACAGACAAGACTAGACAGACAAGACTAGACAGACAAGACTAGACAGACAAGACTAGACAGACAAGACTAGACAGACAAGACTAGACAGACAAGACTAGACAGACAAGACTAGACAGACAAGACACTAGACAGACAAGACTAGACAGACAAGACTAGACTAACAGACAAGACTAGACAGACAAGACTAGACAGACAAGACTAGACAGACAAGACTAGACAGACAAGACTAGACAGACAAGACTAGA